>VYZM01003896.1:0-54485 GCA_013398915.1 Dromas ardeola | reverse complement strand
CCCCCCCCCCCCCCCGCCGTTTTAATTGGTTTTGAGACTGCAAGTCAAAACAACTCATTTTGTGCATTTACTTTTGATGAAGTATTTCTCAAGCCATTGTGACTCTTACAAACTTAAAATATGGAAGTAGGATAAACGTAAGGGAATTAAGACTTAAAGAGACAAGGCATCCCAAGACTGTGGGAATATAGACAAACTAGACAGTTCAGATCCCCAAAGACACACTTGGAGGCATGGTCCCTTGGTGCACCCACAACATTCACTCTTTTTACTGCACCTGCTTTCTGATAGACCAAGTAAATAACGCACATGAAAGAGGGTTACAAGCTGTCCTCAGGTTTTCGCTTCCTAATGGTGTTTTTTACAATTTTAGCTGAAGAAGATGCTGATACTATCTTTTGATTTCTGCTCAAGTAAGGCTGTGGGTTTTGAGTACTTGTAGTGTAACTGGTCATTTGAGCTTTGCAAATATAGTAAGCGTTAATTAAGTTTGACTTAATTGCTGTCTGATCTGATTTGGAGCCCATACCTGAGACTTCCCCTGTCTGTATTTAAAAATAAAAATCTATCCTTTTGAACCTGAGAGTTTGTTGGTGATATAGTAAGGCTCTTAATAGAGTGAAATGCAGTTGAAGGTAGCAGAAACTACAATTCCCTCTTTGTGTTGAGGCTTACTGCCAAGCTAGTTCCAGGAACTGTTCCTATGACAAAAGGACCATTTGTTTATCCTCTTAGTTTAAATATTGACTTGCTTCTGTAGCGGTAAAAATAAAAGTGCTCACTCTACTTCTTGCATTTCTGAGTTTTGCAGTCCAACTTCTACTGTTTCATATGCTGTGCACGCACACAGTATTTGGTGGTGGCTGCTGACTCCTTATTTTTCCCCACAAACAGTTGCAGGATGATGAGGTGAAAGTGAGGGGAGATGAGACGGGTAGAAGCAGAGGATGAGGGCCTTCCATGGGCACGTTGTGTTGAATAAGCCAAGGATGCTCTAGGGTGATTCTCTGGGCTTGATGATTCTGCGTGGCAGCATGGACCGGTGGTATGTCACGTAGGCCTGGTGTAAACCTAGACTTCTGCACCAGCAAAAAGCATCTAAGGTACCACGTAAATCATGGGCATCGGTGCAGCAATGCATATGAGGATATCTGCTGATCTGACTTTATCTAGTTTATTTTAGTTAATGGTGACCACTGCAGGTGGTTTGCTGGAGCTAATCTCCTGCGAAAATAATTGTAAGTGGATGCTATGTGGCCTGTGGGTAGGAGAGGTAGGTGAGTTGAAGCAGCAAAAATGCGATTGAGAATGCTAGTGGGGTGAGTGCATGAAGTGCCTGAGTGGATGGATCCCTCTGGAAATTGAACTCGTTAGCCTGTCATCCTGTGTACTGGAAGGGTGTTGGTGTGTTTTTCTAGTTTGTTGCTCAGATGCCTTTACTAATTTCCTAGACTAAAATAGGACTATTCTTTCTAAAAGCAGGATTCACTCAACACGCAAGGGCTCTGAGTCTTACAACAAAATAAACACGGTTTAAAAACTCATGAGTCCCAAATGGCAAACCTTGTTAATTGACTTCCCTTCCTTGTCCTAGGAGTAGCAGAGGGCTTTATGGTCATGGAGGATGGAGTTAGAAGAGAAATTCTTGCTTTAGCTGTTAATGCTAAACTCTTGTACTTGCCCGCAAGTTACTTAAGTTTTTAGTGCGTATAACAATGCTGAAACAAAATGTTTTATTGTTATTAAGTGCTACAATGTCTCTCTGAGCAAGTTTGTCACGTTAGTGCAATCTCTCTCACAAAGCCTTTCTAAGGTACCTGGTACTGTGCTGCTTTTTTTGACCTGTGTCAATTTCTCCCCCCCACCTGTCCACATCTTCCCTGCTCCTCTTAATGTACAAAATAATAAAACAACAAAAGATGTGAATTGTATTACAAAGTTTTCCCAGTTGCTTTAGGTACGCCTGTATGGTGTAGCGCACCGTAGTGTAGGAACACCTGAACTATTACTGAAGAGTGGGGCTGACTGGAAATTAGAGGTAAAATAATGGTCTGCCATCTCATGGCTAAATAACCAAGGTGCAGGATTTCACCAAGGTACCGAGTTGTTTGCCAGGTCTAACAGTGAATAGCGCTGTTTTTGCTGGCTCTGCCACTTGCCTTGAGTTAACTGGAGACTCCCGTCATGGTGGATTTGTGGAGTCATGCTGAAGTGAGCTCAGACGCGGTGCCCCTTGTTGGCTCATGTGTGTCCACTTGCAAATTCCAAGATAAACATTTTGCAACTGAAAAAAGAGGCACAAAAACTAATGGAGAGGCCAGGGAAAGCTAAGCACATTCAGTAGCTTCACAGTTGCTCAGCTGGGTTGGGGTCAACGCAGCGTCGTTCTTATTCCTCTGCTGTAATGATGAGAAATCACTTAGTCCCTTGGAGGGATACTCTTGCTGATCACAGGCTGTCAGTGCATTAATTACTGGGCTTGCACTTTTTAGTAACTCTTTTAGCAGTTCATGTGTTCTCAGTGAGTATCATTTAATTGGGAAGATAATGCTTGTTTCAGCTCAATGCTGTGTGTCAATTTCTAGTTTGCTACAGCTCTTTTTCCAGGAGCTATTTAAAAGATTTCTTAGGTTTGTGAAAGTCCAGTTGTCACAGGAGTGACTGCTCTTCCATTTCAAAGCAGCAAAGCTCTGTGATTTATTGTCACAATTATATTCTAACCTTTTTCCTTTTTACTTTACCTAGTGAAAGAACAGCTTTGGTGTTGAAGAGAAACCTCGGAAAGGAATGGGCCCTGTTCTCTTGAAGCTGTATGCCCTGATCCTGGGAATGGTGTAGAGGTTAGTGACGTGGATGCTTAGGAGCTTTTGTTGAAATTGCCTTTTGATTTGTAATTGTCACACTCTTCAGTAAATTCTATGTGAAGCAGTTCATTTGCCTGTCACAGTAAGAGCGTTAATTCAGGCACCGTGAGAACATGGTCAGTTTAAAATTGCTCTACAACATTTAGGGTTTTGTTTATCTGTGTAGATGCTGTAGAAACACATAGTTGGATGGTCACAGAAAGTTGCGTGGCGTGATGCATGCTTAGAGTCAAGTTGCACTAAACTTGAAGGTTTTGATAGGTTTAAAAAAAAAGGGGAGAATGATCATAATACATAATTATTTTTTGAGCTTTTCAAGTCTCATGTTTACTTTGGGAGAAGAATACTCCTGCTCTTCAGTAGAATGACAGGCTAGGAGAGGTTCATTCTGTATGCATACAAAGGTAGTATTATCTCTACTTTTGCCTCGAGTGACTTGTATTTTGGCTTTATATCCTAGTTTCTTTGGATTGTGTACAAGCTGTGTAGACTGCTTGTTGTTAGTGTTTTTCCCAATAACTATATAGTCCTGCTACAAATATTATGGTCCACAAGAGGCTTCCTCTTGCAAGTAGAATATTCAATTGAGTTTACCTTAATATTTTTTGTAAAGCTAAAGAGGATTAAGTGGATTTATCACCCGATGGATTTCTTCTTAACTAGTGAAGTCAAAAAAGCTTGTATAACTCTCAAATTCAGTAATGTTTTGTTTTGCTGATGAAAAATGAATGTAGCCAGTAAAATGTGATGAAGCCGGGGGGGGGACAGGGAGGGAAAGAGGTAGGCATATTGAAGTGATCCTAAGCAAAGTGAATTTCCATAAGAGCGGTTGAGTTAAAAGTCTATTAAACCTGTCTGGTTACTGTGAAGGACTCCTAATCTTTGTTAGCTTACTCTAAAAGTATAGGTGTGTGTGATGTGGCTACGGAAGAGTAATGTCCAAGCTTTGCTAGGACAGTCTTTAACATCAGACCCTTTTGGAGCAAAAAATAAAAAAAACCACAGTGGAAAAAATGCTGCAGCATGTCACAGGGACAGAAAGTGAAGAGCTGACCCAGCAGAAAAAGACCCATTAGTATGAGGGCATGCTAGTTGGCATTGCTCTTTGAGGCACGTAGAGCTTAACAACTGTTCTTGTGGTGCCATTTCTTATGGAGAGCTTTAGTTATTCATGTGTTCTCACCATCTTTATGGGGAGGTATCGCTTCTAATTTAACAAAAGCACACAGAAAGACGAAAAACCCCAAACACATCCCTACATATGAAATCCTGCGTTCCGACATCAATGCTTTCATTCTAGCTCTGTGCTGCTTCTTTAGTCTCCAATGTTTTATTCATTAATGAAAAAAAAAACCTGTCCACAAGGGGGTCTGATAGAAATATGCCTTTTTTTACTTGTATAGAAAATACCTTGCTCCCTTCAACCTATTGTGTTTAGATTTTTTTTTAAAAATATATTCTACTTTATGGAGAATAAAAAAAGATGAAAGGCTCATCTTCTCTCTCCTTAGTCTCCCTCTTGATTTAGTAAAAGCAGTAAGTTTCAAGCAGACTGTTGAATGCAGACTGTTTTGTGAATCTGTGAAGATTGCCTTATTAGTATCATGATCTGCTGTTCAGATACTTATGTAGGAAATACTTCCTTGGCACTTTATACATCCTGTTCTTCCAGTTCCGAGGACATGCAAGAACTGGCAGAGTTTATTAGCCTGGGTCTAGCGCTACTATGGTTATATTCCTTTCAGACCTGAGCCAGCTATATTTGATTTGGCCGGGGTCTCCGTGGGGCCATGTTGAGTTTCTTTCCACCTGTGTTGTGACTTACCTGCAGCTACATGAGTAATAGTAAAAGTCGTGATGCAGTTCATAAGCACATATAGATAATGCGATAAAGGAAGACAGCCAACCAACATGAATTTGTCAGGGAGAAAATTATATCAAGCTGATTAGTTTGCTTCCTTGACAAATGAATTGGATTACTGCATAAGGGAGGGAAGGGATAGAAGTGATACAACGTGAAGTGTGTAAGGTTTTGAAGGGTGTTCTTTTTGATGTAATACATGTAGTGTTTTGTGGGGTTTTTTTGTTTTGTTTTTTTTTTTTTTAAATTGGATCTTACTTAAATCCCTGTACTGCAGCAGCAAAATTTATTAAAAATGGTTCAGTGGAGCAGTTAACAGGGATTTGGGATCACCTGGGAAGGCATTTGAAGTAGGCTTCCTTACTAGCTTGCCATGCCTGGATTTGTCAGTAATGGCATCCATGATTTAGACGATGGAGTACAATCATAGAATCATAGAATGGTTCAGGTTAAAAGGGACCTTAAAGATCATTTAGTTCCAACCCCCTGCCATGGGCAGGGACACTCCCACTAGACCTGGTTGCTCAAAGCCCCATCCAGCCTGGTCTTGAACACTTCCAGGGATGGGGAGAGTCTACTTAGAAAATATGCAGATGACGTCAATTTGGGAGTAGACAATATGGGCGCCACAAAGGGTCTATATTAAGGTGTTTGACTTTATAATTGGAGTAAGCTAAGTGTTTGTGTGTGTGTTCATTTGACCCCACTCACACAATGTTTATTTGTTGTACTACGGTAACTCAGTCAGTGTATATAACCTGAGTATATTAAGCTTAGTGAGTTGGATGGCCTCTTCCAACGCTCTGTTTGTGGTATCTTTACCTATCCTTTAGTAAAATTACAGCACTGAAACCTAGAACTAGTACTTGAATGGAAGGGGCTGTTAGCTTAAAAAAGGATTTATCTGGATTTGAGATCTTGGGACACCACTGAGTTACACATGTGGATGCACTCTTGGAAAGTTGCAGGACTTTTCTGTTGTGCTGGAGGGAAGCAGAAGGTTAGGCACTGTGGAGCACGCAGCTGCTCTTGTAGGTTTCTAACAATGCCACCTCCCTGCCTTTCACCCGATGGCATAGCAACAGATCTAGTTAGGCAGCTTGTCTGGACTCTGGAAGCAGGCTGCTCCTGCAGCCCCTCTTCTCTTTTTGCATTTCTGTGTGCACAGTCCAAAACATAACACTGCTGTCTGAGTGACTGCTTGAGCTTTGGGAAGGATGGAGGCGTGGGGGACAGGAAGAAGCAGTGCTTGAGGTGTTCATTATGTGGGTTATTGTTTGGATTGTTGAAGATGTATGTGAGGGGAAAAATAACTTCTGTATCCTTTTTGCTAGGTTGCTGGAGGAGTTGTCAGTGCTTCCCTCAACATCTCAAGCCTTTTTCCTTGCAGGACTTTGCCCTAATGTTTGTTTATTTGTAGTATTTCCTTTAGACTGTCACAGAGAGAAAATGTATGAGTAGGGAGGAGTGACCATATTTTTTTTTTTTTAAGAGCTTTTGTAGACTAAGATACGAAATGTGGAAATAATTGTCATCTGGGATGGCGTTAGAGAAGTCTGACATGCTGCTTTATGTTAAGCTCCCTGTGGTAGAAAGGGATGTGTGCGTGCCGTACATCTGCATACACAATGTACTTCTCATAGTTGTCAGGTCATCGTGAAAGATTAATTTGCTGACTCCCTTAGAGGTAAGCACCAAATACTTCACACTGGGTTAATATTTTTTGCTAGCGATAGATTAATGCCTGAAACTTCCTTTGACAGGTTTCCATGGTCTCTTATGGATGTGAAACATAGCAAGAGAAAATCTCCATTGAGGTTAATTCTGTGGAGACGCTGCTCTCTGGTTCTGTAATGCCTACTGCTGTTTTCCTGACTTCTTAAACTATGGCTCTCGCTCCTTAGTATCCTAGCAAATGTTTTTCTAGCAAAACTACAAATTAACTTGATAATAGATACAACTTAGCAGCACAGACCTGGTGCACCATTGGTGTAACTGAAATAGAAAGAATGCTGTGAATGTTTCGTGCCCCATCTTATGTCCCAAATAGAGGGTATTGGAAGAGCTAGTACTGGTAAGTGATAGCCTGTGAAAAGCAAGCCTTACGCAGTCCTTAGGAAAGACTCTAGGTCCCACAAATTGAAACAAACTGGAGGCATAGTAAACCTAGTTTTAGAGCTTTTTTTTGTTTGATTGTAACTTCGAAAAGCTACCTGGGAGAAACCTCAAAGGCATGTTCCCTTAGATGCAGGAGTAACTGTACAAAGTGGTGGAAGACAAAGCTGACCTGCAGCAATTTTTAAAAGTGAGGAAATAATAATGGAGAAGTGGGCTGCCATCTGGCCGTATTGCAGTGAGAGTTTGTTAGAAGTACTGTTTACTCTTCAGTGTTGCTAAAAGGTCACCTTTTTTTAAAAAAAAAAAGGAGAAAAAAAAAAGAAAAAAGGGAAGACAAAAAAAGTCATCCCTGTAATACCTGCACGAGACAAGTGCTAAGAGGGGGCTACTACTCTTTGCTTTGCTCCATAGTTCACAATGATGAAACTTATCCCTGTGTTAGAGATGGGTATCTCACTACAACTTCTGTTTAGTCCTCTAATATGGAAGCCTTGCACAAATACTCCCTCTAATAGGGAACATATAGCTACTGTGAAAGGCCCTGTGCCTTACACCCAGGCGCGTCCTTTGCTAGTAAGTTGGCTTTGTTGCTTCTGTGCAATTTGGCAGAGTTGAGCTGGTCACTCTTTTGAATGATGCCATCTCTTGAAGTTGGTTAACAAGAGTGAAGCTGGCACTGTGACTGTGCAGTTACTTTTCAGCGTGCAGGATGCATTATTGTGCCGAAGGCTGCTGTTATCCGGATGGATTGTGGGAATGTGTGTCTGAATGTATGCATTTTATGAAATACGTAACAGTGCTTGAATAAATCCCTTTACTTCAAGTACCTGAAGATACCCCTGTGAGCTGTGTGTAAATTACTCAGCTTCTAGAGCATCCTTTCTTTGTTCAAATAGCTGCTGTTATCAAGCAAGTTGATGCGAAAAACCCAAACACCTTCATCTTTCTCTCACTCCTTGGTCCCAGATTAAGCAATCTGGAGTGTGCATTTGAGGGAACATCTGCAAATTCTGACAGAGAAGTAAAATCAAATTAAAGAAAGGAATATATGGTAAAAATGTAAAGGAATATATGAATGTTTAAGAGAAGAAGCCTTTGGTGGGGTACTATTGTTGCAATTAAATCCTAGCATTGAACATTTATTTACCTGATTTTTTTATGTGTTTTTGTTTGGTAATCTGTTTATTGCATCTTGTTTGTATTAAAAATAAACAAGAATAGTTATTCTTATTCTTGCACTGCTTGCTGTCAAAGCTTAAACGGGACACAAAGCTCAAGAAAAGGGATAGAGTTGAAAAAATCATGTCTTCTCACTTCCAGAGAGCAAGTTCTGTCCCCACGTTCTTTGCATCCAGAAATGGCCAAGCACTCTGCAGGGTGTCCGAGTCCATACCCTTTCACAGATGCACTGCAAAGCCAGGGCTTGCAATAAGTAACTAGTAAGTAATTTCTGTAGCTGTAAATGACATTGCAGTGCATATGATATACTATAGCTGTCTTTTTTTTTTTTTCTTTTTGCTGCTTGTTGATGATGATCTTTCCTTCAGCAAGGAAGGATATTTCCTTAGTGTGTGTATCTGTAGATTAATCCAAGGGGAGAATGGGAATAAACTCTGCTTCAGTAGTTGTAGTTTTACTATGTGGATGTTCAGGCTCTTTTCTGGGATAAATTTAGTTAAAAAGCAGTGACCACTGTAGTCATTTCAGCATCCTTCTGTGGCACTGGGAGAATTTTTTTCAGAGAGCTGCAGCTTCAATCCTAATTTGCTTTCTGTAGCTTTGGTTATTACCGGAGAAAGGGGCTAGTATAGTGGCAAGACATAATAAGCGAGTAACCATAGTTATTGATAATGGATTTCCTTAGGAAATCCTATCACTTCTCAATAGTTGTTGTTATTAAGACACCTGGCAGTGTTGATCCTGAACCTGCTGTTCTATATTGTATGGTGCTGTGCATGAAAATAGCATTGCAAGCTAGAATAGTAGTAAACTGTTAAAAAAGAAAAAGAAAAAAAAAAGGCAGAAAATTTAAAGTTAAGAAAACGCACATTGCATCCGATCTAGATTCTAGTAGGAAAAGTCTCTTGCACTCCTTTTGTTTTTCCAGAGTAATTAGTTCTACTGTAACTGAAATTTAAACAAATTTACTTTTTCCTGCTTTTTTTATCTCACAGAACATATTGTCTTACAAATTTATTTGTAAGCTGTGATACATCATTCTTACTTGCAGTGACCGTGTTGCAGACCAGATGTCTTTTTACTCAAGCATACAGTTTTTCATCTCGTTCTGCTGCTTGTGTGATTTTGATTTATTTTTGTAAAGCAGCTGTATCAGTTACTGTGGCCTGGGCATGGTGAGGCAGAAGGAGGAATCCTTTTCCTTCAGCTTCGCTGTTCCTCTCCTTCCTGCATCCCTGGGCTCGCTGGGAGGGACCAGCTGCGCTCCACAATCAAACCAGCCTGGGCACTGGTACAGATGGCGGCGCAAAGCTCGGGAGGTCCGCCTGACTGCCAGGAGGATGTTTACTAATGATGGACCGGCAGTGGCTTGTAGGCGGAGGAACTTGCCGTCTCCTATTAGTAATATCTTACAAGGAGAGGATTTGAAAACTAAGATGCTTGCACTGAACTTCAAGAATTCGAGGTAGGATGAGACCTAAATGAATACAAACTACTTTTATTTCTTTGCATGGTACTTTTCCCACCCCTAGACTAACATTTAATTGCATGATTAGCTTCTGTGAAGTTGTACCTCTTGTTGGCAGACCCTTCTGGAGTTGTACTTGCTGTTAGAAACTGAACCAAATGACAAGCTGAGATTTAGTCAAAATATAGTCACATTTTGAATAATATAAGTAATGTAATTATGCATAATTTTTTGTGTTGAGGATGTTGGCTCTACAGAAACAAGTGAAAATTAGGTAGATTACATTTGTCATTCCACCTAAAGAAGAAAGTAATTTATTTTAGTTAGTCATGTACATAGCTTTCAAAATACAGCCTGTTCTCAAGTGCTGTGAAGCAAGCTTGTTATCGACTTACTTTTCCAAGAACGTTGTCTAATATAACAAAGTTGGAGAAGAACCCATCATATTAAAATAGTAATTTGCCTGTCTCTGAGTGCTAAAGGCTTCATTTTTTCTCTTTGCCTAAAAGCAGCTCACTTTTTGGGGGCATTTCTAGCAGTCCTATTTAATCTTGCGGTGTGCCAAAATTCTGTTGAGAAAGCATTTATTCACTGTGAAATACAACTTTCATTTTGGCATTATCGCCAAGCAGGAGTAGAACATGGCTAATGGAGAGGAAAACAAAAGTACTTTTGAAAATAGTTATGGTAGATAATATGCACACAATCCTATTACTGGCAATAAAAAGTAAGCTAAATAAGGATGGATTTTTGAAAATGTTGCAGCTTTGTCCCTGCATGAGAGACACCAACTTCAACGCCCAAGAATATCTACAGCCACTCTGGTCATTTAATAAGTGTGCTAGTGAACACCAGAAAAAAATTTCCAGCAGTGCTGAATACTTGATTGAAGAACTGGGGAGAACTGGAAGAATGCATTCATTGAGGAATTGATAGTGCTTTAAAACTCTGCAGGTTTAGTCTGCTTTGTAGGTTTGTGGGTTTTTTTTGATTTGGCTTTTTTTTTTTTTTCCTTTGTTTCTTTTTTCTGTTTAATCCTTCATCTGACAAGTTCACTGCTGGGGGCCAGAAATCTTGTGGCTGTGATGGGCTACTTCTAAATGAGAAGGGCTGTATCCTGCCTTGGTTCTGTCCCAGTTTTCCTCTGCAAGCCTGGTAGCCCTCTTGACAAGACCCTACCCAGTCAATCTGGGAGCAGCAGTGTCTCTTGCATGTTAGTGGGGAGCCTAGAGCTGTTTTCTGTAAGGAAAGATTCAGTCAGCCCTTTTGTCTTTACTCTTCACTCTGTGTGAGGCTCCTGAGAAGTGTCTATGTGTGATGTGGGGGGGTTGTTTCCAAAGCCAGGGCTGGGAGCCCAAGGTGAAGTCTAGCTCTGCCTGAAGTCCTCAGGGCGCAATGTGACGTTCTGAAGGCTGAAGATGAGACTGGGAAGGGTTGAGTTACTTTTATTTGCAATTTGTGACAATCATCCCGAGAGGAACTTCTGCCATCCAACAGAGGGGATGGGGGAGGAGGAAGAGCAGCAGAAGAGAGGGAAGGTGAGGAGAAAAGACAATGCTTTCCCCCCGTTACTACAAGACTTGCTTAGTTACATGAAACATAGGAGTCTACTGTTCTTCCCAGTGGCAATGCATCTGGTGGAGCAACGAAGGGTCTAGAGCACAAGTTTTATCAGGAACAGCTGAGGGAACTGGGGTGGTTTAGCCTGGAGAAAAGGAGGCTGAAGGGAGACCTTATTGCTCTCTACAACAACCTGAAAGGAGATCGTAGCAAGGTGGGAGTCTGTCTCTTCTCCGAAGTAAAGAGTGAAAGGACAAGAGGAAATGGAGTTTCTCCAGGGGAGGTTTAGATTGGATATTAAGAAAAAATTCTGCTGAATCTTCAGCTGAAAGGGTTGTTAAGCACTGGAACAGGCTGCCCAGGGAGGTGATTGAGTCACCACCCCGGAGGTATTTAAAAGATGTGTAGGCATGGCACCTGGGGACATGGTTTAGTGATGGACTTGTCAGTGTTAGGTTTATGGTTGCACTCGATGATCTTAAAAGGTCTTTTCCAACCTAAATGATTCTGTGATTCTATGCCGTATGGTAGGCAGCACTTGGTTCCAGTGGAGCTCAGTGGATGTCTTTTGACTATCTTAATTTCAATGTAGGGCAATCCCATCTAAGAAAAGTCAGTTCAAGAGTAGTCCGTTAAATGCCACTGTCCACAGTGTCCAGCTCCCCCATGGTGTTTACAGAGGGAGGTTTGCCTGGGGTTGTGGCGGTGGTGGTCAAGTTCAGCAGCTTCTGTTGGGTGCAAACACACAGTGGAATAATGTTGGAAGCGATCCGTTCTGGTCTAAAAGACAGTAGTCGTGTATGCAAGTATTTCTCCTGCTTTTCCATACATCTCTGCTCTGAACTGCTAATTATAAGTTCTTGGGCTGTTTTGTTTTGTTTTGTTTTCCACTTAGGAATACTATGAACATGCAGCTTAAAAGAGGTGTGAGCACTCAGCCTTATTTACTTCCTATTGCTTCAGAAATAAACAAGCATTTGTGCCAAGGGTTTAATGTTGATTTTAACGCTGATACACTGCTGTTTCTGTTGCCCTCTTTCTGACTATGTGGTAGCAGAGAGAAGAATCTTACTACATCAGCCAAGCACGTGCTTTTGTTGTTTTTCTTATCCAGGTTGTTAGAAACCAGGGCAGCTCTATGGAGACAAATTTTACAGGTAATGGGCTTCTACTTACTGCTCTTTCATATGTAAATTTTCTAAAGGCAGAAAAAATGTTCCCCTTTTGGGTATATAAATGGCTGTTTTACATGGCTGGAGGAAGTTTATGTTTTAGGTTGCTGTTGGGAAGAAAAAGCACTACCACCACCACCACAAACAGGGACCCACTTTGTGTGATACCACGCTCCTTTTTTTGTGTCCCCGCTCTTTTTTTTTTTTTTTTTTTTTTTTTTTTTAAAAAAAAGGCTCTTTTAGCTAAATATCAAACATGTGCTTAGACTCACTGATTGTCATTGCTGAACGTGCTGTTTGGGACCACCATGTTTAAGTGCATGGCCTTAATTGCTTAGATGTAACAGCCTGTTCCAACTTCATAGGTTTCCTTCCCCATTTCCCCCACACACCTGGAAAGGTAAACAGACCAAAGCATTCTTCCCCGTTCCTAATAACAGCTCATTGTTTCATTGTTGATTCTAGTAGAATAACTTTTCTAGGAAGGCTTTTTTTACTTTGCTTGATGACTGCTAATGCAAGAGCCACCTTCTGGAACAGGTTTGGTTTTTTTCCTGTGCCTTTGTTGATGTCTGCATACCAGCCAAGCACACGTTTATCTCTCCAGATCCCAAATTATTTCGCTTTTTTGTTTGTTTGTTGTGCCCCCCTCCCCCTTTTTTTCTTTTTTTTTCTGTTGTTCAGGGGCTTCTCAGCAGCATTTCCTCTACTGAATGGCATGGTTTAATCATTGCCATGCAGTTCAGGTTGGCAAAGTAAAATTTCAGTTCTGCTCTATTCTCAACGGGCTGTAACTCGCATTCTGTTTGTCCAATTAATGCAAATCAGTTTATTCAGGCGTTTTGAAAACAAAAACCCCCAAGAAAAACGGCATTCAAAGATGCTGAAGATATTTTACCATGGAACACAGGAAGAACTCGTTAATTAGAATTTGCTCTCCAAAAATATTGAGGAAGCGAATAGCCTTCTGTTTTAGTTTGTTTTTTTTTAACCGGTTCTTTACTATCTTTATAGTATTCAGCAAACTTTTCCTGATGCTGCATAGATAAGTTCTATAAGCTTTTGCTGTAATGTTCTGATTCTGAATAATCTATTGATTCCTCTGTTTCAGATGATTTTGCTGAGGTGCAAATATTTGAGCTGTTTCAGTTCTTCCAGCGTATGTTCAAAACCAGAATGATGTTTCAGTACTTTCTTTCCTTCAATCTGTTTTTCGGCTTTAGGTGTTAATAGCAGTACTGAGCTTTGCAGGATAATTTGAGTTTGCTTTTCTGTTGTCCTGACAGCTAGCAGGTGTGGATGGGGGATCATCCACACCTGCAAGTGTGTCCAGTTAAAAAGTTACAGGGTAACACTAATCTGGTAAATTTTAGTTTCCAAAAGTAATCTGCTGTGTTTATAATTACGCAGTGAGAACATTGAAAACCAGAACTTCTAATATCTCAGTCTGAAATTTGTTAACTCACTAGGCACAATTTTCTTATAAATGAGTGTTCCAAAAATACATGTCAGCGGAGAAATTTCTCCTATTTTGTTGTTATCTTTTGTGCCTGTGCTCCAGCCAACTTGCACTTCCCTTCTGCCTGTCAGGATTTTTGCGTTGCACGTGTTTTTGTCTCCTCAGCTACCACGGCTCTTTGGTAAAGAGTATCTTTTGTGGTACTTGAAGGAGAGGAGGAGTTGTACGCCCAGAACTAGTGCAGTCAAGGCTGGATTGCCAGCTTGAGACCACATTGGAACAGGTCAAAGGAGTGGAAATATGACATAGTATGATTGCACAAGCATGAGCAAATAGTTTCTCGGAGCCTGAATGTCTGTGAACAAACCACCTGTATGTGCTAATGCAGGTGCATCTAACATAATACCTATCTAGAGCCACTACTTTGATCTTTACTGTAACCGATGATTAGGGTTAATGAAACACAGTAGGATTTTTTTTTTTTTCCTCTTTTCTCTTCTGGAGCATCTCTTAAAGCAGAAGGTCTTCTTTTATACATGAAGAGTTTTGTTTGGTCCTCAGCCCTGCAATGGCAATATATTTTACCTTGCACAAATGATTTAAAACCTACCTTTTTTTTCCCAACCTATTGAGGTGCCATGGAGTGAACAGTTTGAGGTATGGAATTTCAGTGTTCCTTCATGGCTAGCAAATCAAACTGTTTTTTGGAGATCAGATCTGTGTTTATATGCAGCTGAGGTGATTAAAGGTTTTGCATTGAAATTCACAGGTGAAGTTGTGTAGAACCCAGCAGTTAAATGTGGATTTCAGGTAGCCTTAGGGATGGACTGTATTTCTTGGTGGTGGTGGTGTGTGAAGACATGAAGGACCGTCTATACTGTTATAGGTACCTCAAAGATGAGGCTTTCTGCACTTCTTAGTTGGACGTTAATGCAGTATTTATTACGTGCTGTTTGACTTCTGAAATGTGAAAATTACTCGTGAAGTTTCGCTGAGCTTTTTCAAAAGCCACTTTTAAAGAAGTGGTGGGTGTATCTATTCAAGTGCTAACAAAAGCCAAATTACCTTTTGGTTCTTGGGGTAGTGTGGTAGTTCAAGATGAAATGAGAACTCGTCTTTCATTTTAGTTGAAAAATATGTAGAGTAAAAAATGCAAAGGCAGAAACCTTAAATGAATATGTGTGGTCAGTCTAAATAGCCTATATCTGAGCTTTCTGGCAGTTTGCTTTGTGGGCATTTGCAGTTCTTTAGTTTGATTATCAGCTTATTACTGAGCTGAAAAATGGGAGTCCTTAAGTCTTGTTAAAGGCATGCTTGAAGAAGAGCAGTACAGAGAATTGTCTTCATACTGGTAACAGATCCTAATGTGTGCTAAATAAAGATGTAGGAAGCAATGTTATCAGTATCCGGCCAAAAAATCACATTTTAGATGCTATGTGGACAGTTTTGCTCCTGCTAGGAAAAGGTGGCACCCTTGCTTGTTTCCTTGTGCACTGTCTCTTTGCTTTCTGTAACACGAACTTGTAGCTCCTTCCTATTTGATAAAGCTAGGAGTTTTGAGCACCATCCCTAAATATCTGTGAACATTGATTTTATTCACATCCTTTACCTCCATATGTGCATCGGTAGTGCTTCATGCTAGGTAACTGTTGTTCTGTGCTACTGCACTAAAAAATAATTGACGTAGGCTCTTCAGTTGCAAGGGCATAATGGATGGTGGGTCTGCACTTGAGAGCTTAAAGTTGTCTGTGCTTTTCATCTACAGAAATAGAAGCAAAGAAAATTGATGCAACTTGAACTGTGGTTTGGAGAAGCACTACATATTGTTTTCAGCTGTGGTAGAATTTAATAGTTTGTTTTACGGGCTTTATGTTTTCGAGGTGGCAGAAGAAACATTCGTAGCTTGGAAATATTTTATTAAAGTACTGGGAGTAATTTTGGGAAATAAGATTTTGTGGTTATTAATTAAAGAATTAGAAAATGTAATGATAGGGTTATCTTCTAGACATAAGCTATGCACTAGTAAGTCAGGAAAAAAATAGGCTACATGCAGAAGTACAAAGCAGTACTTTATTTTCTTACTTGAACAAAATGAAGTGCAAAATTTTGATATAATTGAAGTTCATTTTCATTTCAGTTAATACTAAATAAGAAATACACGCATTACTATTCTTTAGCGAGACAGCTTTCCTCCATCCCTGCAGCATAGGTCAAAAGTATCACTGTTATTTAATTGTTACCCGTCTTTTTCACTGAATATGAAGCATTAACCTTCAAGAGGGTACAAACCACAGGAAATCTACTCTATCAGCACTTGCTATTATGTGTCATTATCATGAATAATTTGTGTGAAATGGACCTAGAAAAGAAGACTGATAGTTCGTGTTTTATATCTGTATCTTTCTCACTAACCAGTTAAGTTCTTCGTATTTGTTGAAGTATTAAGAAATTTTTGTTTGCAGCGATGTCAAGGCATTAAGGTCAGATTGAGTGTAAGAATAGCATTTGTGATGTTGCAAGTAACAAAGGAATTGTATCTTTAAATACTCATCTGATTTGAGTTCAGAGAATAGGAAAAACATGTCCTGAATTGGGATAGCAATCCTTTTTTCTTTCTTCTTTTTCCCTTTTTTTTTTTTTTTTTTTAGATATTAAAGCAAAAAATAACTGCATTGAATTCTCCAGTTTGGAGACTACCTTTGAACTGAGACACCTCGATAAGCATCTCTTCAACCTGTAGAAACAAACCAGTATTTCATTAGGTTGGCCACTTAACTTTTGTCTGGAAAAGGGAAGGTTAAGCTTACAGGTGATAACATAAGGTTCCTAGAGATAAATTTTAAAATATTTCAGGACAAAGGAAAAAAGAAAAAAAAAAAAAAAAAACACAAAACCCACAACCCTGCAGTAATAGTGCGACCTTGCAAATCCTTGCCTGCACACCTTCCTTAATTGACAGCACTTTGCAATGCAAAAATTGGAGTGGGGGTTGATAGCGCTTTCCTGTTGGGAGGATTTCTCAATGAAATAGTTCCTGTTTTAACCAGATGACTAGCTGTTTAACAAGGGGAAATCTTAGTACAGGAATAGGCGCTTATATCCCTGAGTCAGCACGCTGGCTTTGCTCCAGGCCCACAGGGACCAGGCAATATTCCCCAAATGAGCCCAAGCTAGTTCAGTCCCTCAGGGAGAGCTGATGGCTTCCTTTTCAGCAACACAGCTTCCTTGTGCATGAGTTTCTTTGTGTGTAAGTAGTAGGTTTTTGTTTTGGGGGGGTGGGGGGTGGAGAATGGGAGGAAGTAGTTGTGTTCCTCACTTCCCCTCCCGCTGATGTTTTTGCTTACAAAGAGAATTTATTCCTGTTCAGTTCTAAGGACAAATAGATGTGTTATCTAGCCTGTAACAGCTCTTTATTGTTTCTTTTGAAGGCCAAAAAAAGGTCCTTTTTAATAGTGCGTATGATCATCTTTTTTTGAATGTTAGCATTAACTACATGGGTAGAGAATCTTAAAATCAGGAAAGAAATAACAGATGAAATGTGAAGGGAAGTAACAGGTGTGGAATTTACTGATTGTAATGGACTTCTGTGATTCATTGTAGCAATGAGACTTATCTTAAATTTCATTTTCCTGAGATAATTGGGGTGGAGGTGTGTGCTGGTGTCCCATTATAATCTGCAAAGAAAGCAATTGATTCCTGTTTCACTGCTAAGCTGCTGATGTAATACCAGTAGAGTGCCTGGAGAAACACTTGTGCCTGTAATTACAAAGTAGATAATTACCTAGCTGCTTATTTAAATAACACCCTTTTGGAACTAGATGCACAGCTTGGACCTATAATAGCTATTGTGAAAATAAGCGTGTCTCATACAGCTTCTGTGTCTCTACTTTTTTTTCTTCACAAATGTTTTGATAGCTCTAGTAGTATTACCCGTACATTATCATCCCCTAACTTGTGTTAATGATTATGTGTGTGTGTTATGTTTTTCTCACAGGGTCTGTCTTTGAGCTTTGTAAGTTGTTGGTATTTTATGCAATGTAATTTATGATCATTTGTCCAACAGCTTCCACTAACAATAGAAAACACTTTAAAATATTATTTTAAAGGGTAGCAGTTACCTCTTGCACTAATTCCATTGAAACTTCTTGAGAATCCCATGGCTTCATCTTGTAGGATTCCCATAGCAATTTAGCAGAAAAGTGAAGAACCTGATGGATGGTTTTAAATCAGAGCTGCTCAAATGGGTCACCTCCGCTTATGCTCATGTGAAAGTGTGCAGCCATCTGACAGCCAGTGCAAGAAAACAAAGGGGTTGTTTAAGTAAGGATGCTCATGCTGTGCCTTTACTGCTTGCTTCATTTCTCTTCACATGGAAACTTTTCTACTTCTGCCACTAGGAGAAAACAGCAGTTTTATTGTTGCTCTCTTTGTGCATGTTTGAAATCTACTCAAGAGTCTTATTTTAGTTTTAGTCCATACAGAGCATGATGATATGCAACTGCCAATTAATTCACCTTTTTAGCCCAAGTAGCAGAATATGAGTGCAGTGGGTTGAACTGCTTCAACCCTCTTGATAAACCATGTGCCTGCCACTGTGAGGCTGCATTATAGATCTTCCGCTTGCTTGGTTTGCTCTTTCAAAACAACTTTTAGCTTCTTACTCAGCTTAAAAATGCCAAATACTCAACAGCTGGACCGTCCAACTCAGAGGTTCCCCATGAGGAGTGTGCCTGCTTGGACCTGCTGGGGGAAGTAACTCATCAGGGCTGTGTAGTAAAGAACATGTGGCTGCACCAGGCTGAATGTGCCAGAGGAGGGGACATGAGGCAGGGGAAAGCCTCCTCTCCTGATAACCAGCTTCTGTTCTTGCCTCTTCCACAAAACTCCTCATGAGGTTTTTGGAGTTGCTCTCTAATTGCATCCTTTCTGTACCGGGTGTTTAGCTTTGAGATCACAAGCTGACAGGGAGAAGGACATCATCTGGTCTCCAAAGGATAACAACACAAGCAAGCAGAAAGATCCAAGCATTACAAGATGCCATGTAGGAATAGCTACTCTCCAAAGTTTCTTAAACTAGATATCCAGATAACACAGCACCAATTTTAATGTCAGGTGTGTGTCTGTTTACTGTGCGTATATTGAGGCCATTAACATGCCCATGCTGTGGGGTGGATTTATGAAAATAAGTTGATTTAATAGCTGTGAGGCATTCTGATCTGGCAGTGATGAGCAGGACAGAAGAACCCATGAGGAGATGTGTTGCTGTGTGTGCAGAGCGGGCTTTCAGTGTGGGCTGCACTAACCAAAGTGTAGGTAGCATCATGCTCGGAGGGATGAAGTAACAAAATACTGAGCAGCTGCTCGTGAAGCGAGGGCTGTGTCCAGCCAGTCTGCTCAGAGAGCCAGGAGGCCCTTTGGGGAACTACAGAAAGTGAGCATGCAATTTTAAGATTGTACTGTAATGTATGCATAGAGCCAGGCCAAATTCAAGCTGTACAAGCAATTACAAGACAGGGGTTCCCCAACCTGTGAGTTTGCTTCTCTTAAGGTTCTTTTCCTGTAGGCTTTTGCTGTGCAGGGCGCTTGATTGTCATGTGCTATAAGCAAGCAGTTGTGAATGGGTGACTTGACTGTTGCGGAAAATCCTGGGATCCTTTAATTTTTGGCATTATGGAGACTGCCAGACCTTAATTCTAAATTCAAGTCATGTATGGTGTCACAGCTGACTGTGAAGACTGTGCAGATGCTCTCACTTAGTAGAATAGGAACGTTCTTTCTTTTAGCTATTTTGTTTGCAGTAAAGGTTTTAGGTGTACTGCTTTCTCTTGTGCAGGCCTAAGCCTAAACAAAGAAAACTTCAATCAAAATATTTATACAGGGCATAGTGGCACCATACCACTGTCCTTTCACTCAGTGAACATGTGTAATGTTCTGGTGTAGTATTTCTAATGTATCGTTCCTGTGAGGATTTTAGTTTTAATTTTTTTTTTTCTTTTAGATGACCTTAATCACCTCAATGTTTTCTTAGGACAAGTAAGTTCTGGTACTGAGATTCACAATGAGGAAGCTTTTGCCTGTTGTAAAGCATGAATAATTCTTCTCGCAAGTCTAAGATTTGGTCCTAATGCGGGAGCTTCCCGAGCCCACAGCTATCTTCTTTGTATTTTCATAGATAATCTGTGCCATGGTAATAAGAAAAAATATCACTGTATTTGGACTGGCAAAAGTAAATCATAGAAATTCTTTCAAATTTCATGTACATTATATTTTGGATGATGTTGCATGGAGTCCTTGCTAGCTTTTTTTCTCTCGTAGGACAGAAACATAGTAGGATTCAACTGTGAAATAATTCTACAAGTAGTATCTGCTCTGCTTGAAATTAATATATTGTGTACATTCAAGTTGATTTGCAGTGGAATTGAGGGTAGACTTTACAAGCTTCTGAAAACTGAGAACAAGCAGAAAATACTGCCAGAAAAGGCTGATGCAGAGGGCAGGTAACATCGTCAAAGAAAAGCAGCAGATATTGCAAAGATCTCCATGTGTAAATGTCAGTGTTACTACTCCAATCTTCACTTTGTACAGTGCAGCGTGGACTCTTGTATCTGTGGAAAACATCAAGAAAGTGAATGCTTCGTAGTAAGGGACATTCCCAAAGCAGTGTTTTCTGGGAAGATTTTCTTGAGCATTGCAGGGGCGTCTTTGGGACAGAAATCTGAAGTTCTGTAGCATTGTGGTGTTTAGGTGTGATTGGTTTTTGGCTTGGGATTTTCAGGGGGAAAAGTTGGAGTTCGAACTGAATTGAGTACACACATGGAATATATCAATTTTGTAGTGTCTTTTGTGTTACTTGTAGGAAAAAAAAAAAAAAAATTTGGATATTATTTACACTATGTTACATCCGTTCTCCCCTCCTCTGTGCCCTATCTTTTACATTGAGGTTGAATATGTGATTGTACTGGGGAATAGGCAGAAGGGACCATGACTGTGTGATAGTTCTCTGAATTTGTGGTCTCTTCGGGTTAAAACTGTCCCAGTGGAGGTAAATGGATCACATGTTGGAGAGGCCATCCCAGTAGGCTCCTGCTACTGGGGAAATAGCACATAGCATTTATTTGGACTTCTCTGACTATAAGAAAATTGTCAGATCTAGAACTACAACTGTGGGGCGGAACCAGTGCAAATTCTTGTTCTAGGTGTGTGCTTAGCCTGAATGAAGCAATGGGGTTTAAGAGAAAAATTGGCTGCCCTAGCAAAAGTCTTACAGCAGTGGTGGATTCCATGGCAACATGCATTTTGGGTGTTGGATTTAGCGTTCTCAGCATTTTGTGAATCATAAAGAGAAATTCAAAATACTATCTTTAAAAGATTTTATGAAAAAGAAAATACAGACTTTGCTGCTTAGGCAGTGAAGTTCTGTCTCATGGAGCTCAGACGCAGTATTCTGTTTTGTGTTTTGGTTAGTTTACATGTTATTACAGTGAGAGAAGAGTTCCCAAACTGAAGAGTTTGGGAAAAGGTGTGAGTTTCTGGAGGAAACACCTCCAGAAACTGTGCTATTCCATTTTTAACTGCATGAATCATGCAAATTTGAAGTCTGTTACCTGTGTAATACGTTAAAAGATGACATCCAGTTCTGTCTCATTTTTCTTCAAATGTGAAATACCAAAGTAAATTTCCAGCATAGGATGACAGTTGCTGGCTTGTATATTAGCTTAGCTTTTTTGATGACTTCTTGTTTCATAAATTGATTTTTTTGCATTGTACCAAAATGTTTGTTAGCATCAGTTTCTAACTTTTCTTGCATGTTAGTAAAATGTTGGTTTATGAAGATGTTCCAGAAAGGGATTTTGTTCTCAGGTTAGAAAGAATGTTTCTTCTGTTAGTTCTTTTTGCTAGTGGTTAATTATCTTCACTTTTAAAAGTGTAGTCCTTGTTTGTAGCTGGTGCTATTTTCCTGGCTTTATCACCTGACTACTGTCTTTCCTCATAACTTAATCTCTGGGTTTGAGTTCTTCAGTAATGGGTATTTTCCCTCCATTGCTCTAATCACAGCACCTTTGGAATCATCACTTCTTTTAATAATTGACCTTTCATGGTAACCTCTCTTTTTGATAATTTAAATAATTAAGTTCTTTAAGTTTCTTGCTGTGAGGCATTTTCTACCCTTGAACAATTTTTATAGCTGTTACTGACCTTTGCCTTTAAGCAGCGAGAGGTAGACATTACAGTTCTGCAGAGTATTTCATTGTTGGTCTCCTTAACTTCGTGTGTGGAGCTGAAACTGTTTCTGTTTCCCTTTCACTCCTTTCCTTACTTGAATGTAGTTATGAGAATAGTCCCTTTTGCTGCAGTGTCCAATTGTCTACGTCTGTTGAGGGATTTATCAGCTCTGACCGTCTCAACCCTTGTGCAAGGTCCTGCTTGATAAACTTCAGTCTCCCATTCAGAAGATTTGACCCGTGTTCTTTTGAAGACTAATACAGGGCTAAATACAGATGCTGTGTCATATCTGTGAGATGTTTTAAAACACGTGGGCACCAATGATACAGTAGAAGCAGAACCTGCGCAAGATTGAGCAGGACTTCAGAGCCCTGGGGGGTGTAAGTGAAGAGGACAGGTGCCCAAATGATCTTCTACTTCATCTTCCCAATCAGAGATAGTGGTGCAGCAGAGTTCGACACAACATGCAGATCGACACCTGGCTTTGTGGCCGATGTCATCACCAGCTTTAGCTTCTGTGATCATGGGATATTCTTTGATGAATACAGATTACTAGGGAGAGATGGGATCCACCTTTTCCAGAGGAAAGAGAATCATTGGGGGCAGATTGGCTGACTTAGTGAATCACACTTTAAACTAATGAGCTTGGGCGATGGGGTTCAAAGCCGGGATACTTGTGTACTCACAAGCAGCAGGGTGGATGAGTGAACCTACCGGAGTAGTGATGAATGCGCCCCAACCTTACAAAAGGGTTCCACCAAAACAGTGAGAGAATTGACAAACTGAAATGCTTCTATACCAATGCATGCAGCATGGGTAGCAACCAGGAGGAGCTGGAAATCTGACCACTATCGCTGAAACTTGGTGGGATGAATTGCGATTGGAGCATTGCAGTTGATATCTAGAAACTGTTTAGAGGGTCAGGCAAGGAAGGAAAGGTGGGGGTGTTGCCCTCTACATTAAAAAATGGATTGATTGCTTTTTTTGAAAGATGGCAATAGATGGATTGAGAGTTTATGGGTAAAAATTAACAGATGAAGCCACTAAAGGAAACCTCGTGGCTGGTGTTTACTACAGACCGCGTATCAAGGGGAGGACGTTGATGAAGCATTCTGACTTCAACTACAGGAAGCATCACACTTGCAGGCCCTGATTCTGCTAGGGGACTTCAGCCACCCTGACATTTGCTGGAAAAGATGATCTTTAAAGGTCCCTTCTAATCAAAACCATTCTGTGATTCCAAAACAAGTTTCTTGTGCTTTGGGAGGAAGAAGACTGAGGTGTTCATCTGCAAACCCGACAGCTGAGGTGTGAGACAAATGACAGCGCCGTTGGATAGCCTTGTCTATTTGCCATAGAAAAGTCATGAAAAAATTTAAGCATGTCTCTGTGTGATAAAGCCAATGTCTGGGAGAGTTTGAAGCTCTTGTTCAATTAGATTTTAAACTACGTAACTGGTACTGATTTTATTCTAGAGTTATTTTGAGAATACTTTGTGATATGTAGATAACACTGCTGTAAATGCTGTGAATGTGCACCAAAGGATCATAAAAATCACCTAATAAAAAGAACCGAAGAGTTTTGCGGTGTTTGAAGCCTAGTCAGTTGTGGTTTGTGCTGAAGCGTATCAAATGTTTTCTTGTTTCAAGTTGTTGTCTGTAAATGCTCCAGGCACGTACTAATCAATGCCTAGCATATAAAATTAGCTAATGCTCTTATCTGCAGTGTGGTACTTATTGTAAGAGAGGGTGCTATACATTTAAAGGCTTTGATGGACTAATGCCTCAATCTGTTGTACTCAGTGAGTTTGTTTTCCTTTCTGAACAGGATACAAGGGAGCTTCCAGAAGTCAGTCAAGATGAATATGGTGAAGAGGATCATGGGCCGGCCACGGCAGGAGGAGTGTAGCCCCCAGGATAACGCGCTGGGCTTGATGCATCTGCGTCGCCTCTTCACAGAGCTCTGTCATCCTCCACGGCACATGACCCAGAAAGAACAAGAAGAAAAACTTTACATGATGTTGCCGGTGTTTAACAGGGTAAGCTAGAGAATCTGCAAGAGGGGTTTTCTTTATTTGAATTGGCTGCTCATATTTTGTATTCCCAAGACCTTTGGTTCTAGCACAACAGAAGCTTTTCTTCCGTTGGCATCATTTCAGTTTTCCCCTTCGCCTCACATAGTGTTGTGTTAGTGGATAAACCTGCCATTGGAGATTTCCTTCTATTACTGCTTTTTCTGAAGTGCAATCCACAGTTGCATGTCGACTGTCACAGAGCTTTTCTGCAGAGATTGCTGTTACTAAGTCATCTGATTTCCAACCTCAACTTACTCATAGCAAGTTTATACCCACTTGTTTGTGTGACAGCACTGTCCTTGAGTCTAAATAACTCTTCTCCCTTCTTCGCATTTGTTGTACTGATGTATATTTAGAGATAACAATCATAATATCTCCTGTCAGACTTGGTTTTGCTAGGCCACAAGCTGAACAGTTTTAATCTCCTCTTGTGATTAATTCTCTATATTCTCATTGCCCATGTAGCCCTCTTCCTATGTATTGAGTCTGAATCCCTTTTCTTGGACAAGGGGGATTTTGAATAAGCAATCTGTAGGGAATATGTAATAGCCACTTGTGCAGTGCCAGTCATATTTCACTACACCTTTGCGCTCAGGCATTGAGATTTTGTTCGGAGGCAGGACTGTGACAACTGTCACTGGAATTAATAGTAGGGGGTAAATCCTCCTGAAGTCTTATGTCACTCAGTTCCTCTAGCACTTCATTGTGAATAATAACTTTTATAGTAGTTTTAGGATCTTGAAAGAGTAGTAGGTACGGATCTAGCTTTCCTTTTTTTTCCTGCTGTGACCTGGATCCTTGCTTCTGAAGCTCTTCTTGGGTGATGGATTTGTGCTTGTATACGCTACTGTGGAGAACTAAAATCATCCAAAAACTAAAATGCATAAACTTGATAGGAAAATCAACTCGTCTTTCTCTTTTTTACATTGTTGTTTTGTTGAAAGTATGGCTTATGATGATGTTACATTGAACTGCTTACATGCTGTGCAGAAAAGATTAATCCTAGTCATGGCATAGTATTAATAGGATTTTCAGTCTACTAGGTAGCATGCTTTAGTGGATAGATCCCCTAAATGTCATTCTGTTGCCCTAGGACTTATTCCTAGTTCTACCGGTAACCTGTTGTGTGAGTCTGGGAGAAGTAAGCTCGGTTCATCTTCTTTAATTTATCTGTTTGGATTGTATGCCCTTTAGTTATGGATTTTCTTAATTTGTTTTTACAAATTAGCACAATGGAATCTTAATCTTGAGCCAGACTTGAGCCTGTGAAGGTTGTTTTTATACAGTTATGCTTAGAAATCTCCCTCTGGTGGTTATAGGTGGCTGATGCTTCTGAAAAAGGGAACATACCCACTCTAGGTGCTTCAGCACTTAATTGTTATCTGCGGGTGGAGAAGAAATTTTTTCTGGCCTTGTGGTAGTTACTTGCAGTAGCATTGTATCTACAGAAATCACAATTGGTGATATAACTGGGATTAAGAAAAACTAGTGCAGCAATGCATGTCCTATTTCTGTACAGCAGTCTTTCCTTAGACTTTGATTAGACTTCAGAGATGAAAAAGAACAGTTTAATTTTAATTTCTCTGTTGTTCTTCCCTTTTTTCTTTACCCCTTTCTTTCTTACTACACTTTTTTTTTCTCTACACAGCTTTCTGTCTTTGACCTAATTCTCGATCAACTTGACCCTGTTGAAGCCTGGTTGTAGTTGATTCGTGTCTTTGCACCATTTGTTCTCTTTCGCTGTCTTTCCTTCATTCAGCTCGTGTGTGGAAGCATTCTGAAAAACGAATCCATAGCCCCAAGTTTTCTTCTTACTCTGTCAAAATCAGCTCTTGCCTAACTAGTCTCAGGGGGATTTTTTGCCTTGCATTTCATGTAAATGTGGTTTTGTCTTCCTGTATTCAAGAGGCTGAGCAGTTGTGATGTCATCTGTTTATTTCTACTTCCACAGTTTACCTTTTTAGGTTCCTGGTTAATGCCACTATCTTCTTTTGAGGCTTACAGAGCCTGCTGTGGCTTCCTTGGCCTTTTGTGTCTTCTGGAGCGTCAACTCTCTGTGGTACAGCTTGTTTCGGAACAATCCTGCTAGCTTAGTAACTCTGCAAGTCAGAGTAAGACAAACTCTGAAAGTGGTTGTAATAAAAAATAGAACAGCAGAAATATTTTGTTTTCCGAAGGGTCTTATATATGAGATTTTCAGTGGGAGATATGGTAAATCTTGGTTCATTCAAAATTCTGAGATTACTTTCCTCTGAGACCTACTTTTGCTGACAGGAAACACTAAAACATTGCTAGAAGTTCCTTTTTAAAATTTTTCCTGTTTCTCAAACATACTCCTTAGCTGCAAATGTTTTAAGCTATCAGTTAATAACTTGATTCAAATTCAGACTCTGAATCTGTCAGTTACTTTGTGTAGTTACCTGTATTCTGTTGACCAGGTTTAAGTGAGATTGAGAACTTTTTGTGCTAACTGCCTTAAATGAAGTCCGTGATAGTGTACCATAGAAGCATTATCTGTTACAAGATTGGGATGTCTGTGTTAGGAGGAGAAAACCCCAAGCAAATTGTGGAGCTCAGATGAAGACTTCCATGCCACACCTTGATGTGTACTTCAGAACATCACTTGTGCAGAGTAGTGAGCTGTTGGAAGCGGGAGCTGCGTGTATTTGACTGGAAACGGGGAGTGTGTGTGTATGTGAAATCCAGGAAATAGTTCTGGAAGAAGCATGATTTTTACTCAATGCAGCTATCTAGAGTGAGGAAGGTAAGTCTGCTTCCCATAGGCATCCAAGTGGCCAGCAACAGGCAAACCAGTTAAATAACCAGTGTGTCCAGGGGCTCTTTTGAGGCTTTCTTGCTTAACCATGTATGAGGGTATTGTTTTGGTTGGTTTTTTTTTTCCCGTTCTGTTTTCGGTTTTTTCTCCTCTCTTCAGAGATATCTGACATTTTGTGTGAAATGCAGTTCCATTTTCTTCCTGATATTTTGAGGATTATTGATCAGTAAATCCAAAGGAGCTAAAGCATTCTTAACTTTGGTTTATAGATACAGCAGGTCTCAAATGTGCTGTAGTTTAAACCATCTTGCTAGTTCTGGTGACAAATGGGTTTACAGACCATTCTGTTTCCTTATTGTTCAGGGAGGCTTATGAAATGATGAATCACATAGTAATGAAAAGCTAAATCGGTGCATAATTAACAAAAGATTCGCCCTCTGGAAGAGTACTCAAAAGGCTCCTTTTAGAGTTCAGTGCATTTGCGGAAGCATTGCTCTGCCGGCACAGTGGTAACGCATTTGCAGTATATGAAAAAAGTGCGTGGAAAGATGAAGAGGCTGTTTTTGAATAAGTGGTACATTGTTTACGTATTCCTGAAAGAGCCTTGCTTTTCCACATTAAAAAGATTATTTACTAGTAAAATGTTTCATATACTATTCCTGGTTTTTACTAGCACCTTAAGTCAAAGAGTACATTAATGTCCAATGCAGATGCTTGTTCTACATAGCGCAAACTTGGTTATGGGGCAGCTAATTAAAAAACAGTTCACTTCAGTCAACTTTGAGCTCGCTGCTTTTCCTGGGATCTGCTGACAATTCTAGGTAAGCTCAGGACAGGTAACAGAGCTATTAGTTTTTCCTCTTTCCTTCGTCTGAGTGGAAGAGTCTTAAACAGTTAATGATGGTGAGATGCTCTGCCAGCGTGCATTCTAGTCTAGATAATCTTGCTTAGGTTATACCAGTGAACACGCAAGCCTCGAGGCCCTCTTCCCTTCTTATAGTTTTGTTAGAGGCCCTCAGATGAAATGGGAGCTGATGCAGACAACTGCAGAAGGAGGTCTTGTGAAAGGTTTAGGGAAATTTAGATTGTCTGTGCTGAGGATGTTGCTCTGTAATCCAAATGAGGAGCGTGTTTCTTGGTCTGTCGAAAGCAGTCATCTGCCTGTAGTAGCTGGGCTCCTGGTTGCTTTCCTTGTTGATAATGGTGGTTGAAATTTCCTGTATGAGAAATGCTTAAGTTTCTGGTGAAAAATATTTTTATTGTGAGGAAACTGAGTGTTCAATTTCAATGTTGTATTTCTGGCTGTGTTTCATCATGACTTTGCAATGTGAGTAGGCAGGAAAAATATTTTTGGCTGTTCTGTAATGTGCCAGAGCAATTGATACTAAGGGGAGCAAGAAGCCAAACTTAGACAAAGGTTATTCTGTCTTTTGCCTTTTAAGTTTTCTTCAGTAACTTTGGAGTTCAAGGTAAGTCAGTTCTGCAGTTATGTTGCGTTCCTGTTGACTGTAATATTGTGGATTTCACTAGATGTCCCTAAACTTAAGAGTCACCTCATTCAAGTATGTCAGCAGCTCAGCTGTAATAGTGTAACTGGGTCACTCAGGGAAAGGAGACAAGGGTGAAGCAGCTGTTGAGTCCAAATCAATTGTACTACTGTAGATCGCATCTTCTTTCTGAGAGGCAAATATAACATGCTGAATTAAAGTTTTATTAGAAAAATACTGTAATCTTTTATGCCTCCTGGCTCATAGGTAACATTCATGCAGGTTTTGTAAATAGCCACGAGGGAGAAAAATGTAAACAAGCAGAGGAGTATTGAGACCATTCAGGTGTTTAGCAGGCTATTCTGTTTTTTCAGCACTGACATGTACCAAAATTTGGATTGCGTGCTTTGTTTGATAATGAGTATTGTGGTTTTACTGTGACTGTTTCAGTGCATGGCTTACATCAGAAGTGTGGATGGAGACACCGTTTTGTGTGCAGTCTTGAGTGACACGTAAATTGCTTCAACAACTAGCTAATCCATTGTAAGATAATGTTATGTTCCATAGCTTAGTGCAATACCATAGAGTTAATGCATTTCTCCCTGTTAAATGCGAGTCAATACATGATTTAATAACCAAATTAATGCTTAATCATGAAGAATAAGTTACTAGTAACTACTGCTGTTGTGTTCAGGAGGTTCTCAAGAGAAGAGAGTGAGGCCCTGGGATGCCGGCAATGTGGGAGGCTTCCTGGTATTGCCAGTTTATCAAGGGAAGACTTAACAGAGCAGTTCTACTTCCTAGTCCCCCATCTAGAAGATCGTTCTGTACATGCAGTTGACCCCTGTGCGATACCTAGGTCCAGCAGGTAGTAAAGGAGTTGCTCTAACAAACAGAACTCCTGTTGGAGAATTTGCTCTGGTATCTAGTCTTTATCCCATTACGTGCAATCTCAGTCTTTTGGGGCTCTGTGAGGTTTTCATCTTGCAAGAAATCTTGTCGTTCCCTTTCTGCCTCTCATTCATCAGATCTTACCTCCCTGAGTGCATGCACTGTGAAAACCAGCACGGTGATGAATAGTGCAGCACGAAAACAAAACCTCGTAATCTCCATAGTAATACTCATTCGCAAAGGTTGTGATCCTTGTAAACTGAATGACTTTTTGATGCATCCATTTTTCTCCTCTTTTAGGTGTTTGGAAATGCTCCTCCAAGTACAATGACAGAAAAATTTTCTGACCTCCTGCAGTTTACTACTCAAGTGTCACGGTTGATGGTGACTGAAATTCGACGGAGAGCATCGAATAAGTCCACAGGTATTGCATGGGGCACAAATTGGGCTTTGTGAGATATGTATCATGAATTTCAGATGAGTCAGAATACCATGAGCTGCCACCCACAGCAACTGTGCAGGCTCAGAAATTGAAGTCTTTGCAGCAAAAATGTGTCGTCTTCCGTTTCTTTGGGCTGAGAGAGAGAGAGAAAGAGGAGGCTAGAGTTTTCCTCCCTGGGTTATGGAGAAAGCTGAGTTCCACAAACTCATCAAAGAGAAACAGAAGTTACATCACCTACTAGTAGAAGGAGACCAAGAACATGCACGTGAACAGCTGCTGTATCTTGCCTGAAGTGCCTGTTGGTAGTGTGTTTTGTCCCTTGGATATTTAACATTGCAAAAACATGCGTTTTAAATTAGCTGTTGGCCTGGAAGCTAGTAAGATGTGAAAGTACAGTAGGACCAACACTGCCAGCTGTAGAAATATGTTAGTTAGGGATCTCTTTTGCTCTGTTTATTAAATGTCAGGGTGAAATTTGGTTCTGTTGAACCCTGAATGTGTCAGAACCTGACCGTGTATTGGGAATTGCATAATTAAGGACAGTGCACCAAGAAGGCATGTTTCGTTAACTTTCCTCTCTGATTCCCTCTTCTGAAGAGAGCGCTTCTGAGAAGTATGAAGATTTGCTAGATAATTTTAAGACCTGTGCTGGCTTCTCAGTTTGGATTTGGTGGTAAATAAGGAAATAGCGGGCTGAAAAAGGCTGTGCAAATTATTACACATGAAGTCAGGAGTCATAAACTGTGCCAATTACAATTTCTTTCCATTTTAAGTAGGGTGACTAACAGTGAAACATTCCAGATGGCTAAACAGATATTGTAGACAAAACCTGTTCTCTATGGGTAAACAGTCTTTTCTTTGGGTATTTAGGGGAAATGAATGTCCAACAGCCGTGCTGGCAGAATGGTGGTGTTTGTTTGACCTTTTTTTCTGGGAAACATCTGTTATGCCTGCTAGTCAGTTGGATGCTGCTAAGAATGGCCATTTTTGTGTGTTTATTACTTAAGCCATACCTCTGCTTGTTGTTCCAAGATAATCCAGTTGTCATCCTTGAAACCTCACAGGTCAGAAGTAGATGTTGTTGTTGCTGTTGGTTTTTGGAGGTTTTCTTATTTTCTACCTCACTTGGAAACTTAACTACAATGACTTAAAAGACAGTTTGGTACTCTTCTGAGCTCTAATGTGATGAGTACCAATGTTTTTATTAAAATGGAAAGCAGTAATTTTTTTCTTTGTTATCAAGATTGCTATGACTTCGGTCAGTAAACCCTTTTCAGACTTCAGTAAGGAGGCCTGAGAGGTCCATGTTCTGCAGTTGCATTGTGACTCGTGGTGGGACCAGGGAGTTGCAGTTTGCTCTCCAGAAATGGCCAGTTAACAAGCTGTTAAAACTCATAGTTTGCAGACTTCTATGTTGAACTGTTTAGAGCTATATACACATTCTGTGTGATACTGAAAAAAAATAATAGAAATTCTTGGCTTTTTAGAATACGCTTTATGTCAAAAACATAATATTGTGTCTATGGATTGTGAAGGCGCTTGCTCTTTTTTTTTTTTTGTTTTTAAACTTCCATTCTTTTTGTGTACCAAACAAAAAGATACAGCATATCTTAATAGCTATTAACAGGTAATTATATCTTCTAGAATGTTTTTAAAAGTGAAAAACTTCAGTAACAACTATATGCAGGAAATGTCTCTGGTAATATCCAAGTGCAAATTCCTGATGGTTTGAAGTGCTCCATTTAAGTCAACAAAATTGCTGAGCTTGTTTTAGAGACAAGCTTTCCATAGAAATGTTACCAAAAGTCAACTTAAGATAGTTAACAAAAGGGAAGAAATTTTACAAGAACTTGTTTTCTATCTATAAAGAGATAAATTGTTGGTGGTATTTTACAGTTGGGAACGTGGTATGATTAAATCTTACTTGTTGGTGTGTTGATGTTTTTTTGTTTGAGTGGTTGGTGGTTTTTGTTTTTTTGTCCCCCCCCCCCCAATTTCATAATGGAGCACAGCGCAATTTTTTTCATCAGGCCTTTGAATATTTATGTGAATAGCTATGTGAGTAATGCCTACCATCGTGGAGGCATATCTCAGTTATTCTTGGCAGACTGTAGTAGTTTTCTCAGAACAGCGTTTCGTGATTCAGTCGTAACTGTGCCAGCACCCTATCTTAAGTAGTTTCTGAACACTGCCATTGTAGTTATGGGTTCAACTACACTTTCAACTGTCTTGTTTCTCTAGTATGGATGTAACCTTGGAGTAAGAAAAACAAAGCAGTTAAAATTGAGTTAAATTATCTTGTACATTCAAGTCTCTGCTGTACAACAGTGGTAATTTGCAGGTGACAGCAGTAACCATATCTTTGAGGCTTAGTGCATGGTTTCCCTTGCCCTGGGGTGTTTGAGAAGATGGTGGGGTCATGATTGAGATAGCTCTATATACTTGAGATTTTTAGCTGCCAAATTTTCCACAAAAAAATCCAATTTCATGTGTGAATTGATCAAAATGTTGTGGTAGTACTATGCTAAAATATATGTTCAAACATATGTTTCTAGCTTATTCTCAGTCCCAAAATGAGCCTTTCTTTTGGGAGCAAGTGCATCTGGCTCAGGGCTGAAATAGATAGTCTTAAAAAAAGGGCCAGAAACAGCTGGAATCTTGGTAGAATAAATGTGGCTACTAATGACTACTTCAGTTGCTGATGCTGAAGAGGAAGCAACACTTTTACTTCATGTATTTTGCAAAAGACATACCCTGGATGCAATTGGTTCCTCTGTAATTTTTGCCAGTATTTCAACGGTATGTCCTAGAGTGTTTGGCACATCATCATAATTTAGACCCAGTGCAAAGATAAGCATGCAGCAGGGGAGATTAGTTCGGACAATTCCTCTGGTATGGGCACTGGGACTTGTGTGCCCTTTCAAGGTGCCTAGCCGGGCTGATGCACGGTGGAGTGTGGTACCCGAAGTCCCCAGTGTGGAGGTGGCTGGTGTGCAGGTAGGTGGGAGAGCTTCTCTCTGTGCCACAGGTTCCGTAAGCTGAATAGCCTGGGACCTTTTGGTTTCTCATTTCAGTGAGTACCCGTACCTTGTACATGAGAAATCCCAGCTACTAAATAGTTTCACATTTCATCCTTAAAGGTAAATGGTTAAAACTGTCCTCCCCATATCAAACAGTGAACCCGCGTAACCGAGCAGTGGGTTCTTGCTGATGATGTGCAGTCACTAACGAACAGAAAGTAAGAAACAGGGCAAGTACAGGGTACATCTTTCTCGCTCTTAACAGCTTCTCATATTTCAGCAGTTGAGGATGTGCAAACCTGTGATTTAGTTCCTTGTAGTGGTTATTCCATGTTTACTAAAATTGGTTTCTAATTCAGTTCTATGTTGTCTGCATTTCAGGCACATCAAATGACATACTGACAGCTCCCATTATTTAATGCGTGAGGATATATAAACACTTGATATCACAGGGAGGTTCAGAATGATTCCTTTAGTGATGGGCAGTCCTGGTCCTTCTCCAGTCAGAATATGAATAAGTAGTTGTGGGGACAATCTGTGAAACCTGTGCAGCAGGTAGAAAATTGAAGAATGAGAAAGCAAAATGGTTCATCACAGGGCTGGAACATTTTAACCTTCTATCAAGGTCAATTTCAAAAGTTTGGGGTGTTTTGTTGCATTTTTTTTTTTTTTATGATTTCATTTGTGCTAGTCTGTGTACTCACTGTTTTATGCACCTTTTAAATTCAATTTAGTTTATCTTGCTTTGTTGATTTCAGTCAATGTTTCATTCCATACTTGCAACATTCTCTGTATGTATTTGTCTCAGTATTTACTATTTAATGCTAAATTTATTTTTACCATACTTCTAGACTGTTCAGCTAATTCCTCCTACCTCCAGAAACATTTTCAGTTACTGTTTATATCCTCTGAATCTTGTGGTGGTTTGTTTTTTTGGCTTTTTTGTTTGGTTGGTCTTTTGAGGTTTTTTCACCCCTCCCTTTCTTTCTCTTCCTTTTACTATCACTGACCTACTCAAACTGTTTTACCAGTGAAACTGCTTTTAAGCTCTTTAGGCTTTTCTCTAACAGATCTGCTGAAAGACTACCATTATCTCATCTTCAGACCGCTTTGGGAGACCAAGTTGATAAACATTCATCGTCATAATGTTTAACCATTGCAGAAAACCGCATCATTGGTTTGTATTTGGCCTCTTGACAATGCCAACCTTTATTCCTTTTAAAATTCCATTGATCTGCAAACACTTCTTTTATTGTTCATTTTTATTGCAGTTTACCTCTATCACATCAGTGGAACTAATTTAATTTATTTGTCTTAAATAGACAAGAATTAGTGTTATTTGTTCAAGTCCATCTTGCTTTTATGGCAAGTTACTGATAGTAGTTAAAAGAAGCTACTTATCTTCTACTATAGGCTCTTCCCACAATGAAGTCTGAAGTTTTCCTGATAGTGTTGCTTGTAGTGTCTGCTTCTCTTTGGAGAGTTGAAGATCTTTCTCGTGAAAATAAGCTGACTTAGGGGCTGCTTTCAGACTTTTTTTTTGTACGTTAGTTAACTTTTCTTCTTTCGAGAAGAGAGTATATTGGAAATTATCTCACATGCTGTGACTACACTTATCGTCTTTTTTTCATTTTTTATATATCTGTCTATCTATCTATCTGCTCATCTGTACTTTAGGTGACAAGGTGATTCTGTGTTGAACTTACTGAAATTGCCCTGAAAGGGAACCAGTGTCCTATCAGCTACTCATCAGGGGTCAGTTCTGATCAATGACTGCTATACCTTGTTACTTTTGGTTAACCTTCAAGTTATTTTTGATGCTCTTTACCAGATCTTCTGCAAGGGAAGTGTAGTGCAATATAGTGCCTTTCCAAGAGATCCTAGAAAGCCTGTTCTTTTATTGGCTGCATTAGTGAGGCTAAACGCTGGCATGGTTTGAGTTGCTTATCTTTGGACGAGCAGCCCTCTGTTTCTGCACACTGCAAAGGCATCAGCCACTTCATATCTGCAGCTTGTGACGACAGCACTGCACTGTCCCTGATGATTGAAGGAAGACTTTTTGCCATCCCTTTTTTGTTTGGGTTGATACTTCTCTCTTGCTATCTAGGCAGTTGGAATGATTTGTATTCTTTAACTCTAGCTGGATACCTAGAGTTTAAACAATAGAGACTGTGTTTCCAGGCATTCCCCGTGAGAAGCAGTAGAGACTTCTTGAAGGCTCGATTAGAGAAGGGGTCCCTGACTTCTGCTTGTTCCCCACGACCCCTGGCATACCCACCCATACTTCCCACTCCCCCTACTCTGCCTTTGGCATACGCACAGATATTTTTTCACTAACATTCCGCTCTAGGATAAGAATAAGCTATACAAAAGTCTGATGACATTATTATATGCTGTTTATGGTACTAGAATATCTAATAAAACCAACACGTACTGAATTCGTCCTTAGTGCTATTGCTATAGGCAATAGCGTTACTTGTAACGCAGTGCTGCTTTTTACTAGTAACCTGAATGGGTCTGATCCCATTGCTTTCCATCTGCTGCGTTTCTGAAGTCCAGGATGCGAAGCACCCGTGTAATCTCTTACATATGAAACAAATTCTGGTGTTTTATTCTACCAAGCCTCTATCCCATATATACTGAATCCATGATGAAAAATCTGAATACCGTGTATTACCCATGTAACTACATAATCATGGTCATACTTACACGTACATGCTGCGCAGTTGTCAAGATACGTATACTTACATATTATTTTATAGGTTTTTCTCTTTGCTCTTTTACCGGTTTTACTAGCTAGCATATCCGAATCCTAAATTCAGAGGTTTGTTCTGCAGAAGTTGAAGGGCTAAGGACATCTGAGTGGGGCACATAGAGGATGTTATATTAAAAAGATGACTTGAGCACTTCAAAACTAGAGAAAAGGTACAAGAAATAAATTAAGACTCGCACTGATGATGGAAATTAATCTTAAATGATAGTGCTATCAAATTTGCTCAGAACAGATGACAAGAGAGTTTCTTCCTGCACTTAAAATGCTGTCTGTGTTTTAGGTAGTGCTTAATTAAGACTGACAGTTTTAAAACTGCTATTTATAGTGTTCAACTGCTATGCCATTTAGGATGCCAGCAGCATGACAACTTTTTCAGAAGCATATACTTAACCCTTGAGTCTCACTTTCAAAGATGACTAAAAGAGCACCTGTTCCACAGGTGGATTTGGGAGACTATGCCCAAAAGAGGCTGTGCACACCCTGTTTGGTACCAGTCAGAGACTGATTGCCCGGCTCTGTCTGTGGTCAGATAGAAATAGAACAGGCCTACTAAATGGCACCTAGTGTTGGGCTGGTGGGGCACTATCATTGTAGAAGAAGCGCGTGCTTTAGACACGCCTGACACTCAGAATTTAGGAAAGTGGCTTTTGCCAGGAATTCTGGCGTTTTGCATATGTCTCCAGTGTAGGAACTATGGCTGTGGCATGGCTGTTGTGCTTTCAAAGTTGGTCTGCTCATGCACCCAACCATCCAGCCAATGTTTTGCACTGATGGTTTTGGAAAACAAAGTGCCTGCCAGGTACTCCAGGTCAGCATGCTGGGAAGTTGCTGCATGTCCACATTTATGTGAGTTTTAAAAATTGCCTTACCTTTCATCTTTGAATTTCAGGCTTTGTTTAATCTCAGGCTGTCTTAGGCAGGGATTTGGTAGGTGCCTCGCCTTACTTCAGCACCAGAATTGGAAGAGCCAGTGGTTTGTACACAAACCTGTTATGGGAATAAGGCTGCGAAACAAAAACATAGGAACATAGCCTATTTTCCTATGAAAGTGAACCAAATCTGGATTTTTACCTTAAATCTGTCTGTCTTTTTTCTAGGATTATGACTATAAAAGGGTTTCTGGACTTTAGGGAAAAATACATCTCTCTGCACTGGAAGGGAATGAAACTAACATCGGCATGGGTGATGTGAAATCCCCCTGAGTGAGACATCAAATAGATCTTGTTCTGTGTGAGAGAAAATCATAGAATAAGAGACGTCTCTTGTCTGACCTGCTGCTTGCAGTCAAACCAACTGTGAGATGAGACCAGATTGTGGTCAGTCCTGTCGTGTCTTGAAAACCCCCAAGGCTGGTGACAGCACAGCCTCTCTGGGCACTGTTTCAGCGCATCTCTGTCCTTGGGGTGGGGGAAATTTCTACTTATATGCAGTCTGAACCTCTCTTGGTATAAGCCTGTTGTCTTTCGCCCTCCAGCTGTGCAGTGCTGTGAAGAGCCCGTCTCTGACTTCTCGGTAGCTCCCCTCACCGTGGGCACTGAGGTTGCTGTTCGGTGCCCCTGAGGCTGTTCCCTCTCCCAGCTGAGCCAGCCCTGGTTCCTCAGCCTCTCCTCGCAGGGTTGGTGCTCCAGCCTCCACACATCTCAGTGGCCTTTGGCTGAACTCCCATTGATCATTGTCGTCCCTGTATTGGTTTGGGACTGCAGCTGGACTCAACATTCCACACGTGATCTAACAAGCACTGTGCAGAGGGCGGTAATCACTTCTCTTCATATACCAGCTGTCTGCCTGTTGATAAAAGTTTCTTTACACCTTGACTTTATTACGTTGATTCACCAGTACAGAGAGTGGCTAATGGTGTTGGCTCTGTATGGTGGTAGACTCTCTTGGGAAAAGTTAATGTTAGGAATGTAAAGCAAACAACTGTAGACATCTTCTAGGATCATCTACTTCATAGGTTTACTAGTCCAGCTCAGCATACAGTCTGGTGCTCCAGAAAATTATTTTTTCAGTGCAATCAATGCTAGAAGTTTGATAAGTAATTTGCCATATAAAATGTGTTTACTTTAGAACAAACTTCATCATGGGTATGTGCTGGGGAATCTTGACAGCAGATGAAGTAAACAAAAGATTAAAATGGGATTTTTCTTCAGTTGCTGATTTATTCCTCCGTTAGTAATTCTTTTGTAATTCCTTTTTTAAGCAATATTATGCACCTTCCTTTTCTGTCCTAGTTGACACTAAAAGCATTGAAGATGATTGATATGCAGTTATTATTGAAAAATGGTTTTAGATTTCCCTTAAGGGTAATGGACAGTCACCATGATGGGCATTATAGATTTCTTAACGTAAGTGTGTATTTAGACAGCAGTGAAATAGGATTGCATTTGCTGTTGATTTATTTATTGAGACTGATAACTTGTTTACTAGGCTGAATGTTTATCTTTGGCTCTGATTGACACAGAATAACATCTGGTTCCAGAAGTGGCCCCCAGATCGTAAGAATTAGCCATAAGTTGCTAGTGTTTTCATTTTCCAAAAAATCTAGGATGGGGATGTGTTAGTTGCTGATCTTCATCTTAATTTTACATTTTGTTCTTGTTTTTCATTCCTTTTGTCTTTCTGCACCTCTCTTTCTTTCCAATATTTTCCCATTATGCTCTGCACTGTTGTTTCAGTGCAGTGCTTTTTTCAGAGATTGAATATCATCTTTTCCCACTGAGACCACTAAGTGATGGTGACTTCACGTCTCTGGAAAAGAGTATGTTGTATTTGGTAAAGCCAAAATACTCAAACAAAAGTTGATGCATGTTACTGAAATCTGTCTGCTGGTTTAAAGGATGATGCATGATCTAAAAAAGTACTTTTTGCAGCCTTGCTAGTGTCAAAGCCAAGTGCGTGTGGAAGACTGGAATGTATGTCTGGAGAGTGTAGGCCTAAGCCTACATTTCTCAAGCAGTGCTGCAGAGGTGAATTTATGCTCAGCACTACTAAGAGGACGTGTTTCCTTCTGCAGACTTGTCAGATTGAATTCTTACTGCATTTTTTTTTAACTGTTCCCCTACAGAGGCTGCAAGTCGTGCTATAGTCCAGTTTCTGGAGGTCAATCAAAGTGAAGAAGCAAGTAGAGGTTGGATGCTGCTCACCACAATCAATTTACTAGCTTCATCAGGACAGGTTAGTCTTAAACAGCAAGGCTAAAAAGAAATAGTGGGGTGGGAAAGACAAAAGCAATAAAAAAATAAGCTGTGTGAACACACATTAAAAGATGTTACTATATTCTGCTTTCTGTGTTAAGATCCTTTTTCTGTTATACTGCCACAGAACTTCTGCTTTATCTCCGTGTGGTTTCAGTTGCCTAAGAAAATAATTTAGGAACTTTAATTTATAATGTTCTCTTGAATTATGCACGCAACTTTTATTGTTCCCCAAAGACTTCTTTTGCATGCTGCTGCTTAGCGCTCCATGAGATGCATTGTCACATACAGCACCTACATCACTTGAACTTGGGCTCCCCATTCAAGGAGGGCAGCAGCAGCAGTTGTGAAAAGAGAAGCCAGCAGCAGTGATGAGTGGGTGATATCATGAATCTTCACTGCCTCTGCTTTTGGTGCTGCCCTCCATCAGAGGGCCAATCTCTGGCAGTGTACTGGACAGCTGCGTGGTTTGTTTTTTCTGCTCTAATCTGCCTTTATAATTCAGCACATCATGTTATCTGTGTTTAGTATGTCACCAGCCTCCACCCCAATTTGTCTTTTCTTCCCACTGATGCTTTCATGTTTTCTACTACCTTGCTTCTTATGCCTGTTTATACCTTCTTGGCAAGTGAGAGTAAAAATTGAATAGTCCTCCTTCCACTCCCGTTTCTACTGCTGCAAAGAATAGATAGCTAATGAGGGCTTGGCTGAAGGTCTTGTAATTAACTTGTAAGCTTCTGTTGGCAGAGCCTGTCAGCTTTTGTTTCTGTCCTGTGTGGTGATTGCTCCAAACTGTGTCTGTTAAATGCTGTTGTCATGTAAATAAATTATGATCCTATTTTTAACATTACTGTTTAGGTAGGCATTTAAGAATAGATGGTGAATCTGTACTGCTGTGTGGACACCTCACCAAAGGCGTAAGAAAGGAAAAAACAATATTAGAGTCAGCTGGATTATAGGAGCATGACTTTTGAATACGGTATTATGCTGAACTGTTTTTTTTTTTTTTCTCTGTTTTCTTTTTCCCCAGAAAACTGTGGACTGCATGACTACAATGTCAGTGCCTTCCACACTTGTTAAATGTCTATATCTGTTTTTTGACCTTCCACATGTGCCTGAGGTAGTTGGAGGAGCACAGAATGAACTACCTCTCGCAGAGCGCCGAGCGCTACTACAGAAAGTCTTTGTACAGGTAAGAAAGGTAAAATATGTCATGGGCTTTGCAAGAGGAATGGAAATGCTTCATGTGAGAAAAGTCTGGAAACTTTTCACTTGAACCAGTTTTTGCTCTTTCTTGATTCTTTGTAAACTGATGGCTCAGAGTAAGATGGGTTTTCCTGCAAGCACAGTTGGGGTTAAATTTCCACTCCCCCTGTGGTTTTTGTCCTTGGCAAATATCTCCTCCACAAAAATGCATGCAACTCTTCTGTGCAGATACTTAAAAGGAGCAACGTGTTGCCTATTCAGTTTTAATCTAACTGGTCCTACTAGTCTTTGATATCTTTGGCCATTACTGATTGAAATAGACGTAGTAAAAACCATTAGAATTTATAATAATCTTTGAATTAATTTAACATATGCTATTTTTCCTTTAATTATGGAAATATGGCATGAATATGGAAACAAATAATTTAAATATGGGAACCATCTGAGGTTGCAGTTACTGTTACAGTTATCTCCCAGATTTGCCAGGGAGTCCAGGTTTCAGCTGGAAATCTTGCAAAGAAATTTCCATATGTTCTCCTGATGAAAGTTTTAGAAGGAGCTAACGGTTACTGTTAGAAAGGGGCCAATGGTTGTACTAACAGTTTCCACATGCAAATTGGATGCATCTCTCTGTAGGGTTATTGTAGCCACGTATGCAAAACCATAGAGGTCTATCAGCAATCACGTCCTTCAGGGATTTGAAGGCAGTGCTAAAATTTGTGAATAGAACATCTGAGAGGCATTTTGGTACCTGCACTACAGAAATAAAGATGAGCCCTATTCCCACAATTACTAGCCGCAGCGTCTGCCCAGTAACACCCACATATGAGAACATACCCATTTGTCTCTCTTTCGTCTTAGTACTACAGGCTGTCTTCCAAAGCAGCAATCACGATGTGCAGTGAGCTATCTTTCAGAAATTGCTTTGCTGTGTTTCAGTCATCAGAGTTAAAGAATAATCTGTGTTACCACATAGGTTTCCCCCCAGTACATTACTGCTCAGCTCTTTTTCTGTCCCTCTTCAAGGCCTGTAAAGTGGTGCTGGCTGGAATGGGTGAGGTTTCAGATAGCTTCCAAACCTCCTCCTCCGGATGCAGACAGCTTTGCAAAGTCTTCCTCCAGTTTTCTGAGAGGGAGCCTCAGCTTTTCCTGCACAAGACACAAAATGGACATCAGATGTCCTCAAAACGTGCAGAATAGGGAGCGCAACATAGTAACTTTGGTTGTGTGGCTGCGTTTTGTCTTGTTTGTGGTAACTTGGAAATACAGACCCAGGTGCCAGTTATTCAGGTAGGTGTACAGTGTTGCTGTAGCCTTTCCTGCAACACTGTTTTGCCTGTTTTCATTTGGCCAAGATGTTATGGGTGCAGCCCTGCCAACCACCCATCGATAGCCTTCTTCCTGCATTAGAAAGGGACAAAACAGTTTGCTTTGCAGAGCCTCTGCCTCACTGCAGCATTTACACCTGTAACTGGCAGATTCTCCAGAAATGGAACAACCTGGTATCCACACAAGTATGCTGTATCAGCTTAAGAGATTTAAACTCTGCTGCTGATCTTTTGCTAGTCATTTTAAACTGAAGTGAGACTTGAAATAACCATGTGTTGGATAACCTTGTCTTCAATTCAGATTACAGAAACAGAGGGAAAACAGCGCGTTACCTTTTTAAATGTATATGCTAATGGAAGAATGTTTCGCCTTTTACCAAGTCTGGGCAAAAATAGCAACGATCAGGGTATTAATGCTAGATATTTAATGACTTATTATTTCAGATCCTAGTAAAATTGTGCAGTTTTGTGTCCCCGGCGGAAGAACTGGCTCAAAAGGATGATCTCCAGCTTCTATTCAGTGCAATAACCTCATGGTGCCCTCCCTATAATCTGCCTTGGAGGAAGAGTGCAGGGGAAGTACTAATGACCATATCACGTCATGGCCTTAGTGTCAATGTAGTGAAATACATTCATGGTATGTGTCCTTATCTAATATTATTTATTGGTCTTTTTTCTGTTGTTCTCCTTTCCAAGTTTTCTTAGTTAGGAAATAGGCATGAAAATAACAGATCAAGGAGGGCTTCCAGGCTTTTTGTTTAGACATTGTATTTACATACAGGTAAAATTTCAGAGCATTTGTTTAGTGAGAGAGATGTTTGTGGTCGAGTCTGCCTTACCCACATTTCAACTTAACATTGAAGGATAGAGTTTCCCCTTATGTTTTGGTGTAAACTTTATGATGACAAAGAGGAATGGCTTTTGCTAACATCAGTAACTGCCTGTATTGAAAAATATTCACTGGGAAGATGCATAAGTTTGTAATTCCGGCTGTGAGCATTAATTCTTAACAGGAGCTAGTTGTTTTCAGTCCTGCGCTTGAATTAGCACCAGCAGTCCCTTGTAGAGGCACAAGGTAAGCTATCAGTGTCCAGTTTACAGCTGCTTGTCTGGGTACCACTCTAACTGGCAATAAAAGTGTAGAGACGTCTGAGGAAGCCACAGGAAAAGGAACTAAATCCGTGTGTCCTGCTGACACAGTTAGAGCTATTAGAAGCACATGAAAGCTGCTGCCCTGTAGTAAATACTGGTGCATTATGAAAACCGGGGAGAGTGAATTTGGGTATGCTGGGAGAAAATTTTTTTCTCCCAAACATTTTACTTTTGCAGGAAGAGGCTGTGTGAGACTCTTACAACCACCACTGATTTGCAATGTACTCTCTGTTATCCAGGACGTAGCGGGTGGTATACCCTGGTAACAGCAAAACTTGTGTAATGCAGGCACTAGGAAATGCTTGAGGGAGCATGGTGTATGGGCACAGAAACACTTCAGTGTGAACCTCCAAGTGCTGACTGATGGAGCAGCCAACTGGCTTCCTCCCCTGCGGTCCAGCCCAGCTTCCCTGTGGGGTCGCCAGCCCAAGGATGTTGTCTCTAGGGCCTGGCCCAGGGAGAGGCTCTCCTTTGCTTGGCTGAGACCCACGCCTATGCCCGAAGGAGGTGGTCTTGCAGTATTGGTGCTCCTAGGAATCTTACATGTAGCCTGTCCCAGAGCCTGTGTGACAACCAAGTGCGGAGATTTTGGGACACAGCTGGGAAGAGCCTCCCTGCTGGATGGGTTTGCAGTACCTACATTTTCCCTGTTGGCTGACTGACTAGATTGCTAACTACTCAGCCAGCCTGTGTTTCTTCTTCTGGGCCCTTGTCTTCCCCACCTTGCCATGCAGTTTACAGATTGTAGGTTTTGTGCCTTCTTGATGGCTGAACTAAAATCATCTCATGGGCTTAATCCAACCTGCCAGCCACCAAATGAATGAATTTGGCAGCCAGAATTATTCTATTCTGTCTCCTGTCCTTTTTTGAGACAAACAGACTGTTCAGGCATGAAAACTGTAGCATACAGGGGTATTTCTGTAGCTGGTTACAGATTCTGGTAGCTAATTTAAGGAGTACTTTATTCATCATGTATCTTTACAAGGGACTGGTTACGGTCTGCTTGGCAAGGGCAGCTGCCAAGCTGGTTCATGACAAAGAATTTGCGAGAGCAAAGCGAGATGCTAACTGGTGTTGGAGAGGATACTAGCTGCCCAGGATCAGTTTCACATGTGAAGTACTCGTGTTGCATTAATTTAAAACTGCATTGGTGTTTAGGTATGTAGGATTTTAGGTAGGAAATTTGGTAGAATCTGTTTCTAATACTGTATTTAGGGCTTTTAGACTGTAGGACCACATAGAAGCATTTGTAGTTTTTAAATTGGAGTGACTGTTGAAGTGAACGAACATCCTTATCATACGTTTTAGCAGTGTACACCTACTGGAAAAAAAGAAACTCACTGTTTCCTCACACCCTGGAGAGTAAGTAGTTACAAAGCTGCACAAAACCATTTTGACAGTTTGCGAAATACATCACCCTGCTCCCACATACTTCACAGAAAATTTCAGTCTGTGTTTTTTCTTGTGCTGGCAGCATGTTTCCAATTCCCGTCAGAAAGATGTGAATGTACAGTATCACTTGGAAGCACAAAATAGTCAGCAGTTCAGTATTTTCAGATAGGACTTAAAAGGTGATAGGTATTTTGCCTGCATCTGTAACAGCATTCTGGTGGGTGTTTGATGATTGTAGAAGGTGTATGTGTATATGTGAAAACATTATGAAGCACGACAAAGAAAATAACTGAGTTTTGACTGTGTCATTTGGCATATTGCAGCTACTACCATTATCGCTTCTCTACGGGCTTGATCCACAGCGGAGTGAGGCTGGCATATCAAAAGATATTCTAGGTTCTTTAAAAAGTTAAATAAAATCTTGAAAATCAGTCGGCATTCCCTCTCACTTCTTGATAAAAAAATAAACCTGACTTAAGAGATAACATCTGTCAAGAGGCTCATCTCATATTCAGGAAAAAAGTTAAGACATTTTATCATATGCAAAGGAGCATCCTTTCGCTGTCTTGTGCTTTGATTTGATCTCTGAGACATTTTGTTACCAGTATAGCTAGAAAGATTTGCAGTTGTCTTGCACATGCTGCAAAGTTAAAATAGCAGATAATTGAAGGGAGCATCTTTAAAACAGGAGTGCAACCTAAAATTTGAGTATAGATTTGGGAAAGCTTTTTGCAACTGACCAATGAACTGATGATGGAGTGTGAGAGGTACGCAGAACGAGACAAGCTGTCTCTCTTTGATCAAGACTTAATGGGCAAGCAAATAGGCCAGCCAAAGAAATGCTAACCAGAGTAGCATAAGACTTTGTATAACTTCGTGTTTTAAAAGAAAAAAAGATTATTTAGAATTATTTTCATTTACTGAGTTATCTGGTCAAACTTCTAAGGTAAAACCCAGTATTTGTCTATACAGTCTTGTCCTTGCAAGAGTAAAGATCATAAAAGGGAGGAAGGGATTGGCAAAAAGAGGTTAGGGTTCAGATCCAAAGCCACTTGAGAATCCTACTCATCTTCAAGTGCTCTCTGATATTAAATGTTATGTGATAAGAAATAGTTAAATAACAGTTACCTTATTGCCGTGTTTCTTGTACTAGTTATGCTTCTTGCTGTGATTACTGTCAGTAAAATTCTAAATTTCTTTAATTGCGATTCTTTTCAGAAAAGGAATGTTTGTCCACGTGTGTTCAGAACATGCAGCAGTCTGATGACCTTTCTCCCCTAGAAATAGTTGAGATGTTTGCTGGACTTTCTTGTTTTCTCAAAGACTCCAGTGATGTATCCCAAACATTGTTGGATGATTTTAGGATATGGCAAGGATACAACTTTCTCTGTGACCTCCTCCTCAGGTATGCAAAAGTGCTTGAAGGAATGCAGACAGATCACTGTGAGCTTTTTCTGAAAAGATTTCTTACCAAAGAATAAGCAAATAGGTTTGAACAAATAAGTGATTATAGGTTATTATGAAACGAAGATAGTGGGACCAAAACATGAAATTATGTGCTTCTCTCCATTTGCGAAACTATGTATTTTTTAACTTTTTATTCATCGCTATTGGTTTATTACTAAATCTTCCTTAGCACATGCAGAAACTAGATGCTTAAAAACAACTGGTACTAAAAATTCAGAAAGAATTCAGAAAATAAAATTTTGACTGCAACTAGTGATTTTTGGGTTTGGTTGGAGTTTTTGTGTGTTCTGTTTTAACATACTGTCGTAATGCAAAATCATGTAAGTAAATGTGGTGCATGCTACTTAGTATTGAAGAGACATTTTTGTACATAAATTCTAATACCAGAGTGCTGGAGAGAACTCTCACGTAACTAGGGAATCAGTGTATATGTTGTTTTTTTTAATTTGGTTTGTTTGTTTTTTTTTTTTATTAGAGGTACTGCTAACCTGCTAAAGCATCACAAAATATGGCGATAAAAATGCTTGCCCAAACAAAACTTGGTTGTTTGATCCATCCATGATTTTATTTCTTTCCATGAAAGAAACTTCGTTCTTTTCTTTCTCAGCACGTTAGCGTCTGCTACATTATTTGTGTAAAATCTGTGGTCAGTCTGTGTTGCTTTGCTTGGATATGAAGTTCTGAAGAAGCATGCTTAGCTGTTGAAATATTTGTATGTTTTACAAATCTAAGACAGAAAGTGGGAAATGTTGTCTATGAGTTAACATCTTATGAAGTATGCTCGGATCAAAAATGCTTAGAAACAGTGCTGTAATGGCCATTTATGAGCAGTGTTAATGTTGTTTTCTCCCTCTTTCAAGACATTCATTTTGGGTGCTAGGATGCTAGATTTTGGCACGCAAATACTTGAACTAAGTTTTCTAGTACATAGTATGTTTTTGGGTTGGTTTTTGTTTTAAATGGATACCAGACATAGAAGTGACATTTGACATTCTCAATCACAGTTAAAATTATTCATAAATCATCTTCGGTGCCACAAAAGCTAAAACACCTTTTAAGGAATCGTTATTGTTCTTGTAGTATGAATGGTGATTTTGGGTGTGTTATATTTACTAACGAACGCATTCATTCAAAGCAATGTAATTCAAACTCCATTGTTTTCCATAAACTGTCAGACAGAGTTTAGGTGGAATCTGAGGGGAACATGCTATCATTAGCAATTTCATTTTCAGGTACAAAAACAATCCTCTGTAGATAAAATGTTTTAAACAAACTCTCTCCTGAGCTTGCTCATCCTTTAAATCAAAGAATGGGGAATCCCTGGAATAGGTATAGGAAGACCAGAGGTTTGCATGTCTGGTTGAAGAAGGAGAGCACCTGGGGTTCTTCAGCTGACATGAGCAAAGGTTAAAAGTGTAGGAATGCATTATCCTCACTTCTTCCCAGGGTGACTAGAAAATTGCTAAGACTCTTGCAGAAATGCCTGGGATAAGGTGAACAGTGCACGCCGTGTGGTGTATTTGTTAGCAATTTGTGTATTGTAGAGTAGATGGAAGATGGTACAAAACGTAACTGCTGTTTTGATGGCCATATCTCTTGCTGTTTCTTATAACTTTTAGTTTATTTGATCTTCAAATCAAAACGTAATTTATTTCAAAAAACGGTCAACTTGGGCAAGCCTGTATATTGGTCAGTGATGAACAACAGCGATGTATTCTCCCTGGACGTGTTTTGGCTCAAACCTACTGACAGAGACTTGTTCAGCTCTATGGCACTATTGTGTAGCTGACTGGCATGTGGGGGTGTGAAATCTGGGCACAGAGCATCAAGCTGCAAAGAAGAAAGCCTTTGGAGTTGGTAATGCTGAAGGACGTGTGAAGAAAGTGACTTAATAAGAAATTGCAGGAGGTCTGTGAGGACCAAAGGAGCGAGTATGTAGTTTCACCTGGACGACGTGTAAAGGGCAGGGCATGTGGAGGATTAGTAGAATGGCCGTAGGTGAGCTAAGTCCTTCTGTAATGTCTCTCTGAAGGAGTTTCAGCCCCATGTCTGACTGAGAAGAAGATGGAGGATGAAGAATCAGATGCTTCTAAGGGCACCCACAGTCACTTGTCAGCAAGAAGAAAAATATAGCTTGCATTGCATGAGCGAATAGGAGACTTTGGTCTCCAGCTTTCTCTGGAGATCTATAGAGACTATAGAGTTAGTAAATAATTAAATGTAGCTTAATTTTTGGTGATGCAGAAGGAAAATTAGGATTGTTCTAGGGTTCGGAGTCAGTTTTTAGGGTTTGGTCTGATGGTGTGTTTCTGGTGGTAAACAGTGATTGGAATGGATGTTAGCATTTCTGTCCTCTTGTGCTCAAAGGGTAAGGGTCTGCAGTTCTAATGACGATGCTTCATTGTGTGCCTCCAAGTGCTAGGCTTCTACCAATATACCATTTCATTATTGTAAAATATTAACTCGCACTGGCAGATATAATCTAGCAAGCTAATTACGGATTTATTTAATGACAGACTATCTAGGTATTTTCCTATCCAATAGCTTCATGTTCGTTAGGAGGATTTTAAAAGTAATTTTGATGTTTCTGCTGCTTTTTAGCAGACTATTGAGTTCAAGGAAAGATTTATCACGTGAATTTCTATGGCAAATAACGCATGCTCTCATAAATTCAATAATGTTTGACTGACTTAATGGTATGAAATATGAACAGAAATACTATAAAATACTGCAGGAACAGGGCAGTAAAAGTGTGGTCTCTAAATTAATAGAGTAAAATGGAAGAGGCATCCTATTAAAGTGATTTGAGTTGAAATAAACTAGTGCTGCTAACTTGATCTATTGTATTTTCTTTAGATTAGAACAGGCAAAAGAGGCTGAATCGAAGGATGCTTTGAAGGACTTAGTTAATTTGATAACTTCCTTAACAACATATGGTGTCAATGAATTAAAGCCAGCTGGTGTTACCACTGGAGTACCTTTCCTACTGCCTGGATTTGCAGTCCCACAGCCTGCAGGCAAAGGTGAGTCTGCTTTCTTTCTCCTTCTTTTTCTTTGTTTGTTTTTTTTTTTTTTTTTAAATGTAAACAACAAAATACAGAGAAGCTGTATTCTACACAAACTATTTGCAATTGAGCCTAGGTTCTTTTACTGAGATTGCACATCAAATACTTAGTTCTGTTGGTCTCAAAGGTTCTATAATGGGGTTGGTACGCAAAGAAGAAAGTGTGGGGCTTTAGTCCTCGAGGCCGAGTCAAACGTCTGTCACTGCAAAGCTCACAGTTTCTGTGTGGACATTTTAAAGAGATTATCATAATGGAGAGATACACTGTTTTGATTTACGGTGTTTTAAGCTGCTTTTACTAAACTGATGTGAAAGGCTGATGTGCTGTTTTGAAATTTTTTTTTTTTTTGAGTGTGTGTGTGTGCGCCAGATTTGCTTTAATTTAGCATTTGTCAGCTTAGGCAAGTGTAACTTGTGAGCTGAAATCTTTTGTTTCATCACTAGTGTTCACAGAGTGATGAAGTCTGTGGTGTGCTTGCAACCAGAGTCTATGATGATCTGGAGATAAGGTTGAGGAAGTCTGAGGGGAGAAAGGGTTTTATAAAAATAAACTTATTTTTATGTCCTGTGTATAGACTTAAAATTCAGGTAGGTCTTGTATGCAACTAAGGAGTCTGGAATTTAATAGTGACCTTGGAGCTAGTTTGTTACATGGACCTTTTATGGGATTTAGTAGTACCAGGGATACAAGAAAAAATGTTGTGATAGGGTTACATTTATAGATTTCTAGGCTAATGGATTTACTTCCTCTGTTTCTCTTGTATATCTAGGTTCCTTGGACAATGACTTCCTTTCGCTGGTATTGAGAGTTCATTGTTTGTAGGAATTGTTTTCCCTAAGCTCTAAATAGAGAAAGAAGGTGATAGTCACATTCAGAACTTAATTTCTCCATGTTTTGATAATAACATACTAATTTTTGCTTAAGCTAATTAGCTTTTCTGGTACACTAACATGAGAGAACCATGGCCTATTGCAATCTCCAAAGGAATTCTTTTATTTAATTTTCTGGTATTTGTCACGACATCTCTCAGTTCCTTTTACCTGATTTTCATTAAGTTGGCAAGTTGTCTTTTTATGAAGACCATATTAGCTCATTTTCTGAACTGCCTCTATTTAAATCCTCTTAGTTCTTGAACTCTGAAGAGCTGGTTAAGATTCGGTTTCTTCAGGGTTCCTTGTAATAATCAAAGATAATTTATTAATCTACTTGATTGCTGGGAGCAACTGTTGATACAAAATGAGAATATAAGTAGTTGTATCTGTCACTATCTGTGTTCCTGTCACATTTAACAAGCTCTAAATCCCATCTTCAACATTTTTCATTGTAAAGCATGTAAAAAGTATCCTTTTAGAAACAAATGAGTGTGACTTATAATTTCACATTTATATTCTTCCAGTATCTGAACTTGTTCCGTTTAGTTTTCAAGGAAGTTTCCTATTGCCTTCTGGAGAAATACTGGCAGGGAAGGTGGTGAAGCTAGACACAAAGATGACTGAATTTACTTTTGAATTGGACAACTTCGTTTATACACAATGAAGAGAGTAGCATTCCACAAAGCACATGTAATACATCCGGATTCTTTGTCTGTGAAAGGGTTTTTAAATCAGGTTAACGGTTCACTTATAGCTTGTTTGAAAATACGATTTTATTGCTAGAGCATCCTAAATGCTTTGTTTAGATTGTGTTTCCAGTTCTCACTCTTGATTGTTTGGTTTTTAAAATTATTTTTACCATTAGTTGTTTTCTGTGTCATGGGATTTGTCCACCGTGACTTGTACTGTTCATATAGAAGTTAAAAAACTTGGCTTTGAGGCATCTTTTTAGTAGAATAAAAATAGTATCTGTCCACAGAAAATTCTGGGGGACACAGGGAGCACTCATAAATGATGCATCCTTTGGCCAAATGCATGAGATTTTATTCAACTTGAAGGTACTTAAAAGAAGAAATTTGACCGAGCTTTTAAAGATGTGTGCTAATGTTATTCCCTTTGTTTTAATTCCTGAATCATTAACAGTACTGGACCCTGCCAAAGCTATCTTATTCCCAGGCTTGCTTCCCAAAGCCAGCCCCGTGCCACCTTCCGATGCCGCTATGGGTTGTTCAAGGCAGTTAATCCAGACCTGAGCAAAAGCAGCCTCTCTATGGAAGGGAGGCAACTGCTGGCCTTACGCTACCCGGCGGAGTTTCTCTACGTGTAGCTCTCTCCTTCTCACAGCTGATTGCCAAAGAGTGGAAGCAAGAGGATAATTTGGAGGCCATGCATGTTGTCTAGATTTGAACCCGGCTGACAGGGATTTCTCATCGCTTATTACTCTGTTGAGTGAGGGGATACAGATGGTTGTTATTCCAAACTTAGCCTGCCGAGTAGTTGTAGAATGGACAGAGTTGTGTTTCGGCATTATGGAATACAGAACATGTTACTGTTGCTGTAATGAGTTTTCTTATGGCCTGGGTAGATGACAGGCAGGCTTTCTTTTGTCTCTAGAACTGTACCCCATTGCACGTTTTAACAATAGGCCAGCTGACTTACCTATTTTAAAGAAATGATCTTTCATTTAGCTGCTTATGTAAGCACTTTCAAAGATGAAGATGCCATCTTAATGAACAGTAGATTGTAGGATTTACAATGTAAATGATTGTGCAGAGGCTTTTTTGAAGGGTCAGTTTTATTAAAAATTTTTTATTATACGTGATGTGTACTGTTATTTTATTCACACTTATTAAAATGTATGGATCATTATTAAAAAGTGTACTCATTGTTATGATGATTAAGATCTTTCTCTTTCCTTTTTCCTCCCATCCCACTTTGTTTCCTGATTTAGGTCATAGTGTGAGGAATATTCAAGCATTTTCAGTGCTCCAGAACGCATTTTTGAGAGCAAAAACCAACTATCTAGCTCAAATCATCCTTGATGCCATCACGAATATTTATATGGCGGACAATGCCAACTACTTCATTTTGGAATCGCAGCACACGTTGTCTCAGTTTGCAGAGAAAATTCCTAAACTTCCAGAAGTGCAGACCAAATACTTTGAGATGCTGGAATTTGTTGTCTTCAGCTTGAATTACATACCCTGTAAAGAACTGATTAGTGTGAGCATTCTTTTAAAATCCAGCACTTCTTTTCAGTGTAGCATCATTGCCACGAAGACACTCCTTAAGTTCACCCGTCATGACTACATCTTTAAGGATGTCTTCAGGGAAGTGGGGCTTCTGGAGGTTATGGTAAATCTTCTTCATAAATATGCAGCCCTTCTGAAAGATCCCACTCAAGCACTGAATGATCAAGGTAGGATTGCTCTTCCATTTTACTAATACATGTCTTTTTAGCTGGGAATGATGGAGGCTAGCACTTAAGAGGAGGAATAAGAGAGTCTGAACATGTGTCTCAAGGGCTGAGTTGTGCCGGTGGCTGCTGGGCCATCTTCCAGCTCAATGGAATTGCTTCTCTCTCAACTGCTGCAGGAAGCTTGAGGCAAGCTTTAATGAAAGACGCTGTATGAATGCAAAATAGTAGAAGTTCATCTTTTCCTTTTTAAATGTTTTTTTTATGTATTGGTTTAATATTTGTTAATTAACATGAAAAGAGCAAGTGAAGGAGCAGTACATAGGATCTATACTCTTCCTTGCAAAAGATACTTGTGCATTTCATTGTGTTTAGGCCCAGCTTTGAAAAAATACTACAGAGTGCATATCTGAGCTCTTAATAGCAGTATGTATGCAAGTTTGCAGAGTTTTTTATAAGTTGGGTCTACATTTTTGTAAGAGTGTTTTAAATAAATAAATAAATAGCTATCTTATCTCCAGAGATGAACATCCCAGAGATGAGCTACATAGCTGCTTAGCCTGTGAAGCAGGCACTCCCAAGTGCCATGTGTGTATACACAAACACACTTTTTTTCTTACATTCTTTATTCAAATTGCAATCGAGTTGGTGTGCATCAGTGACACTTATTTTTTATTTGTGGTTGTTGGGTGTTTCAGATGGGTTTATTGTCTGAAGCTTCATGAGTGAGCAGTAGCAGTTGATTAAAGTTAGAAAGCTTTTTTTTGCCAGCAGCTCCATTGACAAACGCATCAACTCTCATGTTCTTGTAAATTAATGGACCAAGCTGACATCTGATTAGGGTACTACCTGGGTGCATATGCCCTTGTGTTGTGGTTTCCTTCTTATTCGAGTCACTTAAAAAAAAAAGTTTCTTTCTGGACTCTGTGTTTAAGATGCCACTTGCAGTGTTGGTTCATCTGTTACACCTGTTGAATCATCAGCACATTTACTGTAATTATGTGAATTTAGTTTTGTGCTTTTGTGTGGAATTTCTCTTTTCAAGTACTGAATGCTGAACAGGAGCAGATTCTGTTAAGTCTTCAACTGTGATATGGTTTTGTGGCTTCAAGAAAAAACAGTTGGGGATATGAAAGGACACATACAGCTGCAGTGTCAGCCACTGAGCTTACACAGCTCAAAAACTTCCGTTTAAATTCTTATTTTTATAAATTACCTTTTCAAACGATTCATAGTTAAGATTTCCCAGGAATGCATGTGTAGACTAAATCTTAATTTGCTTTGGGTTAGGGTTAGGCTGCATGTTCTCTGGGGAAGCAGAGAAAATAAAGGTGTTGGTGGAAAGTATCGAGAAGCATCTTAGAAAAGAGTTATTTTTACTCTGACTTTGACTTCTGAAATTATTTTTTAGGGGATTCAAGAAACAGTTCATTTGAGGACCAAAAGCAGCTGGCTTTATTGGTTATGGAGACCTTGACAGTACTATTACAAGGATCAAACACAAATGCAGGTAAGTGGAGAGACCACTGTTAAAGTATCTATTAAAAAGTAACTAAGAAAATCATGCCTGAAAGCAATGTAGTCTTGACTTTTTATCTTCCGGTAAATAATCAAACACACTAAAATACACTTTTTCTCTTGCAGTGTTTTTCCGAAAGAGAGCATAAGTAGCCTAAACTACAGTGCATAAAATAACAGAGTACAAGATAGCGTTTGTTTCTAACTTTAGTTTCTTTACTATTGTTTACCTGAAGGCAACCACCACACCCCATCACTCTCCAACAATACTATAATAATTTTTAGTAGAACTTGTAACACAGGTTCTATATTGAAAAATTTAAGCATAAAATTACACGTGCAGTTTGACGTTGACAGTGTCACGTCTACCTAAATGTGATTAATATAATGTTTGCATCTTTAGTGAAAGATAGCTTTTCATTTTTAAGGCCGTATTCCCAGTCAGTATGTATAAATAGGGCTCTGAGTGTCCTTTTCTAAATCAGGCAGGCTTATAATATGCTTCATTAGCTAAGACTTAATGACATTGAAATAGACAGTATGCATATCTCACATTAGTAAAACTGTCTCTGAGAGCTTGAAATAACAGATTGAGAAAGGATGATAACTGTTTTTAAACCCTTTTTGTCTGTTCTGTTAGACAAGAAAATGAACAGGTGGGGCGGAACAGACACCACCCTGAGGAACTAGGAAGTTTCTGGTCTTAGAGGCCATGAAACATCCTTATTTCAGCAGGGTTTGTTTTTTTTTTCCCCCTTTTTCTCAATTCTGACTGGTGTTTTCTCACTTCTGGTGTTGTTTTTTTTTTCATATAAGTAGGAGAAACTACAATCTGTGACAAATGCTTAAGAATGAAATCCTGAAAATTGTCCAGCTTGGTTGACAACTCACTCTTTAAACATTAGTTCCTGGGCTAATGATGTAAAGCTTGTAACTTGTTTCTTTTCTGCTTTTGCCTGGGCAAATTTTTTTATTTAAATTTGCACCCCGTGTTGGAGTAACCTCCAGTGTTGTCTACGCCATTTCACTGTTGCACTTGTTTTCAAGTTCTGTTGTGTTTCAGCTTGTGGTTTCAAACGACTTTCAAAGATGGCTGTTGAATTCTGCCCACTGAGCATTTACAGCATCTGCCAGCTTGGCTTTGTCCACATACTTGATAAGTTCTTCATTCCATCAGGAGAGGCATTATTCATGGCACTTGAGATTAAACCCCAGTTGCATGCCCTTAGTCAAAACAGAAGGACATTGCAGCAAAGTAGAGGTTACTCAAAGCACATGTTTCAATTAGCTACACATTCAGTCTCTCACGATTGCGTTTAGACCATTTTGTCAGGTTGCTTTTGAGAAGGCTGTGGATGACACTGCCAGAAGCTTTGCTGAAGTTGAGTTGTGTCTCCTTTGCCACTTCCCTTTTGTCCACCAAGCTACCTCTTCTATCAATGGAAAGGAAAAAAAGCATGATCTTTGATTTACTAGATGGCCTGTTGGCAGCAGGTGGACATACCCTG
>VYZM01003895.1:59460-76035 GCA_013398915.1 Dromas ardeola | reverse complement strand
AGCGCCGTGATCTGACACAGGACCAAACCCCCTCCCAAAGGGTTCCCAGCACCCGCAGTCACCCCCCCCCCAAAAAAAGAAGAGGAAAAATTAATCCCTGGAAGAGGGATTCATGGGGAAACCTGTTTGGATGGAGCTGTTTTGTAAGAGGCAGCAGAGAGCTGTCTCCCGCTGGCTCGGGGTGGGATCTTGAGTCAGGAAAATTGCTTAAGAAAAGGTGGTCGTTTGTACAGGTTTGGCCAGGTTGGGAAACTGTTTCTCCCGGCGGCTGGGACCCGCGTTGTACAACGCGTGGAGCAATCCCCAGCCCTGTCATCATCCTGCTGATGAGCTCCCAAACCCGTCGGGCTCCCTCGGCGTCCCCACCGCCTGCTCCCCTGCTGCCGGCTGGGTCTCTCCGTACCCTCTGCCTATGGCATGGGGACGGGCTCCGGGAAAAGTCTTTCGGCGGATGCCGGCCGCTCTTGCACCCGCCGGAGCAAGACACGGGCTCATTCCAACATGTCACATCGGCTGGAAGAGTTTCAGCCTTTTTTTAGAGGGAGGGAGGGCTGGCCGGGAGCTGCAGGACATTGGATTTGGGTGGCTCCTTCCCTGGGTCCCCGTCCGCCTGCACGCTGCAACCTCCGGGCACTCACGCAGCCCTGCGGGGATGCGGGAGCCGTCATTATTCCTATTTTAAAGCGATGCAAAAGGGGTTTCAAAGCACCAGAACCTGGGGCACAGCTATTTTTCATGGAATTTTTCTGCTGGGAGCACACAGATTTCACCCGAAGAGCGCGGATGCTGCAGTGGGCAGCGATGCTGCTCATTGCAGACAAGAGCTGGGATGCAGAGAGATGAATTCACGCGGCTCCGGTGCTCGGGAATTAAGGATTTAGCTGGGAGTTAGCTCTGTATTGTCAGGGAATTAAAGTTTTACCTGCGCGTTGCAGACGGAGGCTTAAAGTTTTTACAAACACATTAGATTTACAGCTCTCCCAAAATTTCGACACCGTTGGGTTTACCCCGCCAGGGAGGATTTTGACCAGGTTGGGACGGTTCCCGTGACGAAACGTGTGCCGGTGGGAACGGCGGCAGGAGCTGGGGCCCAGGCTTGGCCCGTAGCCATGTGGCATCCAAAATTAACCCCAAACCCTGCAAACAGCCTGCCTGGGCTCTTCCAGAGATGGAGCCGAGTGTGGTCAGACCCCAAAATGATCCTTGCCCCGCCAGGCAATGTAAAGGCATGGATTCGGCATCCATCGGAGAAGGAAGCTTTGCACTAAGGTCTTTTTTCCCCTCCCCAAAAAGCACAGTGGTACCCAGGAAGGCTGGTGGGAGCCAGAGCATCCTTTCCCCCAGCACATCCACCAGCAATGGGTGCTGGGGGGCTTCCCGCGGTCCTTAACGCACGTAACCGAGGGGACACCCACAGCGGGGCGTCAAACACAGCAGCATCTTCCCCAGAGCTTTGAAGGGTGAAAACCCAGAACGACGCAGGGGAAAACACATCCCAAACACCCTGCAAAGCCGGCTGCAGGCTTGGAACGCTCTGGGCTGCCGCTGGGGTGTTGCAGGGCAGGGAATCGCCTTGCCGGCGTGGTGCAGGCAGGGGGACAGGAGCTGTGCAATGCCCAGCCTGGGGCGAGCAGGATTCGCCCACGCACTGGGAACCGGAGCTCTCGCTCGCAGCCCGGTGCGAGGACGAGCCCTGATGGCAGGCGGATAAGGCTGCCCTTACGAAAGGCTCGGGGTTGCGGGGAGGATGCGCGGCGGGAGCAGACTTGCTCCGGCCCTGGGCTGCCGGCAGCACGGCCAGCCCAGCCCGGGCCGATGGAGAAATATGGATATCCCACATACGGCTGGAGAGCAGCCCCGAGGAGAAGGGTTTGGGGGTGTCGGTGGATGAGAAGCTCCACACGCCCCCATCAACGTGCGCTGGCAGCCCAGAGACCCCCCGCAGCCTGGGCTGCATCCCCAGCAGCGTGGGCAGCAGGGCCGGGGGGGGATTCTGCCCCTCTGCTCCGCTCGGGGGAGACCCCCCTGCAGGGCTGCCTCCAGCGCTGGGGCACCAACAGCAGAAGGAGACGGAGCTGTTGGAGCAGGGCCAGAGGAGGGTCACGGAGATGCTGGGGGGGCTGGAGCCCCTCTGCTGTGGGGACAGGCTGAGAGAGCTGGGGGGGTTCAGCCTGGAGAAGAGAAGGCTCCGGGGAGACCCTGGAGCCCCTTCCAGTCCCTCAAGGGGCTCCAGGAAACACGGGGAGGGACTCTGGGTCAGGGAGGGGAGCCATGGGACGAGGGGGAAGGGTTTGACACTGAAAGAGGGGAGATTTAGCTGAGATGTGGGGAAGAAATTCTTGGCTGTGAGGGCGGTGAGCCCCTGGCCCAGGTTGCCCAGAGAAGCTGTGGCTGCCCCATCCCTGGAGGGGTTCAAGGCCAGGTTGGACGGGGCTTGGAGCACCCTGGGCTGGTGGGAGGTGTCCCTGCACAGGGCAGGTGGGGGCACTGGGTGGGCTTTAAGGTCCCTTCCCAACCCAAACCATTCCATGATTCTCCATCCTCACATGGTGCGACGTGCAGCGCCGTGCACCGGCAGAGCCAGCACGAAGGAGACCTGGTCCCCCGTGCTGACGGTCCTCTCCCCATCCCGGTCCCTATGGCTGGCTGCTCCCTTCCCACTCTTTTGGTCCAGAGAGGTGCAAAATAGGTTGTTGTTCACGAGGGCGCTGGTGATTATTAATAATAACTCAGCTCCTTCGTGCTCCAGTTTCCTCAGCGCTTTGGCAGCGTGCCACCGAGGCCCAGTGATTTAGTGCAACTTAATTATTCCCGGCGTTTCATCACCTCTTGTTTTTGATGTCTGTGTCTCTGTCAGTGCCTCACCTTCGTGACTAAGAGAGCCAGGGAAACAAACTGGTGGAAAAAAAGGGAGAGAAAGGGGGGAAAAAAACCCAGGCTGGAGGGTGTGAAGCTGCCGCTCGGTGGCCAGGCGGGAGGAGAGGCTCGGGAAGGTGTCCCATGGGGATGCTCTGTGTTCTCCCCACCGTGGCACGGGGACGTGCGTGGGGATGCATAGTGGGGAGCCCGGCTGTGAGGTGCGGGGGGTTCTCACCCAAAACCACACGTGGTTTCAAGCCTTGGCTGTTGCTCCCGGCGGCAGAGCGAGCAACAGCCGGTGTCTGCTCCTCGGCGAAGGGAAAGGACGGTGTCAGACCTCGCCTGCCCCTTAAACACCTCCGCGGGGGAGCCAGCGGCCGCCCCGGCCCCGGGAAGTGTTGGATTTGCTGGATTTGGCCCGGGTGAGCAAACGGGGGCTACCAGATGGAACCGATAATAGGATTCCCGTGGCTCCCCGTCCTCCATCCCCGCTGCCGAGGCCGGGCTTGAGGAGCCACCAGCGGAGCCGGGACCAGCTCCCAGGATGGTGCCCACTGCACCCAGTGGGGGGACACGGGGACACGCAGGGGGACACCGAGGGGATGCAGGGGTGTGCATGGAGGACAAGCTGCCCCAGGGAAGGAGGGCTCGGGGCTGGCAGCCCAAGGGGCAGCGTGGGGAGCATCCTGCATCCCGCCAATCCGCTGGATTTCCCTGAGCAGATAAAGCTGGGGGCAGGCAGGGTGAGGTGGCTGCCGGCATCTGCCAGGCATTCTACCAGCGACGGAAAATGGGAAGAATCTCTCTGAATGGCTAAAGAGCCGCTTTGGGGTGCAGTAAGGGTGTCTGAGCCGGGTCTCCCACCATTCTCTTGTCCCCCCTGGCCCCTGCATCCCAGGCTGGAGCCACGGCAGAGGGTCGCGATGCCGGCGCATCCGTTCCAGCCAGAGCTGTTCTCAGCATCAATAAAACGAGCACCGCCGCAAACCGAGGGGGCTTTGCGCCGGGTAAAGCCACTCTGCTGAGCTAAACCCCCTTTTTAAATAGCAATACTTCCTTTTCCTATAGTATTTTCCATCCATTCATTTCCAGGCATGTTAGAAAAGTGGGTGGGTGTCAGTAACCACATTTTATAGGTACAGAAGCGCTAGTTCAGCGTGTTCAGTCACTAAACTGGTGTCAGCGCTGGGATTAAAGCACCTTCCCGCGCTGCCAGGCACCTGGTCCCATCCCCAGCCCTGCGGCATCGCCGTGCCTGTGTCCCGCTGGGAATATCTCTAACCCTGGCGAGGTGCCGCCGTGAGAGATTGGGGGTCCCCCGCCCCATCCCTCCCAGCTCGTTGGGCTGGGGCGCTTCCACCTTCAACGAAGCGCGGCAGCTTCACACTTCCAAAGGGAGAGGCAACGCAGGGCTCGGCAGCCGAAGGGAATTCAGCTGCGTATCCCTGGCTGTTTGGGAGGGCACCTGCGGGATGCGGGATGGGATACAGGACCGGGATGTAGCACTGGGATGTGGGGTTGGGGTGCAAGGTTGGGATGTATCATTGGGATGCAGGGCCGGCATGCAGGGTTGGAGTGTGGCTGGGATAAAGCACAGGGATGCAGGACTGGGATGCAGGGTCAGGATAAAGCACAGGGATGCAGGGTTGGGATGAAGCACTGGGATGCAGGGACCAGGATATAGGACTGAGATGTAGGGTTGGGATGTAGCACAGGGATGCAAGGTTGGGATGTAGCATTGGGATACAAGGACCAGGATATAGGACTGGAATGCAGGGTTTGGGATGCAGGGCCAGGATGCAGAGTTGGGATGTAGCATTGGGATGCAAGGACCAGGATATAGGACTGTGGTGCAAGGCTGGGATGTAGCACAGGGATGCAGGGTTGAGAGGTAGCACTGGGATACAGGGCTGGGATGCAGGCCAGGATGCAGGGTTGGGATGTAGCACTGGGATACAAGGACCAGGATATAGGACTGGGATGCAGGGTTGGGATGTAGCACTGGAATACAAAGCCGAGGGTATAGGACTGGGATGCAGGCTTGGGATGTGGGGCTGGGATATAGCATAAGGAATGCAGGGTTAGGATGCAGGGATGGGATGCACTGTTGGGATGTAGCACAGGGATAAAAGGACTGGGATGTAGGGTTGGGATGTAGCATTGGGATGCAAGGGCCAGGATATAGGGTAGGGATGCAGGGCTGGGATGTAGCAACGGGATGCAGGGCTGGGATGCAAGGGCCAGGATATAGGACTGGGTTGCAGGGTTAGGATGTAGCACTGGGATTCAAGGACAAGGATATATGACTGGGATGCAGGGATGGGAGGTAGCATTGGGATGCAGGGCCAGGATGGAGCACTGGGATGCAGGGATGGGATGCGGGCTGGGATGTCAGCTGGGATGCTCACACTTTGGGGAGCAGCAGGACAGCTCAGCAGGCACCTGGCCAGAGCGGAGGATGCTCCATGGGCCGGCAGGGGTCGGGCAGCCCCTCTCCCGCAGAGCCGGGGCAGCGGGGAGCCACGGGCCCGGCTGGCTCAGCATCCCTGGCAAGAGCACCCAGCGGGACAGGGAAACCCAGGCTCCACTCCAGGCCACGCAAAACTCAGCCAAGCGCCAGCAAAATGGGGAGCGGGGGACGAGAAAGCCAGGAATTTTCATTAAAGGGGGAGGGAGGAAAAAAAAAAAAAAAAAAAACAATTTCCAGTATTTCCCCCTTTGNCAGTATTTCCCTCTGTGTCTTTGGCCTGGTGCAGCCCTTCTGCTCACTGCTCTGTTTATACATGATAGACAACTAATTAACATCCAAGCCTCTTGAAAGGTCTTTTCAGAGGTAATGTACTGACAGAGGATGTCAGTAAGGAGCAGTGATTTGTCTAAGCAGTGATCACATTGTTTCAGACTGAATGAGGTGAATATTAAACTGCTTTAAATGCACTCTTCATAAAGCACTAATTACATACTCCCGGGGGAGTACGGGCAAGGAATACTAAACAGCAGAAAAGTCAACAGAGTGCTTTTTATAGTATGTTGCTGGGTTCTGTGTTTTTCTGTCTTTCTTTCTCTTGCGCGCTCTCTCTCGCGCTCACTCTCTCTCTCTCTTTTACAGTAAAATCACAGCACGCTGAAGAATACACATTTATAGCACAATGGTTCACATCTAATTATATGGCAATCATTAGTTTTAACCTGGGTGTATTATATTTTCTTTGATATATTGTGCCCCCCGGCATCTCTTCACATAGAAGACTTCCAATGGCATTTTCTCCCCTCCCTTGAAAAAATGTGCTTTTTTCCATCATTAACATTTGCTTATAATTTTTTTTTTCCCCCCTAAACAAGAATTTTAAATTGGCAGGAATAAAAGGGGCAAGGAGGGGAGGGAGGAGAAATCGGTTTCATCAAAATAAGAATCTGTTCCCTCCCTCCTAGAATCGTGGCACTTTATTATTACCAAGGTAACTCCGCTGGGTTTTTAAAGAGAAAAGGAAATACAGAATGGGCCATTAATGAATTCCTGCAGATCCTGCTGCACTCCTGGTCTGGCTCGGCCCGACATCCTGATGGGGTGAACAACTACTCCATGCATTATTTATTTTTTTAATAGCACGACGTGGAAGTGTGTGTTGTGGGGGGAGATCCGAGTAACCTCAAACCAAATCCTGCGCAGAAAACCTCAAGATCCTCTTATCCAATAAGAGCGGGGGGGGAATAAAAGAGCAGCATGTGGTAGGGCCCGGCGTCCTTGAGGAACCTGCTGCTTCCTCCTGGGCAGCAAAGGGACAGTGCCAGGGGGAGACGATGGGGATAGTGGCCCTTTGGCCACCGCCGATGTCCCCCCAGTTGCATAGGGTACAGCCAATGGAGAAGGTATGGCTGACACACGTAGCGTCTGGCTCAAATGCATAGCATCTCGCTCAAACGCATAGGGTCTAGCTCAAATACACAAGATACGGCTCAAACATATAGGGTTTGCACAGGAGAGGCTCCATAAACATGGGGTATGGCTCAAATACATAGGGGAGGATTCATACGTACAGGGGAGGATTACGAGCACATAGGTTTTGGCTCAAACTTATTGGGTATGGCTCAAACGCAGAGGGTATGGCGCAAAAACACAATGTACAGCTCAAAAACATAGGGTAGGATATGGTTCAAATCCATATGGTACGTTGCAGACGCGCAGGGTAGGACTCATACGCATAGGACAGGATTTGAACGCATAGGTTTTGGCTCAAACACATAGGGTATGGCTCAAACACGCAGGGTATAGCTCAAATGCATATAGGGTCTGGCTCAAATGCATAGGGTATGGCGCAAAAACACAAAGTACGGCGCAAAAACACAAAGTACAGCTCAAAAACATAGGGTAGGATATGGTTCAAATGCATCAGCTACATTTCAGATGCACAGGGGAGGACTCATACACACAGGACAGGATTTGAACACATAGGTTTTGGCTCAAACACATAGGGTATGGCTCAAACACGTAAGGTACAAGTCAAATGCGCATAGGGTCTGGCTCAAATGCATAGGGTATGGCGCAAAAACACAAAGTACGGCTCAAAAACATAGGGTAGGATATGGCTCAAATGCATCAGGTACGTTTCAGACGCACAGGGGAGGACTCATACGCATAGGACAGGATTTGAACGCATAGGTTTTGGCTCAAACACATAGGGTATGGCTCAAACACGTAGGGTACAAGTCAAATGCGCATAGGGTCTGGCTCAAACGCCCAAAGTATGGCTCATACACCTAGGGTTTGGCTCAAATGCATAGGGTCTGGGTCCAATGCACAAGGTATGGCTCAAATGCACAAGGTAGGACTCAGGCACATAGAGTACGGCTCAAAAGCATAGGGCAGGATTCATAAACAAGGGTTATGGCTCAGACGCATAGGGTAGGATTCATACACTTAGGGTCTGGCTCAAAAGTGAAGGGTATGGCTCAAATGCACAGGCTATGGCTCGAAAACATAGGGCATGGCTCTAATGCATAGGGTACAGCTCAAACACAGAGACCGTGGCCCAAAAGAATAGGGTATGGCTCAAATGCATAGGGTACGGCTCAAATGCAGAAGATATGGCTCAAATGCATAGGGTATGGCTCAGGGTATGGCTCAAATGCAGAAGATACGGCTCAAAAGCATAGGGTACGGCTCAAAAGCATAGGGTACGGCTCAAATGCAGAAGGTATGGCTCAGAGGCATGGGGTAGGATGGGAATGCGTAGGTTTTGGCTCAAACGCACAGGGTACGGCTCAAACACATGTAGTAGAGCTCAGATGAGCTCATGCCAGGTCAGCATGGCTGGAGCGCATGGTGCAGGGCTCGTTGCCCAGGGCAATGCCTGGGTGTTGGGGAGCGTTCCTCCAGCCACCCTCGAAGGTGCAGCTCCTCCAGCCAACCGACAACTCTGTCACCAGCGCTCCCCTGCCGTCCCCAATATGTCAGTCCCCTTTGCTGACTCCAAGCCCTTGTGCCCTTGTGGCCAAGAAGGCCAGTGGCATCCTGGGGGGCATCAAGAAGAGCATAACGAGCAGGTGGAGAGAGGTCATCCTCCCCCTCTGCTCTGCCCTGGGGAGGCCCCAGCTGGAGCACTGGGTCCGGTTCTGGGCTCCCCAGTTCCAGAAGGACAGGGAACTGCTGGAGAGGGGACAGCAAAGGGCCACCAAGACGATGAGGGGACTGGAACATCTCTCTGATGAAGAAAGGCTGAGGGATTTGGGGCTCTTCAGTCTGGAAAAAAGACGACCGAGGGGGGATCTTATCAATGCTGATAAATACTTCAAGGGGGGGTGTCAGGAGGATGGGGCCAGGCTCTTTTCAGTGGGGCCCAGGGACAGGACAAGGGGTGACGGGCACAAACTTGACCATGGGAAGCTCCATCTCAACAGGAGGAGGAACTTCTTTGCTGTGAGGGTGGCAGAGCCCTGGCCCAGGCTGCCCAGAGAGGTGGGGGAGTCTCCGTCTCTGGAGACATCCCAAACCCGCCTGGACGCGTTCCTGTGCCCCCTGCTCTGGGTGACCCTGCTCTGGCAGGGGCTGGGACCGGGTGATCTCCAGAGGCCCCTTCCCCCCCCGGCCATTCTGGGATTCTGTGAGGACACCCCACCAGCCCTGCCTGAGCCAAACCCAGCACTCGAGGCCGCTCCCGAAGCATCCCGACCCCGGGACCATCCATCACTTCGTACGGCACAAGGTGCCCACAAGCTCCGGGACCACGCGCTGCCTTCCTTCGAGGTGCAAACTTCCTCGGAAAGCAAGAGTCGTGCAGCCTTTAGATTATTTTTTTTTTCTCCTTTAAAGAACATGAAAGAATCTGATAATTACTTCTATCTACCACCCAACTGTACTAATTACCAACCTATTTCTTCACAGTATGACAGACACAGGCTCTCCAAAACACATAGAGATAAATTAGCACTAATTGGTTTTCCTCTGGCTGTTTGAATTAGTATTTAAAGCTCCAATTACAAAGCAGAATAATTACTATTAATGTCCTGTCGCAGTACAAAAGGCAGATATCTCGCGAACGAGTCCAGGTGTATTATTACACTGATTACAGAATATTTAACCTGGCTCGTTAAGACAAAGACAGGGGGAAACTTTCAAAAAAAAGAAAAAACAAGAAAGGGAAAGAAAACCGCAGATGGTGGCAGGTCCCTGCAGGGGACGGAGGGGGGGTCTTTGAAACCTGGGATGAGAGAGGTACGAGGAGAAGGAGCGAGGGAGAAAGAGCAAAAAAAAAGGGAAAGACGGGGGATGAGAAAAGAGCAATTCTGTCATAAATCAAAGGTGATATTGGAGGGATGAGGGGGAATACAAACGCTGCCCTCGCCGGCAGAGCCCAGCGGCACAAAAGGTAGTGTACAGTGCCACCTCCCCCTGCTCATGAGGGTCCCGACCTGCTGCCCTCCTCCTCCTCCTCCTCCTCCTCCTCCTCCACGGGCACTGGGGGCTCTGCATCCCTGGGGAAGAGCCCTTTCGCTGGGGGCCGAGCCCTGCTGCCCTGGGATGCTCTGTGTCAGTGCCCCGGGATGCAGGGCTCTGGCAGACCCCCGACAGAAATGGGCAGAGCCGGCAGAAACATCAACAGCAGCTGCCATCATCCCCAGCAGCGCCCCGCCAATCCCCCGTGGTGGTCCCAAATGGGGACAGTCAGGCAGGAGCATCCCGAAACGGGGTTCAGCATCCCCCTCTCAAGCAGCCCATCTCTGCCCTGCCATCGTGCCCAGCAACGCCGGGCTCCCCAAACCCTCGACTGTCCTCTGTGTGTGTGCACATACGTGTGCTCCAGCTGGGAATGCACATCCCCATCACTTATTTTTCCAGGAAAAGGGGTGAGGATCTGGCTCGTTTGTTGGGATTTTGGCTGTGCCTTTGCTCCCTAGTACATGGGGAGGACATGGGGTACCTCCCTCCTTGTCCTACATCAGCTATCCCTGGAAAATCTGAACTGGGGGACTCCTCCGGGCCGGATTACCGGCACCTGCAGGGAGAGGGAGAGCCCAGAGCCCCAGAGCATCCTCTGCCCACCGGGATGTGGACACGAGAGAGAGCCCAGAGCCCCAGAGCATCCTCTGCCCACTGGGATGCAGGCACCTTGCCGGCAGGGCATCAGCTCCCGCATCCCCATCACTCGGTGCCATGGGGTTACATCCCACGCTGGCCAGGACAGCATGGGGGAGGGAAAAGAGTAATTTTTGGGAGCGGGCACGGTGGCCTTCCCTCCTGGGAGGCTCCAGGGCTTATGAACGAGGGGCTCACACACACCCCTGCCAACCACCCCGCCGGAGACACTGCCTGCCCTCCCCGAGCGTTGGGCAACCCTTTGCCCAGCGTTTCATCACTCGGGCACCGGCAGGGCAAGGTGCGGGCGGGCGGGCGGACCGGCAGTGCCCTCTGCTGCTCTCGGTCCCCTGCCACCAGGCTGGCACCGCGCTGGGGTCCCCACTGTCCCCGGGGAGGGGGGGATCTTGCTCCAGCATCTCCATTTGGGCTGCTCCAGCGGAGCAGCGGGTGACGGGGGATGAGCATCTCTCCTGGCACCATGGCGTGACGCTGGGACAAGCTCTGCCCGGCCACCCTCCCACAGCACCCCTGTCCCCAAGAAGGTACCCCCGGGAGCGGGGGGCAGCACCGGGAGGGCAGCATCCTCCCGCGGCCGGGGTGGGGGGAGGCCCGTGGGTGTGCGGCGAAGGGGGGAGGACGGGGAGGGATTTCTTTTTAAGAGATAAGGTGGGTGGCGTGCGGGGATGCCAGCTGGCGATGGGCTATATTTCTACTGACAAGGCTTTACCCTGTAGGTGTGAGGAATTCCAATTAAATATTCAGCCTATTTGTCTGTGTGTGGGAGAGGGTTTGCTGTGCAGGAGGAAAGCCTCACATTCAGCTCAGTAGCTAACCATTAAGAGAGAAATTAGCTCAGTTCATCAAGGCAAGCCAGCGGAGGGTTTTCCTCGCTCTCCTACCTTGTTCCGGCCCTCGTTCAGAACCAGCGGGGAATAAAACCATTGCATTTTACAGGGAAGAGGGGAGCAGGCTGGCTGCGCCTGCCCGGAGAGGCAGAAAGGGATCCCAGCTTAGGAAAAAATTCCACCCCCCCCTAATTCCCGAGGGATGCGATCGCGGCTCAACCCACCCCAGCGCTTCCCCGGAGGCTGCCGAGCGAAATTGATGCCTCGGGAGCGGGGTCGGAAGGGTGCGGGCGCCACGGATTTAATTGCTCTCGCATTTACCGGCCACCTCCTTTCCCACTCATTTACGAGGCACTAATTAACCGGCGGGAAGCAAAAGCCCTCGTGGCGAGATGATCTTTTTAAGCCCGCCGGCAGCGCCCCGCGAGAGTTGATGCTTTATCGATGAAGGGCCCTTTCGCTGGGGCAGACGGGATCGATGGGGATGCAACGATCGTCCCTGCCCACGCCGGGGATCTTTGGGGTCAGGCAAATCCCCCCGGGTGCAGCCCTGCCACCGGCTGGCGGAGAGACTGGGGGGGAAAAATGGCATTTTGGTAGCGGGGATGCTCCTTCACGCAGCATCGGAGCGAGGGAAGGATGGAGCAGGATGAGGTCAAATTCTGCGCCAGCCACTGCACCGAGCCGGGGGGATTTGAGGGAGAAAGGTGTTTTCAAAAAAAAAAAAAACCCAACAAAAAAAGCACTATCGAGCTGTTTTCACCGTTTTCTGGAACTTGATGCTTTTGAAATAACTTTCCGTCTCAAAATACCCAAATTTTAAATAGAACCCAAAGCGACAAGAACGAGAAAAACAACAAAAAAAAGACAACTTTTTCATGAAACCACAAACGATATCCTGTTTCCCTCCTGCATGGCGCCTCTGTTTTGGGGAAGAGAAGTGGTTCCTGACGGGAATGAAGCCATAATTTCCCTCTCCTGAGAGAAATCCAACCTCCCCCAGGCGATGGGCAGCGTCGGGGGCTCAGGTCCCGGTCCCCACTCACTGAAATTTAAAAGACTTTCTGAAAGTTGAGCCCAAGCATCTTTTGGAGGAAGATGAAGCTCTAGGTGATGGGTGATGGGGCGCTACTGGCTGGGGGGACATGGGCATCCCCATCTCCAGGGGTCCCGATGCTGCACCGTCCCCTGGCTGATCAAACCGTACCGCGGTGCGTTGCCCTCACCGGGATGAGAAACCGGCTTTAATCAGCTTAAAATCCCCACTGTGAATTCCAGGCAGGAAAAAAAAAAAAAAAATTCATCCTTTGGTCAAACTCCAGCCCTGCCACCTCCGGGCGAGCTCACCCAGCCGCGGGGGCCGGCGCAGGGACAGCCCTCCCACCCCAGGGACATGGTCGCCGGATGACTTTCCAGATGCATCCGAGACGGCTCCAAAATTAATTAGGGAACAAAAAGCCTCGGCAGGGTCCTGCGGGATGCTCCCTGCCACGTGGAGCTTTCCCATCCTCTCCCCGTGCACGGGATGCGGGGATGAGCTTTCCTACCCACTTCGCATATGGGATGCGGGAGCTTTACGGGGTTTTTTAGCCGCTACCAAACCTCCTTTGGCTTTGCTGTCAGCTTTATGGGGCAGAAAGCATGTTTTTGGGGCTGAGCACCCCCATGGAGGAGCAGACCCCAAAAAAAACCAGCCCCGCATCCTCCCTGACCACGCTGCTCGGTCGGCAGCATCCTCAGCTTTGGGATTGCTACATATACATACATACATACATACATATATATATATATATAGGGTTGTGTGGTTTTTTTTTCCCCCTTTCTTCTAAAAATCAGAAGCCAGCAAACTCCATAGCAACCCGCAGCTCCCAGGGTCTGACTCCAGCGCTTTGATCGCGCTGTCACTTCGTTTAAGGCTACACCCCGGTAGGTGTGAGGAACTCCAATTAAGCATTCAGCTGGCTTGCCTGTGTGGGGGGACAGGCTCCGCTGTGGAGGAGGGAAGCCTCGGCGCTAGCGCGGTGACTAATCGCTCAGACACCGGTTGTCTGTGGCACCAGGGGAGGGCAGGGAGAGGGTTTTCCTTCACCGTGCAGCTGCCTCTGCATTCCCTTTTCGGGAGATATTGCAGCTCCCCGCCGGGCTCGGGGGCTCCCAGGCGGAAGCTGGAAAGATCCCAAGCATCTTCCCGGCGCGCTGCTGGGGAACTTCCGACAGGCTGCTGCGGATTTCTCTGCCGCGGCCCCCGGGTCTTTGCTGCTCCCCCTTGCACAGCCCCCGGGGGTCACATTTTCAGGGGGAAACCAGATTTCTGAGTTTTTCAGGTGCCTGTTTGTGCCTCCCGCATCCCCTTGCCGTGGAGGAGCTGGTTGGTGCCTCCACTGTACACATGCCCTTTGGATGAGCATCCCTAAATTTGAGTGAGCACCATTAAATCGGGATTCCAGGCCCCAAAATGAGTATTTGGCCCTTTCCTGAGCTCCCGTGGGGAGCAGAGCAGAGGATCCCATGCTCGGCCATGAGCCCAGCCCTGGCCCTGTCAGCAATATGCCGAATCAGCCGCCGCCGAGGAGCATCACCGTGAGCCCCGCCGAGAAGTTTGCGGCACCGTTTCCCGCGTCCCCCTTCCCATTCCCTATGGAAACAGCCCGGCTCCAGGCGGCGACGGCGATGCCGCAGGGCACGGCGTTCCCTAAAACTGCGAGTTGTCCCCCCTCTTGGCCGGAGCAAGGCCATTTTCCTGGCGCGATGCTGGCTGCAGCACCTGGGGGCACCGAGAGGTGAGGGATGCGGGTACCGGCTCCCGGTCCAGGGATGCTGCCCCACTCCAGCGAGGGCACCCCGGTCCAGGAGCGATGCCCCACTCCAGGGAGGGCACGGAGGCAGGGTGCCCAAGCTTTTTAAGCACCTGCCTGAGCAAGGACGAAGGGTGAGGAGCAGCCCAGCCGCCGCGGCTTCGCCCCCGCTCCCCGGGGAGGCGAGAAGGGGGCCGGCGGCCGCCCCCCGCCACCGCCGTGGGCAGCAGCAGGATGTGCTGTCCCTCCCCTGCACTTCCCAGCGAGCGCTTTACATAACTTCTGCTGCTTAGTCACAGCTTCGGCTCTCTTTTTTTTTTCCCTTTCCTTTTTTTTTTTTCCCTTTTTTTTTTTTTTTTTTTGGAGCGATTTTCTCAGCCGCATCAGAGCGCGAGTCATTTCGGCAAGGGAAGTCCCTTCCTTTCTTCCGTTCCCTTGGTAACTGCACAAATTTGCCTTTCAAATGATTCATGACCGGGGTGCTGTAGGAGTTCCCTCCTCCAACACAAATCGCTCCCACACAGCCACACATGCCCGATTAATCATTGATTAGCGTCTCTTCCGCAAGGTAGACCCTGCGAGCGCACGGATGGTCCCGACGTTCTCCTCCGGCCACTGCCGCGGGGGTCCCGGGATGCTCAATGGGGGGACGCGGCCAAGAGTTTGCAAGAAATCCCAAGAAATCCCATCCCCGGACACATTTTCTAGACTATATATGAAATATCCCCCGGGGTGGTGGGGACACGATGCCGATGGGAGCTGAGCACTCCCTGCGAGCAGAGCTGGGCTCTGGCTGACGGTGATGGGTAAACCTGCCCCAAACTCCTAATTGCATGGGCACAACTTTATCCTTGACCTAATTCTTATTTTTCCCCCTAATTTTCTTAGATTAAACAAGCGGAATTCTGGCGGGCCATAGGGTCTGCCGTGGTCAGGCCGGAGGGACAGAACCCAGCAGCAGAAAAGAGCCAGAAAAGTCCTTTTTGGATCCAAAGTGAGCGAGACGCGACGAGGCAGGGCATCAGCCCGGTGCCTCCCCACACCAAATCCTGCCCCGCGGTTCGGGATGCGGTTGGGATGGAGCCGGTGAGCGCCCGGCTGCCGGGAACATCTCAGCTGGAAAATAAAATTAATCTGCAAAAATATCTCCGTACCGTTTTGGTACGTTTTATCTGATTTATTCTCTCCTCGTTAAGAGGAGCTAATTAACAAACCATCGTTTAAATAAACAGCAGCGAGAGTGTTTGTAACCTCCACTTTATTGAATTGTGACAGATTATTAGCCTTTGCATGTTAAATGAAATAGAAGCATCGAGGAAAAAACCTTAATTCCCATCTGCATAACGACGGTACCTGCTGCGGAGACGAAGGCAGAGGGACCAATTCACGGCGAGCGCAACAACCCACGTGTCTTGCACACGAAAACGTCCCAACTAACCCCAAAAAGAGACGGGTTTCTGGATGCGGAATGCTTTAGCACAGCGGTTGCACCCGAAATTCATCCCTACGCAATGGCAGGGCCTGAGGCAAAGCCGAGAGCGTCCGCGGGACGGGACTGAGCGGAAAAAACGGCGAGCATCTCGCTGCCGGCAGCCCCTGCTTCCCAGAGTTTCTTTGGAGCCGCCGTAATCATCTCGCTCATCATGGATCCTTGGCAATATAATGATAATAATCATATAACGCACGTCTGTGCAGAGCTTGTCATCCCCAGCACGGCAGCGCCTGTGCAGAAGGGGAAGGTGCCGCATCGCTGGGGGCGAGGGCAGGGGCAGGCTGGATGTTTTGGGGTACCCGGGGGTTTTCCCCCCTTTCCTGCCGGCCCCAAAAGGCAAGAAAAGGGGGTTCTCGGTCCCCGCGATGGAGTTGTTATGGGGTGGTTGTTCCCCAAGACGCAGCAGAGCCCTCGTGCACGTTCAGCACTCGCCGTGTCCCAGCGGGAATCGCTTAACGGCAGCTTTTCAGGAGGTTGGGAGGGTAATTACCTGGGAGCTTTAATTACAAGGCAGGCGAGAATAAGCCCAAGCAGCAGCTCACACGGGGCGAGAAATCCAGGGTTTGCAGGGACGCAGCAGTGGGTTCAACCCTCTGGTTTGAGGGGGTTTACGGACACAAGTCCCCCCCAGCAGAGCACAGGAAGGGATGGAGCACCCCAGGACTGATGGACCATGGCGACAAAGGGCAGCCCAAGGATGGGCCCCGCCCAAACCCCCTCCGCCACCAAGGTTTGCCGGAGTCGTGCCGTTGCACCAAGAGTGGGAAAAGAAAGACAGGGAGGGGGTTTTCCTGGCAGCGTGAGCAGCTGTGGGGTGTTCGCGCAGGCTGGAAGGGGGTGAGACACGGTGGCCAACCTGGGGACGGGGACGTGCCTGTGACGATGAAGGGCACAAGTCTTGTGAGGAGCGGCTGAGGGAGCTGGGGGTGTTCAGCCTGGAGAAGAGGATGCTGAGGGGAGACCTTCTCGCTCTCTGCCACTCCCTGAAAGGAGGGGGGAGCCAGGGGG
>VYZM01003895.1:32791-46153 GCA_013398915.1 Dromas ardeola | reverse complement strand
AACACATTTCCCGAGCGGGTCTGTGAGGAGGAGGAGGAGGCGGCGGCGGCGAGCGGCCGCGGTGGCAGAGCGCAGCCTTCCATCCCAATTACTATCACACGGGGGGACACATGGATTGGTGACATTTGACATTTCCTACAAAATATTTTGATGCAAAATGGCACCTCCGTCACAAATTATTTTCCGAATCTTGGCTTGGGTGGGTTTTTTTCAGGTTTTTTTGTGTTGGGGTTTTGTTTTTTTTTTTTTTTCTAGGGGGGAAAAGAAAAAAAAAAAAAGAAAGGATTGCACAGGGTGACATTTGCAAACGAGCCAAGGAAAGGGTCAGAGTTTCCCCACTGTAAGCAAAAGGTTCATGGTGGTTGTGACACTGGGTGGGCAAAGCACACGGCCCCAGCGGGGGCAAATGCACCAAAAACATCCAGGTTTTGCTCTGGGACATCGCCGTGACCCCACTGATGCACTCGCACGGCCCTTGGGGACCCTCAAAGGGTTTTTTCCCCCCTTTCTCCCACCCAGGGAAGGGAAGGAGCTGCTTCAGCAGCTCCCCCGGCCCCGGAGCATCGGGGGGCCGGACCCCGCGCCAGCAAGGCAGGGGTTACCGGCGCTGGGAATTGCTGAACTCTGTGCTACCAGACACCTCGGGAAAGCTGAAATGACTTTAAATGCCTAAACATTTTAAAACAAACCCTGGAACAATTCAGCTCCTAACTCCTCGCCTGCTTTCTCTCCCTCCTCGCTCTCTCTCTCCCATTTTTACGGTTTCCAGAGCTGTTTTACGCCTCATTACCTGCACACTGTGAGTGATGTCTGTCGGTCCTAGAGCTGTAAATACCTTAAATCATGCTTCATTAAGAATATCTATGGTGCTATTAAAGAGCTATAATAGACAACGAGTTAACAGATGATTAAATATGAACTCCATTTGTGTCAGTCACCAGCGTGCAGGAAGAGGCTTTAAGTTTTTTAAACTCACTCTCATTATCTGCGGAAGTGGGGCTGCAGCTGGCGGGGATGGAGGGGGGTGGAGGGATGTTCAGATGGGGATGGAGGGATGCTCGGGATGGAGGGACGCCCAGGATGGAGGGATGGTCAGATGGGGATGGAGGGATGCTTGGGATGGAGGGACACCCAGGATGGAAGGATGCTCAGATGGGGATGGAGGGATGCTCGGGGTGGAGGGCTGCTTGGGGTGGAGGGATTCTTGGATGGGGATGGAGGGATGCTCAGGATGGAGGGATGCTCAGGGTGGAGGGATGCTTGGATGGGGATGGAGGGGTGCTCAGAATGGAGGGACGCTCAGGATGGAGGGATGCTCAGATGGGGATGGAGGGATGCTCAGATGGGGACAGGGCACAGGGATGCTCCTGCGCCAGGGACACCCAGGAGGGACCAGCTCCTTCACTTTGGGACTCTGAGCTAACAATCCTGGCAGCCCTTTGCTCAGCTGTTTCCACCCGTACAGGCAAATAACACCCGGCGACACATGCAACAGATTGATTTCCAGGGTCTAGTAGCCAGAGATTAAAAATAAAATAAAATAAAGGAAGAGGATGACAACGAGGAGATGTCAGACTGCTACGGGTGGGGTGGGATGAGGAGATGGATGGGTACTCGGAAGGAGGGGCTGGAGGCTGGCAGGAGGGACGGTGATGCAAAAGCAGACTGAGCATTGCTGTCTTTCCGATAAAATAATAGCTCAGCACAAATGAATTGCCAAAGCACAAATTAAATAATTAATATTATTAAAATCCCATGAGCACACAAAAATACTGGGGAAAATTAAATAATGAGTGTTTTCTTATTTTCTGGATGAGATTTTTCTCTATAAAAATACAGAACAGTTTCGCGGGCAGCTCCGCCACAAGTGGATTATTTCACGATTACAATCTCGCCTCCCTGCCGGGTCTCAGGGCTGGGGGTGATGCCAAACACCCGGCACGTGCATCCCACAACCAAACTGGACATGGAGAAAGGGGTAAGAGGCAGGATGATGTGGGGACAAGGACAGACTCTGGCTGTAGGAAAGCCTTTAGCAAGGTGGCTTTTGTCACGGCGGATGTCCCCATGGTCTTTGCAAGGATGCTCATGACGGCCTGTGGGACATGGGGACAAGTGATGCCTCCCCGGCTCCTCACCATCCCCTCCTCTGCCGGGACCAGCCTTAAAAACCTTTGGGAAATGGATGGGGCTGTGCACGGTGTTGGTACCCGATAAAATGGGGGGAGCTGAGCAGCCCCACTGTGCCCCGCACCCTCATTTGGGACGATACTCACCCCTACGCAGAGGGGGAGATGCAGGATGATGATGAGCAGGTACAACAGCCCCTCCACGGTCACCAAAACCCACCGCTGCCTCCGTTTCCCCCTCTCCAAAAGGGAAATCACCAGCCTGAGACCTTACAGGAATAACGGCAGAATAAGTTCATATTCCTACAAGCGCTCTGCAGCCTCCTTATTTATCATTCCTGAATATGCCTCGACCCCTCGCTGCCTGCCCAAGCCCCACTCCTGGCCGCAGGCACGTCCTCGGGGACCCACGGCCGCCCCCGAGGCCGAGCGGGAGGACGGGGGGGGGTCCCAGGGGGGTGACAGCGTGGGACGGCAGCGCTGGCAGCCGGCGGCTGCGGGGGGGACGGTGACACGCTGCTCCCCGGGGACCGCGCTGGCGGGGACAGTAATTGAATCTCGGCGCTTATATTCAGCCGGAGCCGGCGCGGCGATTAAGTTAACTGGAAATGCCATTTCCGTATTGTTCAAACTCTTAAGTGCCCCGAGCTTCTTATCATTTGCTGCCGATCCCTTCTGCTCCTTCGCTCTGACCTCGCCTCCCCTCCGGCATCGGGGTCAGGCTGCGGCAGCCCCCAGGGTCACGCAGGGAAATTAATCCCCGAGCCCCTCGGGAGCCGGGCTGGAGCATCAGCCACCGAGATTTCAAGGGCTGGGAGGGAAAACTAGCTCTCCTCCCCATTTGGGGAAAAATAAAAGCATTTCAGGAGCGGCGGGGAGCTGCTCTGCTTGCCTCCATCCCCTGGGGAGGATGAAACGCCAGCCCACCCACCGCATCCCGCAGCCGTTCACCCCCAGTATTATGAATTTTGAAGGATGCAAAAGTGCAGCCGGGGCCTTTCCCCAGCCCCGATGCACCATCCCCACCTGTTGATCTAAACCCAGAAACCGCCTTGGCGCAACTGCCAAGAAATCGCCCTCCCCGCTACGTAAACCGCTCTTGCCAGGAACAGGAGGGAGAAGATGCTCAGCTCAGAACTTCCCTCCCTAGTCAAATATTTAATAATAAACTAAGAAAAGAAGCCAACTGTCTCCCTTGGATGTGGTTTTCAGTTGGAAGTTAATAGGGTTTTTATTCCCATCCAAAATCTCTCTCTCTTTTTTTTTTGTCTAATGTATGCTTTGTTCTAATATATCCATCTTGTCATGCTAAATAAAATACAAATCGCAGCGACGTAGCCCAACCGGGAGCGAGGAATGCCCGTGTCGCACTCCATTTCTGTCCCCCAGCCACCGTCTCCCAAGCCGCCCGGCCCCCATCACTTTGTTAATCGATACCGGCCGAAAGCTTTAAATAATATTTTAAATATTCCGAGTGTGAAAATGTCCACGGTAATGTGTTAATTTCCACGCCGCCTTGTTGCTTTGAAATCCCTGAAAAATGGGAAGCTTAAATGAGTCCTATGAAAAGGAACAGTGCATCATTAACACAGCCAGATCCGTATCACAGACTGCAGCAATTACCCTCCAGTGAAACACGGCAAGCTGTGAAGAGCTTTCATTACCAGGGGTTTTACAGGTCATTCACCTCTGGCCAATCTTACGCTAAAACAAGCATTTTCTGCGCCGCGGATTCCAGCTTCATTTAAATCCGTAATTGCTTTGATTTCGGTACATACGGAGCACGGGGACTTCATGACTAAGAAATCTATTAGTCAATAAGTTTGCTACTTTTATGGACCTTTAGTCATCTTGCCTCAATTTCTTCCCCAGGTCGGGTGATGGATGGGGATGCTGATTTCCACGGCGGGTGCGATCTGCCCCGGCTCCCCTTGGCTGCAATTACTGTCCCGGGTCACCGAGGGGGAATTCAATCAGGGAACCGGCCCGGGGGATGCTGCTCCTGCTTCCCAAACGCAATTCCCTGCCGCCGCCGCCAGCCCCGCGTGGCAAATAGCCCTTCTCCAACCTAGACTGAATATTTGATGGCTTTTCATCACTTCCCAGGCTGCCCAAAAGGCGTTTGGTGCAGGGATGCTTGGGTGCCAATCCCTCAATCACTGTTTTCCCCTCTTCTGTATCCTCCCCCCGAGATCAAACAGCCCTTTGGGGAGCTGTGGAGGAGACAAAAATGCGGTTTATGGGTTTTTTAATTATTTATTTGTATTGAAATGGGCGTGTTCACCACGCATTATTAGAAAACTCCCCGATTTAAAAGCTGGGATTTGCACCTTTGTATAAAACCCCGGGGTGCCTTACGTATTGTAGGGTTATCTATTCCTCCGCGGGTGCTGGCAGAAATAAATAAGAGACAATAGTCTATTCTCCTCCGTATGGGTTCCTACCCAGCCCTTGTATCCAAGTGCCTTCCAGGAGTGCATTAAATGATGCGATTAACATCTGTCACGTGCGGTTCCGTCTCTCTTTCAGTCGCTCCCCAGGGAAGGAGCCGCACGTGCAGGGGAAGGGTTTGTTTTGGTGGGTTTCTCTTCTTTTTTCTTATCAAGCGCGCGCGGGAGGAAACGCGTCTCCCTGGGCAAAGCACTGGCCGGAACGGGGCTCGGGGGGGGCTGGCATCTTGTTATTTGGGGTGATGGAGCGAGAAAAAAGCCAGTCCTGGGGTGAGAAGGTGGAGAGAGCAGATGCCGAGGGGCTGGAGGAGCTCCCAGTGGTGTCAGCAGCACTAAAAAGCCTCAGCAGCGTTCACACAGGGCTGTATTCCCGCGGAAGGAGCTCTTATGCCTGCTTATACCCAAAAAGGCCGAATCTTGCTTAAAATATTTCACCTTTCAGCGAGATCTGGACAGGCTGGAGAGCTGGGCGGAGAGAAACCTCATGAATTTCAACAAGGGCGAGCGTAGGGTCCTGCACCTTGGGCGGAATAACCCCACATACCAGTACAGATTAGGGGTTGAGCTGCTGGAGAGCAACTCTGCAGAGTCCTGGTGGACAACAGGATGACCATGAGCCAGCGATGGGCCCTTGTGGCCAAGAAGGCCAACGGCATCCTGGGGGGCATCAAGAAGAGCGTGGCCAGCAGGTGGGGGGAGGTCATCCTCCCCCTCTGCTCTGCCCTGGGGAGGCCCCAGCTGGAGCACTGGGTCCGGTTCTGGGCTCCCCGGTTCCAGAAGGACAGGGAACTGCTGGAGAGGGGACAGCAAAGGGCCACCAAGATGATGAGGGGACTGGAACATCTCTCTGATGAAGAAAGGCTGAGGGATTTGGGTCTCTTCAGTCTGGAAAAAAGACGACTGAGGGGGGATCTGATCAATGCTGATAAATACTTCAAGGGGGGGTGTCAGGAGGATGGGGCCAGGCTCTTTTCAGTGGGGCCCAGGGACAGGACAAGGGGTGACGGGCACAAACTTGACCATGGGAAGCTCCATCTCAACAGGAGGAGGAACTTCTTTGCTGTGAGGGTGGCAGAGCCCTGGCCCAGGCTGCCCAGAGAGGTGGGGGAGGCTCCGTCTCTGGAGACATCCCAAACCCGCCTGGACGCGTTCCTGTGCCCCCGTCTCTGGGTGACCCTGCTCTGGCAGGGGCTGGGACCGGGTGATCTCCAGAGGTCCCTTCCCACCCCGGCCATTCTGGGATTCTGTCATTCTGTGATGCACATTTCCTGCATGTTTCCACTCACACCATGGCAGGAGCTGAGCCCGGCGGCTTTAAGCAACCCACTCAACCTGCTGCTGGTCCCAGCCCCGAAAACAAACCCAAATCCCACCACTGTGCAGGCACAGGGATGCTGCCCCTGCTCCTTATCCTGGAAAACAATCAGCTACTAAAAACTACCATCTCCAATGCCTGGCAATGACGCCACGACACTGCCGGGCACCGATGCTCCGGCATAACGATGATGATGATGATTACAAAGCTGGCAGCGATGCGCCAGCGCTCCGGAAACTTGGCGAGAGAAAAAGCAACACCCTGCTCAGCCCCACTTTCAGGTGGTCGACCCCCATTGTGGGGTTATTTTGGGAGGGGAACAGGATGAAACAGGATGGTTGGGTCTTGGTGTACCTTAGCAGGACAAGCAGGAGGATGGGATGCCGCTCCCGCAGCCGGGATCCTCCTGTAATTGATTTCTCATGGTTTATTGCCTCCTTGCTTTAATTGCAATACAAATGTTTGCTGATACAATTATCGTGCATATGTGATAAAGCTGTTAGAAGGTGTCATTACGTCGTATTTCTTCATTTCTTTTAGGGCGGGTGAGGGAAAGAGAGAAGTGTGCTTCCTGCACAGATTTCTGGCGATAAAACGTAGTTCCAAGGTGGGTTTCTTTGTGGTGGGGTGGGTTTTTTTTTTTCAGCTGAATAAAAGCAAAAAAAAATGTGCCTTACAGCAGCTCATCTGGGGGTGAAATAATCCACTCAACATTCAGATTATCAGCTAATGCGCATTTGCATTAGAATAGGCTTTAAGAGCTCCCAGGATGGAGCACGATCCCTCCGGATCAGATGCTGCCCTTGCACAAAACAGCAACGGATCCTCGCCCTAAGCACAGAACCGCTCACGGATGCGGGCTCTGACCCCCCTGGCAGGGAATATTCCTTGGGAAGGGGACCCTGCCATGAGATTGCATTACAAAATGTTTAGATTTATGGATAAGCAGCCTGTGTGGAGAATGGCTGGAGAGCAGCCCTGAGGAGAAGGGTTTGGGGGTGTCGGTGGATGAGAAGCTCCACACGCCCCATCGACCTGCGCTGGCAGCCCAGAGACCCCCCGCAGCCTGGGCTGCATCCCCAGCAGCGTGGGCAGCAGGGCCGGGGGGGGGATTCTGCCCCTCTGCTCCGCTCGGGGGAGACCGCCCTGCAGGGCTGCCTCCAGCGCTGGGGCACCAACAGCAGAAGGAGACGGAGCTGTTGGAGCGGGGCCAGAGGAGGCCCTGGAGATGCTGGGGGGGCTGGAGCCCCTCTGCTGTGGGGACAGGCTGAGAGAGCTGGGGGGGTTCAGCCTGGAGAAGAGAAGGCTCCGGGGAGACCTTGGAGCCCCTTCCAGTCCCTCAAGGGGCTCCAGGAAACACGGGGAGGGACTCTGGGTCAGGGAGGGGAGCCATGGGACGAGGGGGAAGGGTTTGACACTGAAAGAGGGGAGATTTAGCTGAGATCTGGGGAGGAAACTCTTTGCTGTGAGGGGGGTGAGCCCCTGGCCCAGGTTGCCCAGAGAAGCTGTAGCTGCCCCATCCCTGGAGGGGTTCAAGGCCAGGTTGGACGGGGCTTGGAGCAACCTGGGCTGGTGGGAGGTGTCCCTGCCCAGGGCAGGGGGTGGCACTGGGTGATCTTCAAGGTCCCTTCCAACCCAAACCATTACGTGATTTTATTCTATGATTCTAATAATGGGGGAAAACAGCAGAATTGCCCAGAATTGGCCAGGGCAGCTCATCTTGAGCCACATTGCCAAGCCCTGGAGCTCTCCCAAGGGCTCGGCCATGTCCCACACCGGGATGCCAGACCCATCCCCGCAGCAACGCCCACGGATGGAAGACCAACAGCATCCCTTCTCTCCGGCTCCGTGCTGGGCTCAGCTTTAAACCACCATCGAACTGGGGACCGGCGGCCGCATCCTGGGTGAAATGCAGCCGAAAGGAGACCCGGAGCTGCAAAAGCTTTCACAGCGAGGGCCAAATCCCGCACATGGACCAGCCGAAAACGGCCCCGGCAGCCCCAGGAGCCGCACAAAACCTGACGCTGCACCTTTCCCATCGCAGCTGTCAAAATGAAGCTGTCGCCATGACGGTCTCCTCGGAGCCTCGTTAAAAATGTGACGGTTCCCTTAGGCTACCGAGGGAGACATGGCCAAATTAATGAGGATGTGACAGAGTTTACGGGTCAGATTAGACTCCTCTTCCCCTGGCCGCGCTCGGCAGAAACCTGAAAATTGAGTGAAAAGAAGGGAAGCGGAGGGTGAGGGAGCGCGAGGGGTTCGGGGAGCATGTGCGCGCACCAAAAGAGCAATCCTGTACTTGTCATAATTAATCAGGCACACGGCAGACAAGCAGAAAGCGCTCGGCCCCTCCGGTATGGGAAAGGAATGAAACCCGCACCCCCTCGCCCCCCGGATCCCGCCTCCTCGGGATGCGCCGCGCGGGGAACGGGTTTGCAAACACATCCTTACAGCTCTCCTACTTAATTTCCCCATTTAAAAATAAATAAACAGAATTGATTTTTTTTTTTTTTTTCCCCCTTCTTCCTTCGCCCAATCTGGGAAAACGACCCACTTCCAGGGAGAAGCTGTGACGGAGCGGGGACGTCAGCGGCCGGGAGTGGGCTGGGGACCCCGCAGGTGGCAGGAGGAAGGGTTTGCACCCCAAAAAAACCCGCACGGGTGCCGGTGCTGCCTAAAACCTCAAGCATCCGCGGTCCCAGCCCAAGCATCGGGGGCTTGGTACCTCCCAAAGACATGCACAGCATCCAGTTGGCCACGCTGGAAACCCCCAGCGGCCGCCTCTGAACCCCCCCATCCCCTATAGCAGCCCCTATAGATATAACCCTACAGCCAGCATTAAGGCGGGGGCCTGTTTTACCCCTTCTCCCCCCATCAGCAGGCCCTGGGGGGAGCGGGGAGCTCGGGGAAACGCTGACAGAGTCCCGTTCGGGGGCAGCTTTTTAATCCCCAACCCTTAAAACCGAAATAAAGCTCGAAACAATCCTGAACCAACCCCCTCGAGCCCAAACAGCAGCGAGATTTGGGACCCGGTCCAAGCTCTGCAGCTTAGGCCCATCTCCAAATATCTCCCAACAAGTTTATTTATGGAAAATAAAATCAGTCCAAGACGTTCACAGCTCAGGAATATTTAATGCTATTTGGTGAGAAAGTATTTCCAGCAAGGAGGGAAGCGCACACGGCTCCCGGGCATCGCACCGGGGACGATGCTGGCACGCACCCACACCAGTCACCCTGGGAGCTGGGAACTGGTCCGACTGGATCAAATGCCTCCCTAATCTAGTCCGTACCAATCCTGCTTAATTAATTGGGTCTGGAGGCACAGCGCTGGGCTGTCTGCTAAGGTGAGCCGTGGGAAGAGACGGGTGCTTGAAGCGTCACCCAGGGGGGAGCATCACCCCTGGGTGCCCACCCCCTTGACCCGGCCACAGACCGACCCCCTTCCCAGTACACCAGACTGGGAAAGACAATTTATCCACTTGGGAAGAGGAGGAAAAGGTGGCAGAGGGAGGGATAACCCAGATGATGCTCAGATCCAGATCCCCCCTCTCCGTGCTGCCCCATGTCGCAGGCAGCGGTGTGTCCTGCGCGGCACAAATCGGCCGTAAAACGTCCAAAACACCACCTTTGCACCCAAAATGGTGGGAAAGGGGACAAAATGCCTGTCCCCAAGGGGCAGACCATCAGGAGCTGCCCCCCCCTCTGCCTGCCGACCCCACTCCCGGGAGCCATGGCCACCCCGGCGCTGAGGTGACACCGCCGCCACCGAGCCGTCCGGCAGGGCAGCCCCCAGCCAAGGGCAGGCCAGACGCAGCGGTGATGGGCGTCACTTTAATAGACACCTGCCACCTGATGGGGAGCCTTAATGCGTCCCCCTGCTCCCGTGGGACACCGATGAGCATCCCCAGCCCAGCGGGGCGACCGCATCCCTGCCACCATCGCACGCCAGGCTGTCACCTTGGCAAAGAGAAGGGGGGGGACACACACATAAACCAGCCGGGGAGCGGGGGAGAGCGCCAGGGCAAGGCCTGGCTTTTACAAACAGCTCTAATATCCCTGGAAGACGTCTCCGAGTCATGCACCGGGTTGGAAATGTCTCCCATTATAATTATGAGTCATTCGTGACTCAGTGACATTTCTGAAATTAAAAAGCAGGCGCTGGCCCGGCCCTTTGCTGCCCCGCTCGGCGGCCGGGCGGGCGCTTCACAACTTTATTTTTAATGCTATTTCACAGACAAACAACCCCCCCGGACCCATCGCCATCGCCCCCCCCACCCTGGGGATGGTCCCTTGGGAGGGCAGGTTTGGCATTCACACCCTGAGGTTTGGGTTTTTTCCGCGTGGGGAAAAAAAGCTGGAATCTGAGCCCAAATTTGCCATCCCGGGGCAGAGCCGGGTGTTGTGGCCGCCTGCCCCGAGGTGGCAGGAGCAGCCCCAGGGATGCCACAAGCCGGGTGGGATTTCCTAGAGCCCCACGTTCAAACACAACCCCCTTAAAATAAATAAAGGCAACACGTTGGGTATTTCCAACAGCCCATGACTTAGGTGAAAACTCCGCGCAGCAGCACGGCACGGACCGAGGCTCGACGCAAAACCAAGGCCACGTTGTTGCTGCATGAAAAAGGGGGTCCAAGGACCCTCGGCCACAGCGGGGCTGGGACCGTCACAGCCCACGGGTGTGCGGTCCCCAGGGACACATTTTTCATTAGGGCGGCCCTGCCCTCATTGCTCAGTTTTATCCTGGGAACGGCCAAAGCCAGGGCAGGGAACACCCTGCGAACAGACAACCCGCAGTCGCACGATTATTTCCCCCCTCTCTCCACAGTCCCTTTACAGCCTGAGTGCTCCTTTATTAAAGCACTAGATTTTAGACGCTGGGAGGCAGCTGCCCTTGTGAAAATCACAGGGAAGGGATGCTCAGGGGCAGGGATGCTCAGAGGCCAGGATGCTCTGGGGTCAGGATGCTCGGGGAGTTTGGGATACTCGAAGGCAGGGATGCTCGGAGGCTATGCTCAGGGATCAGGACGCTCAGGGGCAGGGGTGCTCGGGGGTCAGGATGCTCGGGGAGGCAGGGATACCCAGAGGCTGGGATGCTCAGGGGCAGGGATGCTCAGGGATCAGGATGCTCGGAGGCAGGAATGCTCAGAGGCAGGGATGCGTGGGGATCAGGATGCTCAGGGGCAGGGATGCTCAGACACAGGGATGCTTGGGGATCAGGATGCTCAGAGGCTGAGATGCTCAGGGGTCACAATGCTCAGGGGCAGGGATGCTTGGAGTCTGGGGTGCCCAGGGATCAGGAAGCTCAGAGGCAGGGATGCTCAGAGGCCAGGATGCTCTGGGGTCAGGATGCTCGGGGGGTCTGAAATGCTGAGAGGCTGGGATGCTCAGGGATCAGGATGTTCGAAGGCAGGGATGCTCAGAGGCTGAGATGCTGGGGGATCAGGATGCTCAGGGGTCAGGATGCTTGGGGGGGTCTGGGATGCTCAGGGTCAAGGATGCTCAGCAATCAGGATGCTCAGGGATCGGGATGCTCAGGGGCAGGGATGCTTGGAGGCTGAGATGCTTGGGGATCAGGATGCTCAGAGGCAGGGATGCTTGGACACAGGGATGTTTGGGGATCAGGATGCTCAGGGGCAGGGATGCTCAGAGACTGGGATGTTCAGGGGTCAGGATGCTCAGAGGCTGGGACGCTCGGGGGTCAGGATGCTCAGGGGGTCTGGGATGCTCACAGGGTCCAGGATGCCCAGAAGCAGGAACACTTGGGGATCGAGCACAATGGGCCACATTCACCGGCATCCCAATTGCTCCGAGCCGGGACAAAGCTCATGGGAGCCAGGTGAGGATGCAGCAGAGCAGGGTCCAGCATCACACTGGGGGCTTTGGGATCTCACGGAAAGCCTGCGCGGGGCAAGAGCCCTCTCTACACATCGCCCTTTGCCATCTGCAGCAGGTGAACCACTGGCGCGGCACAGCTCGGCATCGCGCCGTGGCTGGGGAACGCACGCCGTCGGCGCCAGGACATATCAGAGCAGAAATAGACCCGGAGCCGTTGTCGTCCTCCCCCCCACACACACCGCCACCCCCTTTTTACTATTATGTCTGAGAAGCGACGTCTCTCCTATTTTTTTTTTTTAACGATGATTTAATCGCTTGGTGATGAGGGCTGCCTGGCTGGGATACAACTGAGCTCTGGGCATCGCCAAAAGAAACGGGGGATATAAAAAGAGGAGGAAGCATCAGTAGCAGCGACGCTGATTGACAGTGAATGAAATGAAGCGGCCAAATTTCATTGGCGTGGTTTGAAATCCCAGGACGATGCGGATGGCTGATGGCTCCTTTCCTAGGGTTTTGCCAGAGCTAGCATTTGCCTTTCATCCTTATTTAATTCACTGTTTGGAGACTGCCACGGGTTGGGTCGGTTGGGGTTTTTTGTGTGTGTGTATGTGTGTGGTGGTGGTATTTTAATTGCAATTTTCCCTCCTGGAGGAGCTTTTTTTTTTAGCATCCCAGTGTGCGTGTGTGCTGAAATGCAGCTGGGTGTGCAAAGGAGAGGGATGCGGCGCAGGCAGGAGCCTTTTGCCCATCACCTTGGCCACAGCCCTGCCTCGTGACCTTGGGCCCTCGCCGAGAACAGCCCTTAGGTGCTTGTGCAATTTATACCCTGGATTCAGATAATTAAAGGACTCAAAGCTGAGGTTTGATAAAGCATTTTCCTGGAAAGGCGGGATCCATCGGGGCTCAAACCCCAAGCGCGGCCGCTGCCGGCTGCCCAGGGGAGGCATGGGTCGCATCACCTGGGTGGGGGTCCGGTAGGAACACCCCCCACTCCTCCGCCTGCAGGTATCCCTCTCCCAGTTACTGGATCTTTGCTGGGAAAACCAAGAATGGAAAGGCTGGGGTCACTGCAGGGAACAGAGTGGCTTTGCACGTGATGCGCTCCCGGAGCATCTCCCAGGGAGCACCTCCCCTTCGGCCCCGGCAGGTCCCTGCCACCAAACAGTGGCACCTGCAGTGACATTCCAGCAAGAGAAGACCAAACGGCGGCAAAAGCGCTATTTTCCAAGCCTGCCTTCCCTTTTCAATAGGGAAAGGCGCCACGTTGGCAGGACCACAGCTCCCAGCGCTCAGGTCAGCTCCGGTCTCCCGCTCTGCTGGCAGCTGAGCCCGGACTGGCTCATCTCATGAATGGCCCAGGAAAGGCTGAGCTGAGAGCATCAGCCCAGCAAGCCCAGAGGTGGCCAGGAACTGCCAGCAATGCCAGCCAAGATGATCTGCTCCCCGAATGCCAAGAGCCCTCCTTCCTCCTGGCGGCCAGATTTCCACCCAAATTCCCAGGCTTTTTGCTCCAGCTGGAAAAAATCTGGCAAATCCAGAGACCTGCTGGGAAGAGGGAGGGAGATCTGCTGGGGTGAAGAGGGAGATCTCCCGGGAGTAGTGGTTCCCGCAGGGATGGGATAAAGCTCAGCAG
>VYZM01003895.1:0-19349 GCA_013398915.1 Dromas ardeola | reverse complement strand
AAATTACCGGTGACCACCACACACCAACCCCACATTACAAATCCGGGGGCTCATCAGCTTAATTAAGGCGGTTTCTCCAGGCAGGCACCAGCGAGGGATGTAAAGACCCAGCCAAAGCCTGTGTTGGCTTTAAAAAGTTTACAAGCAATTGAGAAAAAAATAAATAAAAATATCCACGTGTGCAATTTTTGCTCCTCTGTACGAAGATGCTGGGGGGGCTGGAGCCCCTCTGCTGTGGGGACAGGCTGAGAGAGCTGGGGGGGTTCAGCCTGGAGAAGAGAAGGCTCCGGGGAGACCTTGGAGCCCCTTCCAGTCCCTCAAGGGGCTCCAGGAAACACGGGGAGGGACTCTGGATCAGGGAGGGGAGCCATGGGACGAGGGGGAAGGGTTTGACACTGAAAGAGGGGAGATTGAGATGAGATCTGGGGAGGAAACTCTTTGCTGTGAGGGGGGGGAGCCCCTGGCCCAGGTTGCCCAGAGCAGCTGTGGCTGCCCCATCCCTGGAGGGGTTCAAGGCCAGGTTGGACGGGGCTTGGAGCAACCTGGGCTGGAGGGAGGTGTCCCTGCCCAGGGCAGGGGGAGGCACTGGGTGGGCTTTAAGGTCCCTTCCAACCCAAACCATTCTATGAAACGGAGTTTCAGTTCACCCACAGCTCAGCCTCAAACCAAAACCCTGAAGTGACAGGGAAGCACAGGGAAAAAGAGGCTTAGAAAGCCACCCTGACTTTAGAAAAAAGTTTAACAAGCACAAACTCAAGTAGCTGATAGCACTTTGGCAGCGGGTCAGCAGTGCCAAGCTGTGCATGGCACAGGGTGAACAGGTCCCAGACTGTCCCCAAGCACCAAAAGCGCAGGCACTGGGTGTCCCTGCCAGCTCCCAGCCAGGGCGTCACAGCTCAAAGTTCAAGCACACAGGTCTGTAAGCAATCCTTTCCCAGTGAATTCCTCCCCGGTGATCCAGCTACACCTTTAATTAACGCGGAAAAGCCGAGCGACACAACGCAGGACTCACCTTCTCAGCCTGGGGGTACCGAACGCGGGGGCTGCCCCACTCCCTGCTGATCCGCCGCCGGTACTGGTGGCACTTGGGGACGTACATGCAGCCTACGTCGCCCACCTCCGGGTAGATAACTTCCAAATCCCCTCTGGGGGAAAAAAACCCAAACATATATAGGGTGAGACCGGACCATGCAGGGGATGGGAAGTCACTGCCATCCAGGCTTGAGCTGGGTGAGAGATGCAGGATCCAACCTGCTGTCCCCAAAGATGCTGAGCACCCTGTGCACCAGGGTAAACACCCTCCCATGCTGGAACACAACTGCAGGGGCTGCTCCCCCCCTCCCCGAGCAGCAGCAGGACTTTAAACATTCCTTATGGCCCAGCGCACTCAGATTGTTCACAGTATTTTTCATGGTCTTTAAAACAAACACCCACCCATATGGGTTAACTTAAGGCTTGGAGAGCAAAGTCACCCCTTCTCCCCACTGGCCTTGGGCAAGCCATTTAACTCTGAGCCCCCTTCTCCCACTTCCAATATTATTTTGTATTTATAGTGAAATTATTCTGTATTTTGGGCAGTGATAGTGCCACAACAGGTCAGAAACCTCCAGCCGCGACTTCTGCACAAAGTGCTTTCCCCTTCTGCATTATCCAACAGAGAAAGGGGCCACCAGAGCAAGCTGTCACTGCATGTCTCAAGGGTGCCCTGAAGATTAGCTGCCACCAACGTGACCCTCGCAGGAGGGACCCTGAAATCCTGCAGCCCAAGAGGCTGAGACTTCAGAGCCAGGTGCTTCTACTCATGGTTTGTGGGAAGAAGCTGGGGCCAAGCAAAGCCTCCACTTGCCTTCATCTGGAAGTTTAAGCTGCTCAAATTTAGAGCATTTTGGTAAATTAAGCAGCAGAAAGAATGGTTTTGTTGCAGAAGCTCCCAGTAACGTGGGATATTAAGAACCCCCCGCAAAGGCAAGGAGCACATGTGTGCTGCTGCTCGCCCAGCCACGCCTGGGGGTTTGCTGGAGGTGGGAAGCAACAAGAGTTTAAGCCAAAGACATTTAGTATCAAACCATTTGATTAAAGGGGTGCATTCAGTGGCTTTTCAGCTGGGGGGCCCGACTGGTACAGCAGCAAACTGCTTTCTTGCGGCCCCAGGAGAAGCCCCCCCTCGTGCATCCTCCTCTTCCCATGCCCACACTTGGGAAGTATCAGCATCTCCGCAGCACGGGCTCCGAGGTCTGTGGGATGAACTGTTCTAGCACTTTCCTTCCCCAAAAAGTAGGCTCCTTCCTCTGAAACTTCCCGCAGAAAAACCATTTGTCATCTCGGATGCTGTAAGTCGCTTTAAAAGCCCCTGCAAAAAGGGACCGAGGGGAAGTTTGAGGTGCCCAGTGACACCGAGATCTCAGCTTGCATAAAGCAGGAGCTGCAGAGCGCGGCAGGCGCCGCTCCGCTTCGCTCTGGCCCAGATTCCTGGCAAAAGGAAGAAAGCGACCAATATTTATAGCCCTGGCAAAGGGGATACTGGAATTAGGTGTCCCGGGCGGTGACACGCAAGGGCAGCGCGTGACTGGATGCCCAGGTGGAGTTTGGAAAGGAGACGACGAGTCGCTCACCTGCAGAAGTCCCTGTCCATGTTGTCGAGCATCTGGAAGAAGCAGGTCCGGGATGGCTCCTCTGGCCGGGGGAGCTGCTCCCCAAGGGCAGCCGTGCCCAGCAGGCCAGCAGCCAGCAGCACAGCACCCAGCAGCTTCATCCTGCCCTGCGGGGACCGAGGGACAGAGAGGGTCAGTCCCACGGGCAGAGCTGTCACCCAGCGCTGTGCCCCCAGAACCTGCTGCCAGCCGCGGCATCCCCACCACCACGCTCTAGTTCAGCCCCCCCCCCCAAAAAAAAAGCCAACTTCAGGCAAAGCACATCCATCCACATCTTTTTTTTTTCCTCCAGTTCCACACCATTAATCCCAATCGTGCCAGAAATGAGCTGTGTTTCCTGCTGCTGCCCCGTGCCAGGAAATGCCGAACCCCAGCAAGACCCCACGTCTTAAAAGACCCATTTCCGCCCACCTCCAAGGAAGGGGCATCGCCACCATCCCCCACAGCACCAGGGATGCACACCCCTGTCACAAGCTGGGCATCCCAGCAACGACCACCACCACAGTGATCACCATGACACCGCGTCCCAAGCCCAGGCAGCACCAAGAGGGGACAGAGTCCCTGTCTCCAGGCCCTGCTGCTCTCCCTAAGACTACTGAAGTGATGGAAAAGATGAAAGAAAATCGGCATCAGGCTTCACAGAATCACGGAATGGCCGGGGTGGGAAGGGACCTCTGGAGATCACCCGGTCCCAGCCCCTGCCAGAGCAGGGTCACCCAGAGCAGGGGGCACAGGAACGCGTCCAGGCGGGTTGGGGATGTCTCCAGAGACGGAGACTCCCCCACCTCTCTGGGCAGCCTGGGCCAGGGCTCTGCCACCCTCACAGCAAAGAAGTTCCTCCTCCTGTTGAGATGGAGCTTCCCATGGTCAAGTTTGTGCCCGCTAGCCCTTGTCCTATCAAGACATGGCTTAGCCACATCTAACCAAGACCGTTACCGATGGATGCACCACCAGCAGCACCACTGACCGACACATCCCTGACCCCAGCCAGACCCTCCCCAGGGGAACAGCACAAGGGTTCACCCCGAACCCAGCCACCCCCTCCAGAGCCAGGACAGAGCTTTTCCCGCAGGAGGACAGCCATGGCCACCCATTTAAGTCTGTACAAAGCCCAAGCCAAGCCCTGAGGATGAGGGGAGCCAGGGTACGAGGTTTCTATACCCACACGCCAGCCGAGCCCCACACCAGCCCTCACCTCCCTGGGCTGCACCGAGGTGGCTGCAACAGCCAGAGGGACCCAGTGGCCAGGGCCACCGTGGCTGGCCCTGCCCAGGCACTTACCCGCCGGGTACCAGGGATGGGCGAGCAGCTCTGAGGCAGAGCCTGGAGGTTTGAGGTTGCCGTGGAGATGGTTTCCTTGGAAGGAAGGGGGGAAAAAAGGGACTGGGAATGAAATCACAGCCCAGGGAAGGGGCAAGCTCATCCCCTAAAGGGGCACAAAAATCATCAGGCAACAGGTTCTCATCCCACCACAACCTTCTTCAGCTGACCCTCCAGCTCCTCACCTGGCTCTGACCCAAACCTGCACTGACAGCTTCCCAGCTAATTAGAAAGGATGCGACCTAAATGTTTATTTGCACTAGCCTGTCTTCTCCATTGCCTAATCCGCGCTGGATGAGGCACATGCAAAAAACCCACTGCCAGTTGGGAATAGCTATTACAACACATACTGTATCCTTACATAATGAAGTACCGGCACGCAGAGCGAACACGAGTAAGTGCTAGCGCCACTGTCATTACGGAGAGAGAAAAAAGGCATCAGGCTTAACTAATTAGAAACATTAATGTATTGGGAATGATCTGGAGGTTTAGGGGCTAATGGCTCCGGTTCCCACGCTCCGAGATGGGCAAACCCCATAATTAAGAGCCCGGCTCCTGCAAACAGGCTCACGTGAGCAAGGCTTTTCCCATCGGAGTCAGGAGCGCTGGTTTGCCTGAGTCAGGATCACAAAAACGGGGGTTACATCCTCACTTGCCATCACAAAGTGCCGGGGGTGGGGGGGGGGGGGGGGGGACACCCCGGGCGGCCNNNNGCCACGCAGGGGGATCGCAGCCCCCGGCAAGGCATGGCCCAAGGACTGCTCTTAGTCATGATTCTCCTGATCTCATGCCTAGACATTATCCACCATGGAAAGGTGGGTTTCTTAGAAAAAGCAGGACTTCCCTTGGAAAGGCGACAGCACGGCTGAAAGCTTGGCAAGGGGGTGGCAGGCAGAGGGACAGTGGCTTTGACCAGGACAGATACAGGAGTTCACACGCCAGGAGAGATGCAGACATGGACAAGGGCCCCTTCTTGCCAAAGTGACCCTCACCGCGGTAAATCCACCCGCTTTTGCTGTTTATTTAAGCGTAAAAACAGCAAAGGTGGCACAGGGTTTGCCTTGCTGTGGCCCTGGCAGCTCAGACCCCCAGGGTAGCAGAGGAGCATCGGTGCCCTGCGGTACCCAGCTCCCGCTGCGACTTTGCACCGGTTACCCAAATAACAGCAAAAGCCAGAGACGGGACGAACTCCGACCAGAGCAAACAGGGGTATTTTATTTCAAGCCTAGAGGCAGAGAGAAGGCCCTCACACAGAGGCAATGTCAGCCACTTCCACCCAGAGACCTCCCAAGAGTATCAGCATGAAATGGGAGCAGCACAAAAGGGTTTGCCAACAGCCAAGGTGCAGAGGGATCCCTCAGGGATGCTCAGGAAGAAAAACCCATGGGAGCCACAATAGCTCTTGCAGCATCCCGGGCAAGACAAACTCCGTCTTTCTCTCTAAAAGCTCTTTGCAAGGTAATTATCAAGATCCTATTTCTCCTGCTTCGGAGACGGAGTTGCAGAGGCAGCGGGGAGCCCGTGCAGCAAACCCACATCCCCAGGGTATAAAACCCACAGGAAAGTTGTGCTGCCAGACAACAGCTCCTGGATGACGCTCCCGCAAGGTCCGAGGGGCACAAAGCCACCTGATTATTTCCTTCAGACACATGCATGGGACGGGGTGACCCAAGAGCTGGCAGCGCTGCTGGCTTTGCCTACACAAATACTCCAGGCTCGGCAAACCCACACGAGGGATGGGTAATTCCCAGCAGCATCCATCTCCTCGGGTCTGCCTGTGCCCGGAGCTCTCACAGCCGGGAGAAGGGATAAGCCACATGCCCAAGAGCCCACATCCAGCGGCTTCCCCTCCGGAAAAGGATCCTCCCATGGGAAAACACACATCCCGTGGTGTCAAGGTAGGTGGGGAGCATGAGCCAGCCTCCTCTCCCAGCAACCCAGGTGTGTTTGCATCTCACCTCTCCTGACTAAGCAGTGCAGGACTGCAGGAATCCCGTCCTTCCAGCTGCTGGGAAGCCTCCGGCGCTGTGCCACAGGCTCCGCAGCTCGGAGCTGGGGAAGCTACGTTCATCCAGGATTTCCCCACGCACAACAATGAGATCCTGCCCTCCACTTGCGGATGCTTCATGCTTCCCACCCCCCCACACCTAAGCCATTAGTGAAAAAAAAACTACCATAAACCCCAACCCCTCCTGCTTCTCAGTTTTACCATTTCTGTGCAGACCAGGCACAGGTTTGCTTTGCTGGGCAGCAAACACGACCCTGGGGGGGGTTTAATGATGCTCGGACCACATACTGCATGTGCAACCCTTAAGTTCGCCCTGGCCTCTCCCCCTTTCCTCCAAATCCCCGGGGAAGGAATTGCTTTCAAGCCACTTAATTTGGAGAATGGCTTGAAACAGCCCCGGCACAGAGCCGCCTTTCCCCATGCCCCATCCCTGTACAGCCCCAGGAGGTTCCTAACGTCCCACAGGAACCGATATTTTGGAATAAAATTAAAGCTATCAAAGGTACCAAGTCCAACCAGCGGCATTTGGATAGATTCCTTTGGTTAATCAGTGAGAGAAGCGATGATGTGAAGCCCAAGGAAGCCGTCCCACCATCACTTCAGCTCGCTGGGAGGAGATACAAATGCAATATATAGATATTTCCAGCAAACCAAGTCAGGTCCAAAAGCTACTAAAATGCCTCTCACAGTTGGCAAAGCCCAGACCTAGGTAAGGAAATCATCATTGTCTATTAATATTAGAGTTGAAAAGGGTCTCGGTAAAAGGAAACTACCTTAAGGGTGGGAAGGAAGGGAGAAATCTGGGGCTGGCTTTAACAACAAAACACATGTAAAAGCCAAAGCACCTGTGTTGGGAGCCAAGTTACACATATCAGCTGATCCATGGGGCCAGAAAACAGGTGGCCCATCTTGGGTGCTTCTGAGCCTGCTGGAGAGCAGCTCTGTGGAAAGACCTGAGAGTCCTGGGGGACAACAGGATGACCATGAGCCAGCGATGGGCCTTTGTGGCCAAGAAGGCCAACGGCATCCTGGGGGGCATCAAGAAGAGCATAACGAGCAGGTGGAGGGAGGTCATCCTCCCCCTCTGCTCTGCCCTGGGGAGGCCCCAGCTGGAGCACTGGGTCCGGTTCTGGGCTCCCCGGTTCCAGAAGGACAGGGAACTGCTGGAGAGGGGACAGCAAAGGGCCACCAAGATGATGAGGGGACTGGGACATCTCTCTGATGAAGAAAGGCTGAGGGATTTGGGGCTCTTCAGTGTGGAAAAAAGACGACCGAGGGGGGATCTTATCAATGCTGATAAATACTTCAAGGGGGGGTGTCAGGAGGATGGGGCCAGGCTCTTTTCAGTGGGGCCCAGGGACAGGACAAGGGGTGACGGGCACAAACTTGACCATGGGAAGCTCCATCTCAACAGGAGGAGGAACTTCTTTGCTGTGAGGGTGGCAGAGCCCTGGCCCAGGCTGCCCAGAGAGGTGGGGGAGTCTCCGTCTCTGGAGACATCCCAACCCCGCCTGGACGCGTTCCTGTGCCCCCTGCTCTGGGTGACCCTGCTCTGGCAGGGGCTGGGACCGGGTGATCCCCAGAGGTCCCTTCCCACCCCGGCCATTCTGTGAGCCCCCCAGCCCAGCACATCACACTTCAGCAGCCCAATTCTTGATGCCCTCCTAAAACCCCATAAGCTGCTACCCAGGTCCCAGACTACGTGCCAGGGAGCACCGAGGGCATCAGGAGACAGCTCAGCCAAAAATCAAAGTATTTGAAGGCTCCCCACAGCCACCAGCTGAACCCGAGATGCTCTTAAAGCTTTCACACGACTGCAAAGCCTCCAGCTCTGGTGCAGTTTGTTTACTTAATGCTGGGGTTTAATGCCAAAACAAGTGTTTCCAGGACCGAATTTCTCCATAAGTGTTCATGAGAGGCTGGCTTTTTATTCTGACATGGGCCAAAAGCATATTGTTTGCGAGCTCTGGAATTTCCCACCCCAGCCGCTGGCTTCCTGTTGATGTTAGTTTAAGATTAACCAGTGCCATTTATAATCCACCTCAGCGTTTCTTCTGATTTCACCCTGCGCCATAAAAAGCTATTTTATTTCGTGGCATCTAAGTTTACCTCCATCCCACTTCATTAAGCAACCTCAGCTCTCCCCAGACATTAATTGCCTGCAGGGGCAGAGCGGGGAGGCATCACTGGGCTTGAGTTTCCCCAGTCCCGTGACACAGGAAGCCTGGCACCGGGGTGGGTTTGGTTTTTTTTCTTCCTCCCAGTTTGTTTCAGGCTGCAGAAAAATTCTCTCTCACCACTAAAATCCACTAGAAACTCTATCCCTTTCTGGCCACAGAGCCCAAACTTCGCTTTGCTCTCACGCTCGTGAAAACAATGATTTCTTTCGCTTTGCACGAGCAAACTCACATACAAACCAATTTCTACAGCCTGAAAAACAGCTGAAAAATAAAGTATTTACACTGTTGATACCCACCGGTGGGACCGTACAACCAAAGGACTTGGCAGAGCCTCAGCAGCCAGGGGAATTCCCTCAATATTTGCCTTGCAGGAAGCCCATTTTTCAGATTTTTTTTCCATAGCAATCAGCAAAGGAAACAGAAAACCACATCCTCTCTCCCCGTTCATAACCTGCTACACCTCCAGCCGTGCCCTGGCCACACTGTGCCTCTTATCTCCCCTCTTCATAGCCTGTCTCCACATTTCCCTCCTTGCATGGCTAACAATTTCATTCCCAGCTTCAACCCAATGACCACAAGGTCATCTTCACCTTGCCCCAGCCAACCTGCAGGGCAAGAGCTTTCCGAATTAAAAAGAACCACTTGTCCCAGAGCACGCCATAAATTTGCATCCGCACTGATTTTGTGGGGCCAGCCCTGCTGCTTGGAGAGTTTTAAGGTTCTGGGGAGAGTTCAGTGGATTTAGGGGATGCGGCAGCTTTATTTAGCTTAGGCGGTCTCTGGTTTTCCTGGGTCTGGCTACATAAGTGCCACATAAGGACCAGGAGTTGAAGACCTGGGTTGTCACCGCAGAAGACAAAGCTGCCCAGCTGCAGCACCAGCCCTTGCATGTGTTACTGAGTAAGATGAACACGAACCTGCTCAGAAGAGACAGATGATAGCACCAGCTAGGTCACACAAGTGCAAGAGTTCAAGAGCTAAACCTATGTTTCTAGGTCTCTGCAGCATAAATAAGATGCTTGGGCAAAATACCCACCCTGAGCAGACCCCTGTGAGCCCCCAAGCTGGAAGAGTGGAGCTTTGTGTTTTGCAAAAACATGGTGTGCAGATACATAGTGCAGCCCGAGGGATTAACAGAGAGGGATTTGGGGCTTTTCTCTTTTCACCTGCCAAAGCCCCAGGTCTGAACTCTCACCCCTGCCTGCCCCATTTTCCTGGCAGGCAGCTGTGGCCGGTCAAGCTGGATTAAATGCCACTGCCAGCAGTGGAGAAAGTCCTGAGGGACCAAGGGGAAAGGGTCAGAGCCTCAGAAGGGGGTTTAGAGCTGCAACACCCACCGGGCAGGAATCTATGGGATCAGGGAGGGGATACATGATGCTTTTCGCCCTTCGATGTTGCCAACGCCTTGTAGGCTCCTGCACTCCCATTCCAACAGGAGAAGATACAGCACAAGAGGAGCAGTAGAGCAGACCCGGGGCTGCCGTGAGCCCCCAGAGCAGAGACACACCCCCCCCGCCCCAGGCACCAGCATCCCCCTCTGCCTCAGCTGGGCATCACCGGAGCGCTCTGGAGAGGAGGAATATTCAGTATTTGCCAGGCAATGAACACATAGCTGGGTGCACTCATAGAATGTTTGGGTTGGAAGGGACCTTAAAGCCCACCCAGTGCCACCCCCTGCCCTGGGCAGGGACACCTCCCACCAGCCCAGGTTGCTCCAAGCCCCGTCCAACCTGGCCTTGAACCCCTCCAGGGATGGGGCAGCCACAGCTTCTCTGGGCAACCTGGGCCAGGGGCTCACCACCCTCACAGCCAAGAATTTCTTCCCCAGATCTCATCTCAATCTCCCCTCTTTCAGTTTGAAGCCATCACCCCTCCTCCTATCACTACATGTCCCCATAAGAAGTCCCCCAAGCCTGGCAGCAGCCCACAGAGACACCCCTGCGCTGCAGCACAGAGGGATCACCCCATCTCCTGCCAGCCCGGTCCCACCCCAAACCTCAGCTCCAGCAGCACAGCAAGAAGGAACATGTTTCAGCCCCTGACACCTCCCTGAGCCCCAGCACTGCCCCAGGAGACACTGCAGCACCTTCACCCACCTCCACACCCCAGCCAAACCCCGCGGGCGCTGCCCCATCCATGATCTCCTCTCCTGCAGCAGCATCTGGCACCCTGGATCCGGGTGTCACCTTTTGAGGAGGATCAGTGGCCAGCTGCAGTATGCACAGCAGCTTCGGCAGCAGAGCCTGGGGCAGGGGGGGGTGACCTTGGTGGCCAGCATCACAGGGAGCCAGGAGGTTGCACGCTTGGAGGCTGGATGCACATCCAGCCCCTGCCAGAGCCCACCCCACCACGGCAGGCACCTTGTGACTGCTCCTGCCGGAGCTGCAGCTCTTTCCGGGGAAGGTTTTCTATTTTGGGAAGAATGGTTTCATTTGGCCTATATTAAGCACATACGTTTCGCAGTCACAAGGCAGGAGCCTCCTTCCCCTTCAGCGCCAGCAGCTCCGCAGCTTGGCAGCTCCCGGATCCCAGCGGTGCTGGCACACACGCAGCCCAGTCCGCTGCTCACCAGGGCTCTGCCCCATGCAATTACCTCCCTCCATCCACACACTGGCTGAGAGGCTGCTGCGACCCACCAGGGAGCTGCTCAGCACCCCTTCACATTTCTGGCTCAAGCACCAGCATTAAATCATGGTATCACAGAATGGTTAGAGCTGGAAGGGACCTTAAAGCCCACCCAGTGCCACCCCCTGCCCTGGGCAGGGACACCTCCCACCAGCCCAGGTTGCTCCAAGCCCCGTCCAACCTGGCCTTGAACCCCCCAGGGATGGGGCAGCCACAGCTTCTCTGGGCAACCTGGGCCAGGGGCTCACCGCCCTCACAGCAAAGAATTTCTTCCCCACATCTCAGCTAATCTCCCCTCTCAGTGTAAAACCCTTCCCCCTCGTCCCATGGCTCCCCTCCCTGATCCAGAGTCCCTCCCCGTGTTTCCTGGAGCCCCTTGAGAGACTGGAAGGGGCTCCAAGGTCTCCCCGGAGCCTTCTCTTCTCCAGGCTGAACCCCCCCAGCTCTCTCAGCCTGTCCTCACAGCAGAGGGGCTCCAGCCCCCCCAGCATCTGTGGGGCCACCTCTGGCCCCGCTCCAACAGGTCCTCAGTACATCAGGGGGGTTGAAGCACTGGAGCAGGTCCTTAAGGACCCTCCCCCGGCCCCAAAAGGCCGCTAAACCCTGCTGCAAACACCAACATACAACAGCCTCCTGGAGGTAAAGCATTGAGAAACCCTCAGGTGTGGCCCCTGCTCAACCTCCCACCCCTGCTCCCCCGGGGACTCTGCGTGGGCAGGGTATGGCACAGGCACTGGGTTATGGAGGGGTCACCCCCAGCCAGGCGCTTTCACCTTTATCCCCTCCTTTCCCCCCCGCCCCCAGTTCTCCTGGACGCTGCACCCAGGCAAGAAGGTGCGTCTCTGCCCCGTGTGCCTCCTGGATGCCTTAATTGTGATTACAGCCCTTTAGGGATGACAGCAAAAGAAAAAAATAAACAAACACCCGGTCCTTGGTCTTTGCCATCTCACCCGGCTGGGCTGGGCGATGCTCGTGGGAAAGCCCTGGGGCAGGAGGTTAATGAGGAGCTGGGGGATGAGGAAGCAGCATCCTCCGGCTCTGACTCAGGTCAGGCTGAGCCTGGCCCCACCAGTGCACCATCAAGGTGCAACGGGCTGATGGGACCCCGGCTTTTTCACCCACCCTGCTGCCCGCCCCCCCCTCAGACAACCGGGCAGCAGGACCTACGTGGAATTCAGGCCGGCTGTGCAGGGATGTCTATAAATAGCACCGTTTCATATTCAGCCTGCATGTGGCTCTTCCCCAGTTTATTCCCTCCCTCTTTCTGCAGCTCTCCGCAGCCCAATATGAAGGGGATCACAGGCTGGACCCTTCATTAAAAACAAAACAGGGAGATGGACCAGTTAAACTGGTCCAAATCCCCAATGTCGATGCACTTATACCAGATTAACCTTCACATCAACAGGCAACCAAATCACACTAAACTGGCTTAACCCTTCCTTAAATGGGTTTAACTGGTCCACAGGGGGGGGTTGTACAGGTTTAATGAGCTCAGCTGAGTCCCAGCAATGGTGCTTTCCCTGGAAGCCCTCAGCCCCCACCACAGCTCCATGCAGGGGGTGGCTCCAGGCCCCCCTAAAGCTGGTTTGTGGAAGGAGATGAGGGTACCCATAGTTGGGAGGGAACCCCTGAACACAAGCACCTTTTCCAGAAGGTTTTTCCAGCTTCCCCCTCTGCAAGCATTCACTTGCAAAAACCCTTGGCACCCTGCTTCTCAAGGGGTGACCCCTATTCACTGCTCCCCCCACACTGGCAGGGCAACCAGAGCCCTTACACCCCAACAAACCAGCCAGCTGCAAAACAAGAGGGGAAAACAGCCTGACACCCCCCCCACAACACACAGCAAGCCAGCCACAAACCCGCTCCCCTTTTCCACCTACCCCTCCTTACACCACCAGTATCCCCAGTCCCGCAGCAGCAGAGGAGCTCCTGTGCCCAGCCAGGTCTGGCAGAGCCCCAGGCGGCTCCTTGGCAGGGCTGAGCCCTGGACCTGGGTCAGAGGCTGAGCCGGGGGGGGGACGACGACAGTTTGTAAAGGCAAAGTCTGGCACCCCCCCAGGGTGACCCTCACAGCTGGGACGTGAACTCACACCACAATTTGCAGAGGGGCATTTGGAGGATGCTCCGAGATGCACAGAGCAACCAGCTGTGAACCAGGGAGCTTTTTCCTTGTTCCCTGACCCAGCAAAACAGCAGCTTTTTTAGTACCTGCCACAAAATTAGGCATAAAAATTCCCCTCGCTTCCCTTTCTAGCTCAGCTCAGAGCTCCATCTCCAGTGAGGACATGCCACATGTGAGTAAGCCCCAGGTGCCAGCCACGCACAGCAGCAGAGGTGCCCGGGGCACAACAGCATCTCAATTAAAAGGTGAAGCAAGACCAGCAAAAAAAATATAAATAATAAACGCCCTGCATGCGCTGAGCAGCACGTTCCTGCCTGTTATCAGGGAAATCAGTACCTGCAGCCAGCATTCTCCAGAGGTGCTCCAGTCCCTCCAGGAAGAGCAGCCTGAGCAGAAATGGCTCAGACCCAGGGGCTTCTCCTGACTCTTTTTAAGCCCGATGGACACCTGCAGCCCATCAGCCCATTAGCTGCCTCCTTTCCCATTGACTCACCAGCTGGTCCCACTGAGTCACCCCTTCCAACCACCTCTCCTTTCCGTGGCCCAAGGCCATTTTGCCGGTCCCTTGGTTCCCATTGACTCACCGCTGTTCATCCGAAGCTCTCCCTCCCCTTTCCATCCCCATCCCGGTCACTTCTGGTCACTGTGAGTCCCCCCCCTGCCCTGGTACCCACCTTCCTCCTCACCAGCACCCCGCCATCAGCATCCCTGATGAGCTGCAAGGAGCATCCCAGGGAGGGACCAGCAGCTCATGGCCCCCAAAAGCCCCTTCCAGCCTGTGCAGAAATGCCATTGCCAAGCTCCGAGGCTGCAGGGAGTATTTATTTTTTCAGCGGAAAAGGATTCCCCCCACATTTCTCACCCCGGCTGGCGTCTTCCATGTGTTTTATTCCACAGACCATGGGAGAAATAGCAAGTGATTTGCAGAATTTAGGTGTAATCAACGGCTCGAACATATTCCTTCACGCTTCCCATCCATCCCTCCATCCAGGTTCATTTTCTCCAGCTGCAATAACGGGAAGCATTTAGCAATGAGCCTGAAAGGCTTGGGAAGCATAGGGAAATGGGATTTTGGGAAGCATAGGGAAATGGGATTTTCAGGAGCGGGGAGGTGCGGATCCCGGCGTGTGCCATGCCGCCGGCGCACCCAGAGCCGGGCTGAACAGCTCCGAGTGGAAAATTCCTGTCGGTTGAGCGTGGATTGTGGTTCAACAGGTTTTAGTCCCAGCCCCTTTATTTGTGTCAGGGCAAAAACTCATCCCTAGGGCATTTGTTTGGATCACATGGGCGAGCATATAAAAATGGGTCCTACCTGTCCAGGCCAGTTAGCACCTTGGGAAAACGAAGGCAGCTGCTGGACCGGAGGGGGGAAACGCGAGACGGTGTGGAACCGGTGCACGCAGGTAACCGCGACGGCTGCCCGGAGCAAATTTAACCCCTATTTTTTCCCCAGGGCTTTGCCTGGGCTGGCCCCGGTAGCCACGATGGCGTATGGCCATGCTGAGGGCTTTTCCCCCATGCCGGGGAGCTGCGGGGTGGGATGCAAAGGGGCGTGAAGGTTGCAGGTTTGGAAATGGGTCGGTGGGTTGCACTGGAACGGAGGCAATTTGTGCCACAGGAGTGGCTTTAAGTGCCACCACGGGCTGTTTCCAGCCTGTTGGGCTGTGGGCTGGTGCAGAACCTCCGCAGCGGGTGATGCTCACAGCTCTTCGTTCCCTCCTTGCCCCTTCGTTCCCCTTCGAGCTGCGGAGAATTGGGCTGTCAGCCCCCGAGGGGGCTCCGCCGGGCACATTGGTGGCAACCGGGGTTTAAGGAGTAGCCCGTGGCCAGCGCGGGCAGAGAGGAGAGCCCTTGGGCAGAGCCACGTGCGAGAAGACACCAAGGTTGTGGGGGCGAGGAGTTCTCCAGCGTGGGACGGATGCCGCCCCGCTGTCCCATGGGAACACAGCGGATAAAACCGGTGACTCTCCACAGCTGCTATTTGCTGCTTCAATAAGGGGTGTTGATGGCTCCTTGGCAGGGCGTTGGGAAGTCCACGAAGCCACCAGATGCTGCTGTCACCTCCCTGGCCGTCTCCTGCTGCCTGCAGGGCGACAGGCAGCATGGTTTGGCCGGGAGCCGTTAGGGTAGGAAGTGGTTTTGGGGGCTGAGGTGCCATTTCACAAGCGAAGGCACGAGGCACGGCCCCTCTCCTGGGTGCCACCACTTGCCACCGGGCTATACAGCGGGGAAAAGGGGTGATGCTCCCCCCAACACCCACCCGTGAGCTTCTGCCTGGGGGCTCTGGGACCCCAGAAGTTTTCTCCCTACCCGGCGTTGCTCCTTCCCCCCGCTCTGCTCACCGTCCCTCCTGGAGACAGTTGCTTAGAGACGGGCTCCTTGCCCTTTGATTTTTTTAATTATTTTTTTTTTAAATGTGGAGATATTTAGGACCCCACAGAGCCCTCCCGCCCCTCTAGACCATACTCTGTGCCGGGTGCTGGCTGCTGGGGACAAGACCCAACAGATTCCGCGTTCCCCTTCTCTCTGAGCATCCGTCCCCGAGCTGCGGCAAACCACGCAGACACCCACCCCGTACCCACAGCACCTCCCCGGCTGCCACGTGAGAATTAATTCCTTGAGGTTTTTTATTTTCCTCCCCTGATGAAGACCCTGGGCTCGTTGGCAACGCTACCAGCCTATTTTTCGCCCTCCTCTCCCTAGCAAGAGAACCAGGAGTAAAAGGGAAAGAGAGAAACCACAGGATGCGCCATTATAAGAGGAACTTTCCCCAAATAGAAGCTTTTCGCAGTTTTTTCATGAGGCGTCAGCAGCTCTTAATACTGTATGAAGCTGTGAATACTGCATGAAGCTGCCGGCCGGCGGGGTGCCTGTAAATGCCTGGGGCTGCAGTTTCAGCCCTCCCCGAGCACGGGGCTGGCCGTACGTGCCCAAAATCCAGCTGGGATGGTGGGGAAAAGCTGCTGGAGGAGCAGCCTTAGCTGTTCATTTCATATCAGCGGCGCTTTCTGCATCAAGCAGGGCTGTAAATCCCATATGTCCCAGCTGGAGGGTGCAGAAATCCTGCACGCATGGACCAAGACCTTGAATTTTGCCCTGACGTGGTTTTTAGCTGCCGAAGATCTGGCTGGAGAGCCCCCCTCCACGGGGATAAAGGGAGGGATGCTTTGCTGGTAGAATACGTTGTGTTTCACAGGAGTGCGCGGCTCCTTCTGGGTTTAAATATTTATAAACTGAGTGATGAATCCCTGAAATTCTGCAGTGGTGTGGATGGCAGGATGAGTTCTCACCCGCAGCGTATCAGGTGGCTGTATTTCAGGGTTGGGAGACGGGATCCGGGTGCGCACACAGTGAATTTCCAAGGCACCCCAATCTCCTGGCTCAGAGATACCTCCTGTTGCTCTGGCAGGACAGGGGATGGAAGATGCAGAAATGTTTTTTTTGCTTGTTTTAGACTTTCCTCTCTGGTATCGGCTCTTTTCTGGACTCTCCTTCCCAGTCTGCTCCCCACCAGCGCGGTGACACATTCCATCTTGCCATCTCCAGTGGCACAGGGTCCCTTTGCCCCCACCGCGGTTGGGTTGGACTTTGCCATTTTTGCCAAGTGCTGGTCGGAGGCTTCTCCTGCCTGCTGGGTCCAAAGGGATATTCAGCCCACAAAAGCCATTTTTCTGGGCCGTGGCCTCCCTGGCTGGCCAGCGAGGGAAGGCTGAGCTCTCCCAGTCCTGCCGACGGGGCTGGGGAGCCCACCTGGAGCTTCCCTGAGCAAGGAGACCCCTTGGAGCATCCCCTGGGAAGAAAAGCTGCAGGATTTGGGAGTTTCAGGGCAGCGAAACGGAGGGGTGACTCTAATTGCTCTTCCCAGCTGGATGCAGGGAAGGACCCAGCCCTGCGCTGGGTCTCCGAAACCCAGTCCCTGGTAGAAGCCAGGCGTCTGCTGGTTTTGCCGGGAGCGGAGCCCGGGCTGGACTCTGCTCCAGCCTGACGTGTGCTGGCAGCTTTGATCCGGTGCCGGCGACAGGAGGGGAGAGCGCTGCTGCCCTGCCTCCCCCCCGCGGCTCGCAGCAGGGGAGCCGTGCTCAAAGCAAACCTGCCGGCAGGCTCGGTGGCCTGCTGGCCACCCTAGGAGCCAGCCACATGCCCGCAGGGAAGGCTCCTAACCCAAGGGTAAGGTGCTTGGAGAAGGGGGGTGGTACTGGGGACCCCCTTGACCACCCTGGAGGCTGTCGCTGTGACACCCAGCTTCGGTGAAAGGGACGGGTGTTGCATGTATCTGTATGTCTCCATCTATATACCTCCCCCCTGGCTGCTTTGTGGGCTGAAGGTGGTGGCATGGGGACAGCAGGGCTGGCAGCGAGATGGCGGGATGGCGGGCAGAGCCACTCAGTAGATGGGGGACATCCCTCTCTGCCCGTGCAAGGCCACTTCTTGGCCAGGCACTTGGCCACTTGCCTTCCCAAAGGCTTTCTGTCCCCGGCGTAGAGGGGTGCCACCATGCAGGAGGTGGCTTTAGGTTGTTAGGGGTGTTTTCACAGAGCCCTTCTGCCCTCTCCTTTCAGAGTCTGCCAAGAGAAAGCGATGGAAAGCCCAGGGAAAGGCAGCCCCGCCGGGAAGATGACTGCCATGGCTCACAGCCTGTAAGTACCCTCCCGCCGCCACGCCGGCTCCTCCAGCCTCCCCGCGCCGGCACTTTTCCTCCGGCCACTTTCTCCAGGGGACTTTGCTCTTTGCTCCCCTCCAACACACACCATCGCCACGGCGTCTCTTTCCCCCTCTCCCCAGATAAGGTGGAAAACTGGTGGCAGGGCTTAGGGAAAGGCAGATCGCCGGTGGTGGGGGGCTGCGGGAACGCGCGGTCCGGGGCTGCCAGAGGGTGTTGGGGTGTCTCCCCGCTGCAAATCTGCTTTTCCCGGGGTGCTGCCGGCGAGGGATGCGTTGCCTTGGTCTGTCGCAGCCCTTCAGCCCTCCGCAAGGTGAATAATGGCTGAGCTCAGATTTATTTGGGGGTGAGGGTGGGGGGCACGGGTGGGCAGAGCTGGGAAGGCTGCAGAGAGTTTGCTGGCTGCTCCGAGGAGCGAGAGGCGAATGGCTTTGCATCCCTGCATCCGTCATCCCCCGCAAGATGGGGGAGCAGCAGGGCAACCCCCAGCCCCCATCAAGGCTGGGCAGGGGCGCAGGGAGCACCTGGAATCGCTCCTGGAATTAAAGTCATAAAGTTTACAGGGGAGCAATGTCCGCTGTTGTCACCGGCATCTGGAGAGCTTCTTCGTTCCTTACCGGGGAGGGGGAGATGGAGGGACGAGGATGTTATGGGGTGAAAACGGTTGCCAGAGGTACGAGCTCCCAGTTTGACCCGCAGTGCTTGGCCGTCGGGTTTGGAGCTCTTTGCCTGGGTGGTTACGGAGCAGGGCAGATGGGAGCCCTTTGGGACCAGTTCAAGAGGCTTAAATCAGAGAGACGTAAGAGCAGGGAGCAAACGGCCTTTTAATTACAGCCCTGCCCGAGGCAGCGGTGCTGCGGGAGGGGAGATGTCGCCGTGCTGGGACATGGGCAGAAATTTTTCCCGCTGAGGGTGGTTTCCCTGGCCCAGGTTGCCCAGAGAAGCTGTGGCTGCCCCATCCCTGGAGGGGTTCAAGGCCAGGTTGGACGGGGCTTGGAGCAACCTGGGCTGGTGGGAGGTGTCCCTGCCCAGGGCAGGGGGTGGCACTGGGTGATCTTCAAGGTCCCTTCCAACCCAAACCATTCCGTGATTCCATGATTCTATGCCATTCTGTGGGCAGATTTGCCATGCCATAGGTAGCCGTGCCATACCATGGGTAGCCATACACCGTGCCACGGTGTGGGCTCACTGGGGAGCGGTGGGATGCGGCGACTTGGCTGAGACTTGTGTTTCACCTCCTCCGGAGCAGAGGAGCAGCCACATGCTCCATAGATGCTCCCGAGCCCCTTCTCCTGCCCGCTGCCCTCCCCGCTGCCTGCTGCCGCCGGCTCTCTCTTCCCAGCAAAGCCTCTTGCTGGGAAAGGGCCCCGAGCGAGCGCCGCAGCCCGGGGTGTTTCGACTGCGAGTGACAATTGTGCTTTTGTTTTGCCTGGCAGGGAGGGGGGCAGGCGAGAATTCGGCTGCCCAGAAAGCTGCCAGCAAGTCTTTACGCCACAATTAAGCACCTGCTACAAGAGAGCAAATAAGCCAAATCATGCGGGCTGGCAAAAAAGCTTTACGTGTTCCTTCCCCGTGACCCACTCCAAGAAGAAGAAAGCTCCAAGCTGCAGCTCGGCTGCTGGCAGCTCCTGGTTGCAGGGGAATAAATAGCTTTGCCGTGAAGCCGAGAGCTTCGCCGCCGGCTCGCGGTCCCGGCGTGGGCACGGAGGCAGCGCCGGGAGCTGCTTATGCCCGGCTCGAAAGCCAAAGGGCTCCCCCTTCCCCAAATAAGCGACTCCATCTC
>VYZM01003894.1:43471-61692 GCA_013398915.1 Dromas ardeola | reverse complement strand
GAAAGGGAAAGGGAAAGGGAAAGGGAAAGGGAAAGGGAAAGGGAAAGGGAAAGGGAAAGGGAAAGGAGGGGAGGGGAGGAGAATCATTTCCACTGTAGGGAACACTACATGAGAAGAAAAAAAAACAACATAGAAGCCTTGCCAAAAATCTTTCACCACACATTTTTATCATTCAGTTCACTAATTTTTTTCTATCATAGCTCTTTACTCGAACAAACAGAACAAAACCCCAAGTTTTTTTCTTACTTCAAAACTGTACGGCTTAATACACTTTAAAATGGAGGTTCTACTCCTTTCCCAATCTGGATCTCTGAATATCCATATGAACAAGTTCATTTTCCCAATCCAGCAGAAAACTATTCTAGATGATTTTAAACTGTCTGATTAATGGAACAGATGAATACTAGATCATAGTTCCCATGTAGGACTCATCTTTCATACTTTTTAGACAAAAATATGCATCTGCCACATTTGTACTTGTAAGTATGGGAATAGTTAGGCAAAAACAAGATGACCTTGTGAAAGATTTCCAAATAAATTTCATAATAAAAGAATTTGTTTGTTAACTAACTGACATAGCTATTTTTTAGATTCGTCTTTAAATAATACACAATGTTAATTTTCATTTCTTTTCTTAAAAAATCCAGAATTTTTTTTCAGAAGTGGAAAGACTTAAACTAAGAACTATGGCACATACCTCAGAGAAGTAATCTGGAAATAGTTCCAGACTAAGCTCTGTCTGTTTTATTTAAGAATAACACAGTGATGCATTCAAAGAATAAATCTAAAGTTGCAGAGCACTACTGTAAAGATAGGAATGCCATTAGTCACTGTCTATACTGCACTTGATGGGCAATCACTTTCTCTCCAAAGATACAGACAATCCAAACCTAGAAAATTTATTTCTAAATTAATTATTGTTAAGATTGTAAGGCAAAATTCATTCCCTACCTATTTTTTTCCTTCTGCAATAATTTTACAAAATCTCATAAGATTTACAATTCCTTGGCTTCTCTCAAAGTTAGCTCATGTTATTTAAAATAGGAGCTAACAGTTCTGTTTCAATGTTTAAGGCACTTGGCCTGACTAGGTGATGTAAGGTGGGGCAACATAGGAACACAGGTAAATTTTCTTTTATTTTTTTTTTTAACAGAAATGGATAATTTAAATGAAATATCTAGAGCAAGAAACACTTTAATAAGATAGGATTAGAAAGTAAATTTATAAGAGAAATGTCCTTGTCATTTAAATTGTAACAAGCATTTCAAGTAAATTCAACAGTTTTACGTCATCTCAGAACACTTGCTTGAAAAAATATATAGCTCAATGTTATGCTTTTGCATCTGGTCTTCACACACATACATATGGGAACCAGCGTAAATTAAATACATAATGGCATGTATATCAAGCCTCGCTGACTGACAAAAATGTGGGGAAACCATATTCCAAATCTTTGCTAGAAACGTGAGTTCTTTCAAGAAAACAAAATATATTGCCATGCATTATTTGTTACTGTATGAATGAAGCTTATTCCTGTGTGGAAATCTGACACAAGACCAACTGTGTATTACATAATTTATTAAAATAATTAAAAGAGAGAGAAAATGAGAAGTAGAACACACAAATATATGTACTATACACCTATACATATATATGTGTGTCTCAGGACATGAACAAAAGCTTTTGAATTCTGATTTTCCCTTCGGCAGATGTTACTTCTAATAATGTAGAACCACCAGTGGTTTGTCTGCCACAACCACCAACATCAATGTTTTCCCAGAGTTTGTCAAGCCTTCTCTACGTATCTTTTCCTAGGAGATTTTAGCAGCCTTGTTCTCGGAGGGGTTTTTGTTTTGTTTTTCTTATTAAAAAATAGTTAGAAAATGAAGTAGCTATTTAAATAATTTTCTGGTGACAACATGCCACCAGAGGTCCTAGGGAATACCTTTGCCCATTTATGAATGTTTTCATGGAGGAGAGAGGGAAATACAGTAATTTAGAAGCACTTTAACTTGTACAAAGTTGAGCAACATATACCAAAAATTCAAAAATTGGAACCTACAGGAAAGATGGGGATGGACTCTTTATCAGGAAGTGTAGTAATAGGATGAGGGTAACGGTTTTAAATTGAAAGAGGGTAGATTTAGATTAGGTATTAGGAAGAAATTATTTACTGTGAGGTTGGTGACACACTGCAACAGGTTGCACAAAGTTGTGGATGTGCCATCCCTGGAAGTGTTCAAGGCCAGGTTGGATGGGGCTTTGAGTAATCTGGTCTAGTGGAAGGTGTCCCTGCCTATGACAGGGGGGTTGGAATTAGATGACCTTTAAGGTCCCTTTCAACCCAAAACATTCTATGTTTCTATGATTTTATGAAGTAAAAGGATAAGTGATATAAGGTAGATATAGAACAGTAAAAAATAGAAATAGAACTGATAAATTACTGTAAAACAAACTTGTAATGAGCTATTTTGATTTATGTTCTTCATTTTCATTTTACATAAGTAATCCATATTAATACAAACACAAAGCTTTGCCTCTGCTTTTTTAAGTAATACATTTCACATTTCATGCCTTTAAAAATGGGGAAAAAAAAAACAAAACCACCACAGTATTTGGGTAATGTAGCAGATCATTTGCTTAAGATTAGCACAAGCTGAAATTTAACCAGCTTCCAAAGAGGTAGAGATGCAACTGTTGCTTCTCCACTGTTTTTGACTTTGGCTTGAGTGTTAATTCTGATGTTGAAAATTCTAGCAGACAGATATAACTGGTAGTGTTATAAATATGTCATAATACAGCTATTACTTTCTGACCTTTAGATAGGCAAAGTGATAATTTCAAATACATTCTATCAGAATAAATTCATGTGATTTTGCATTGACTAAATCTTTGTGCTAACTGTACATAACAGTTCAATTTTTACTTCAAGACTTCAGTTTTATTTGATCGTGCAAGTATGTGCTACACACATAAAATATACTTTCCAGTAAGAAAGAATGGCTGAAAATTATTTATTCACTGAGGTACGCTAAGCCACTTTTATTCCAGAAATTGCTGATGTCTAAATGAGACAGTTGACGGAATTAAAATTAATATAAGGGCCTGCTGTGTTGTCTATACAGTGAGGAGAGCAAGGCAGAGGAGGTGTACGGCCCTAGATGTAAGAAATGTTGGCTGGCATTAGCCTAGACAAGACAAGCGAAGAACTGAGATGCTCTCTCACAAACATACACACAACCATGACAGGGTAGCACAACACAATAGTTTGTGGCTTTATAGTCTCTCTTAGAGTAAAAAGGAATAGAAAAACTAAAGCTGTATAAAAGAGGAAAGACACTTTTAGTCAGGAACCATGTGAGATTTTAGTCTCACTGCCACTGATCCTTAGGTATAACCAATACCTGAACTCCAAATGTTATTTGTGGCAAATGCTGCATAACCATGAGTTACTTAAAGACTACTAAATGCTGAGGATGTGAGCAAAAGTGTGGAACCACCAAATGCCAGGTACTAGTGCAGGACATTCATAAATGTTATGTATATCTTTATGAAGTTGGTGGTGATTGTATTCTTGATCAGATAAATTGTTTTGTGAAGGAAGTGAACTCAATTAGTATTGAATGCACTTCCCAGCTGGTAAATATCTCATCCCACCCCAGAAATGAAAGGCACACCGCTTTCACCTAGTTAAAGAAACTTAAGTTTTCGAACTATATAAAAATAAGAAATCTTGCACTGGAAAGGGGAGATACTTGATGAAAACTGACAGACAAGGGTTCAGAGGGTAGTTTTCAAATTTTTGTTTGTTCCCAGTTTCTATATGTTGAAAAAATATCTTTTGTAGACTGTTTTCATTTATGTATTTATTATTTTCTAGCTAATGCGTAGAAAGAAAAAATAAATTCTCACGTTGAAAAATGGAAGAAATAATAAAACATTGCCTTTTAAAAATATAAATTAAAGCACATTTGAAGCAAAAAGCCCAAGAAAACAAAGAAAAACAAAACAAAACTTTTATAAAGATAATTAATTCAAATGAACCTGAACTTTTGCAAAGCATTTTACATTATCCTGCATGACATCCTTGTCTGTAAATTGGAGAGACAGGGATTTGATGGATGGACCACTAAGTGGGTAACAGGAATTGGCTGCATGGCTGCACTCAAGGAGTTGCAGCCAACAGCTTGATGTCCAAGTGGTGACCAGTGACAAGTGATGCTCCTTAGGGGTCAGTGTATTGGTACCTTCAATGACAAATTTAAATAACTCCCTCCTCTGGTCAAAAGAAACTTTAAGAAGGAAGAGGCATCATTTCATATGCAGTTATACTCGAAAAAGGAAAACATTTATGTACCTAACAATCACATCTCCATACAGTCTTTATATTACCCAATATTTAGATTTAAATAAATGCGCATTTGTGATCTGTATCTTTTATGAAGTTTTCATTTTATCAGAAAAATAATCTTCAATAATTGTACCCAAGGATTAATAGAACAGGTATGACTGAGACTGATATTCTAAACTGGAGAGACATGGATTTGATGGATGGACCACTGGGTGGACAAGGAATTGGCTGGATGGTTGCACTCAACGGGTTATGGTCAACGGCTTGATGACCAAGTGGCAGCCAAGATGGAGAGGGACTGTTTATCAGGGAGTGTAGTGATAGGACGAGGGGTAACAGCTCTAAACTGAATGAGGGTAGATTTAGAATAGATATTAGGAAGAAATTCTTTACTGTGAGGATGGTGACACACTGGAACAGGTTTCCCAGGGAAGTTGTCCCTGGAAGTGTTCAAGGCCAGGTTCGATGGGGTTTTGAGTAACCTGGTCTAGTGGAACATGTCCCTGGCCACAGCAAGGGAGTTGGAACTAGATGATCTTGAAGGCCCCTTCCAGCTCTAACCATTCTATAATTCTATGATTCTATGAAAATTAGATGTTGAAATTTATTTACCACTAAAGTGGTAATGCTAAACAGTCAGGAGTTTACATTTTGTTGAGATCTCTTATTGACTATTATAATGCTTTCCACTGAGAAAAGCTTTCTTTCTGCAAGGTAATTTCTACTAATATTTGTGAAAGTTCACTTCTACTGGACAACTCTTCCATAGTAACATAGAAATGAGTAGTTAACATTTAACAAACTGCTGAATTGACCAACAATAAATTTGGGTAAAATAATTTTAGAAGACAAATTTTTCCCCATTTAACAGACAAACCTAATTCCTAACTGGAAATAAGATGAATTTATGAGACTATTGTTTTGTTTCTAGATTGGAATAATAAATACAGGTAATTTCACTTGTGACTACACTTCCAGAGACCACAGAGAAGATTTTTTCTAAGAATAAAAATGATGGGTGAAATTTTGGCCCCTCTTTAGTTAATAGAGTAAGTGTTTTCATTTCCTTGTGGCTATTTCACAAAGGAAAAAATTCTAACAAACAATTGCTAGGACAGTTTTCTTCCATTTGGGACATAAAATGGCCAGTTTCTCATGTTAAAGTACACTTTAGAATCCATGTTTTTATTTTGTAGTGTTTTCTTAAGCTGAAGTCTAATTCCACATTCAGCAGTTGTCCTGGTTTGAAGTGTGGCCAGCAGGTCGAGGGAGGTCATCCTCCCCCTCTACTCTGCCTTGGTGAGGCCACACCTCGAGTACTGTGTCCAGTTCTGGGCTCCCCAGCTCAAGAAGGACAGGGAACTGCTGGAGAGGGTGCAGCATAGGGCTACCAAGATGATTAGGGGACTGGAACACCTCTCCTACAAAGAAAGGCTGAGGGAATTGGGTCTATTTAGTCTGGAAAAAAGATGGCGGAGGGGGGACCTTATTAATGCTTACAAATACTTAAAGGGTAGGTATCAGGAGGATGGGGCCAGGCTATTTTCAGTGATGCCCAGTGACAGGACAAGAGGTAATGGGTACAAACTTGAGTATAGGAAGTTCCACCTGAACATGAGGAGGAACTTCTTTACTTTGAGGGTGGCAGAGCACTGGAACAGGCTGCCCAGAGAGGTGGTGGAGTCTCCATCTCTGGAGACATTCAAAACCCTCCTGGACGTGTTCCTGTGCAACCTGCTCTAGGTGACCCTGCTCTGGCAGGGGGGTTGGACTAGATGATCTCCAGAGGTCCCTTCCAACCCTATGATTCTGAGATTCTGTGATTCTGTGATTCTGTGAAGTAAAAGAGAACCAACTTTCTGTTCAGTAATTTTACTTCTTAGCTAGGCCTCTTCTAACTCTCTGAAATTAACTGCATATTGTGCCGAAAATGGTTTGTTCTTAATACCAATATTTACAATTAGTGCCAAGGAATGGTACACAGAGAGGCTCTTGCTTATACTTATTGCCATAACAACAAAGGCCAGCTAACTTCGTTATTTGCACCGTCGAAGGGTTGGAAACAGAAAAGCTTGGAGGGGTTCCACCTGCAGGGAGGATCAGACAGGACTGGTGACCCAAAACTGACCAACAAAGGTATTCCATCCCATCTGCCCCATGCTCAGTATAAAAGCTGAGGGATCAAAGGGTCAGCTCTCTCTTTTCTTCAATGGCCGACACCTGAGGAGGACCCTGTCTGTTCGTCTGCGTTTGATCCCGATCCATGTGTTCCTGACTCCAGATCTGGAATCCAGTTCCGCTCCATCACTGAGTCCATTCTGGGACTTCCCCAGTGCCTGCTGGTGACATCATCCTGTGAGCTTAATACGGTTTTGTATATACTGTATCTATTTCATTATTTTCCCTTTTATTTTATGATTAATATTTCATTAAAGTAATTTAGTTTCTTCTAAACTCGTAAATCACTTTATCTTTCCTCCTTCTCTCCATGTACAAGAGGTGGGGGGAGAACATCTGTCGCTGCCCATCGGCCAACTTGGCCAAAACCACGACAGTAGTTCTGTAGAAAAAAAAAATTAGTTTTAAAGACACTTCATTAGAATGTGTGAGAACAGAGTCTATTACCAACACTCTCAGCACTCACCATTTTGCCAGCATTCAGAAGCCCAAACCACAGCATTCTTTTAGACTAAATACTTACCATCAGAGCTTGTCACAAAAAGTCAAATACTTACATTTCATGTATATTCTTAAAAAATATCAACAGCACAAATCCAAATAGCAAGATCACTAGACTCCTTAAAATATCTTACACCTAGCTGGTGAAATGGCTGTGGAACAGCATCGTTAAAAAGAACTATGCCTTATATGTTCACTGTTTGTCCAGACTTTCAACAGCAGTTGTATTGTCAGGAAAGTATCTGGAAATGATATTTTAATAGTCTAGAGAAAGTAATCTTACCAAATGAGATATTATACTGGAAGAACAGAATGAATAAAACAATGCATAGCTTTTCAGCAGCTGTCACAAACATGGCTAATTTTTCGGCTAAGACTGAAGTAACCAAGAATAGCTCCAGAAGACTAAATCCATGGCTAAATTTCTCTTTTGAACATGTGAGACTGCAATTTTTTACATTTTTTCTGTTAACCATAACCAGAATTCATGGAATAATTGTTGTTTTGGGTTTTCAGCAATAATTTAGAGATATAGCACTTTTTTGCTGCTGTTTTTGTTGCTGCTGTAGTTGTTTTTCATGTTGAATTCCTTCCTATATCAGAATAACAGATATTTCCCCTGAACAGAAATACCTGAACCAGTATTTAAGGAAGTGAATCAACATTTTTCTCTTTCTATATCTTTAATTAGAATAATACTGGAAACTGGCCTTGCCAGCAAATCAGCTCTAGAAACTTGCATTTGGAGACAAATAAAATCTCAAGTCATCATCCACCAAAATGAATAATCTTACACCATCCACTTTTGCTCAATGGTGGATGTGTGCTACATGTGGAAATGGACAATTTCTCAGATTCCTAATACTGAATTCTTAAAAAGTACATTGTAGAAGAAAACTTATTCATACAGATGCATAAGCTATTGCAAACTAATCCTGACTGTTAATAAGATATTGCAAACTAATCCTCATCATGCTATTGCAGCATCAAACGTTTTTATACAGAAAGATGCCCCAAGACCTATCATAAACTTTTCTAAATTCTCCTATTTAAAAAAAAAGAATAAAGTTTGTAACTCTCAAACCATGAAAACTTTTCCAGCTATCTTTTTTGTCCACTAAAAACTAAAACCCACCACATCATTGCTCTATACTTGGCTTATTCTTCTCACACATACCATTGGCCTTGGCCCATCGATCCAGCCTGACAGGTCCCTCTCTAGGATCTTTCTGCCCTCAAGCAGATCAACACTCTAACCCAAATTGGTGTCATCCAACTGCAAACTTACTGAGAGCACACTCGATCCCCTTGTCCAGATCATTGATAAAGATATTAAACAGAACAGGCCCCAGTATTGAGCCCTGGGGAACACCACTTCTGCCTGGACATCAAGTGGTTTTAACTCCATTCACCACAACTCTTTGGGCCCAGCCATCCAGCCATTTTTTTACACAGCAAAGAATATGCCCATCCAAGTCACAAGCAGGCAGTTTCTCCACGAGGATGCTGTGGGAAATGACGTTAAAGGCTCTATTAAAGTCCAGGTAAACAGCATCCACAGTCTTTCCCTCATCCACTAAGAAGGTCACCTTGTCATAGAACGAGATCAAGCTAGTCAAGCAGGACCTGACTTTCATAAACCCATATATATGTATATATATACACACACAGGCTCTTTTCAGTGGTGCCCAGTGACAGGACAAGAGGTAATGGGCACAAACTTGAGTATAGGAAGTTCCATCTCAACATGAGGAGGAACTTCTTTACTTTGAGGGTGGCAGAGCACTGGAACAGGCTGCCCAGAGAGGTGGTGGAGTCTCCATCCCTGGAGAATTCAAAACCCGCCTGGACGCGTTCCTGTGCAACCTGCTCTAAGGTGACCCTGCTCTGGCAGGGGGGTTGGACTAGATGATCTCCAGAGGTCCCTTCCAACCCTATGATTCTGTGATACTATGATTCTATATATATAAGCATATATACATATGTATGTATATATACACACAAATATATGTATATATACATATATATACTTATATACATACATACACACATATCTATGTATGCACATATACATATACATATATGTATACATATATGTATGTATATGTACACATATGTATACAGATATATATATATAAGGAGAGGCTGAGGGAACTGGGATTGTTTAGCCTGGAAAAAAACAGGCTAAGACAACACCTTGTTGCTGTCTACAACTACCTGAAAGGAGGTTGTAGAGAGGTGGGGCTCAGTCTCTTCTCTCAAGTAACAGGCAATAGGACAAGACAAGTTGCACCAGGGGAGGTTTAGACTAGATATTAGGAAAAATTTTTATAATGAAAGGGTTATTAAGCATTGGAACAGGCTGCCTAGGGAAGTGGTTGAGTCACCATCCTTGGAGATATTTAAAAGACGGGCAGACATAGTGCTTAGAGATATGGTTTAGTGATGGTTTTTGTCAGTCTTAGGGTGATGGTTGCACTAGATGATCTGAAAGGTTCCTTCCAACCTAGGCAATTCTATGATTCTATGGTATAGTTATTTTTCAGATTGTTACATTAAAATGTATTGCTATTTTGGTGATTACATTTATTATGTATATATAAAATAATATTTACACTTCTATGTGTATATATACTGATTTATATAAAAATCAAAATAGCACTACTTTTTAAATAAGTTGTCAGAATAGCAATGCATTTTGTATGTGTATATACATACATATTTATATGTGCATGGATATGTATATATTTGGCCAATGCTGCTAGCTGAAGGAGGAATGAGAGACACTATAAGAATGTACAGCCCCAGACAAACAATGACGTATAGTAACAAAGTTTCCCTTCAGTTGCACAGAAAGTGGGCACAATTATTCAATAACCTTTTGGCTTTGCAAGCAACAGAAAATCTAGTGGATGATTGGGAGAACAAGACTGTTTGCCTTGCAGAGGATGCAAACAATTACACTTACAATGATAAACCATTTCTTTGGATTATCAGACACTTCATTTATAAGAAAGAGATGAGAACATATGAACTGCCTGTTATTGTCATCTGTAACACTCCCGCAGAAGAGAATGTATACTCCAGGAGATGCCACCAAAAAAAAAGAAAAAAAAAAAGAAAAAGAAAAAGCTAATAATAAAAGCAGCTATTTGTTGACATAAAAGTTTTGGCTTTGTGGTTTTTTGGTTTTTTTGTTTGTCTGTTTTTTGTTTTGTTTTGTTTTTTTTTTAATGCAGATAAATATTCAGTTGTCATGGAGGTCACAAACTGCAGCTTTATGAGGATAGAATGAGGAAAAAACTCTCATGCATTCTAAATTTCGGTACTCCTGTCACTCGGTGCACTTCTATGAAATTAATATCTTCAACAAACATATTAATTTTAAGCCTTGTGTAAAAGTTAGATAGTGATAAGGAACAGATAGCTATGAAAATTAATTAACTACACTCTGAAAAACAGTAATGAGACAAAAGGCTAGTCTCACTGTACAAGGAACAGACGTTTTAATTCAGATTTCACATAGGGTGAATTCAGCGAAAATTATTAAAATCCCAAAACTCTTACTTGGTAATTTCCTGCTTGCTGTGGTCTATGTCATTTTCCTATGTTTGACCTAGAAAATACAGCACTCACAAGGGAGACATAGAAAACTTTATAGAACTATAAATTAATATACAAAATATATTCAAGCTGGGAAAAATATCAGAAACGTTACTATTGTGTTTAGATATGCTATTCATCTAGTGAAAATTAACATGCTAATAAAAAGAATTGCCAGCCTAGACATTGTTTCAGGGCCTTAAGCCACTTTATGCTGTGTGGATTTCTCCCTTGGAGTGTTATATTCATACTCAATGAATCAAACTTTCGTATCTGGGCATTCCTGAACGTCAGTATCTTTATCTCTGTTTGTCAGCTTAGAGCCCACCAACCCACAAAATCAGAAATAAATATTGGCTGTTTCATCACAACACAAACATGATGGCTGATATTCTGAACTTTATGCACCATGAGTTAAGAATTGGCAGTACAGCAACATCACTATAATCCTGTTGTGACAGAAGAGCTGAGTCTCAAATCCTTTCTCATGCTAGATCTGCAAAGACCGATGTGTGAGACAGAGGTCAAAATACAACATAAATTCTATTTCCCTTCACTGAAGATCTAAAAGCATTTTTTATTCAAAGGGCAGGAGTGTGATCCTTAGTATGTAGTTAAGAAGTGTATTACAGATCTACACTTTTTTTTAAAATAGAACAAAGACAGGATATTCCACATTTCTGTGATGTGAAATTTCAGAGGGTTTTGAAGCACAAAAGCAGCAGGTGGCAGACATTGAAACTCTAAAGCGATAGAGTAGGTGAGGCCACAGGCTTCTACTCCGACTTTGATTAAGATCTTGAGAATAATGGAAAAATAAAATTAGCACAACCTTTGAATGACCCCAAGTCACAGTGATACATTTCACCTGCATTTAATGCATACATTGTTTGACATTTTCACTAGCCTCCTACTGTATTATTCCTCCAAAGAATCACACTGTCTTCAGTCATTAGCTTGAATAGCGTTAGACATTTGGTGTCAGGGCTACTTAAGACTTATTGTAATAGACCAAGTTACCGCATTAAGGTATGCCGTTTAGGGAATAGTCACCCCAGAACTTCCTCTGGTAGCAAAACTGATTCAAGAAATTTCTTTTTACCTCTATTCAGGGGTAATTATTCCTACCTCTATGACATGGTAAATGCCACGCTTCTACTGTGTTGACTCAACTGCTGTTGAACCATTGAGTAAACAGGATCACAGAAATGATCCAGTTCAGAACAGGACATTCCTGCTGTCAGAGTTTCCCCTGCCCTGAATGGCTGTGTTACGCATGAAGTGAGGGAGTTATTCTCACCACAGCCCTGTCAGAATCAGGAGATTTTCTGAGATTTGAGCAACAAGTTTTTTGAGGCTCAAAACTGAATGGAGTCGGGAGATGATACAAGTGTTAAGGGAAAAGGCAGAGAGAATTATGTGACAGAAAGAAAGGACATATAGTAGGGGTTAATATCAATGCCGAAAGCTCACATTATTGCAGCTTTGTTGACTTGATGGTCTGTTAAAAGTCTATCTAAAAGAGTCTATCCCATGACTGGAAATAGATACCTGGGTTACAACTGAAATATATGTGGAATTGTGAGTAACATTTAAACTGCTATAGGCCTATTCATCATTTATAAATTACATGTATCTGGACCTGCTCAGCTGCTATGCAAGTCACATTTCAGCTGAAGACTTCATGGGCCTTGACAGTTTTGCATAGGCTCCCACAGCATAGATATAAGGTCGACCGCTGTCACAAATTTAGTAATTTTACATGCATAAAAGAAGTCAAGTCTTTACCAAAAGCCCAGCAGTTCAACCACTGTTCAGGAAGCTGACTGCACTGCAGCTTTCAGTGGTTCTAGAGCTACTTATTTCAGCGCAAATATGGGGAGAAAACCAAAGGGGAAGAGAAATGCTGACTGACATTATAAACACCTTTGATATTCAGAGTTTAAGATTCACTCTGATGTTCATTTCCACATCATCCATCACAAGCAGACACCAGAGAGATGGAAGTTAAAAAATTCAACCCTTTGTTGCTGGAGGCTTGGCTCAGTTGGGGACTTTTTTTGTTCTTTTTTGTTCTTTTCTTTCTCTCAGTTTATTTTCATGACTCATTTTTAATATTTCACTTACTGAGTTTCTGACTAAACAAACTCCTTAATCCAAAAAAAATCTCAAAGACCCAAAACCTGGCAGTGAAAATTTCTTGAGGTTCCAACTAGTTAGAAGCAGAAATACCCTGCTGCAACTTCTATGACTGCATGGTGTGTGTAAAATGGTGTTTGTATTTGTGTATAAGATGGGCTATAAGGAAGGGGAGATCAGAAAGGTTCAAGCACTTGTTGCTCATCTTCAGCATTTTTGCATTTAATTTTAGTATTGACTTTAAAATTTCTCCTCCTTGCTTCTGGGATTATTGGTTACATACAATCACATAAATACAAAACTACATATTTCTCAGTATTTTTTTCTGGTAAGAAATGGAGTCCCAGGAGAGCTAGCCTTCAGTTGTCACAGTATTGGTTGGGGTATAAGAACTCGGCAAAAGATGAGACTGAAGTAGGTAACACAACACAGTGAACAGCACCGCTATCTTTTACATTAAGACTATGGACAATTACTTTAAGTATATGATTGTCATGTGTTTTTTTTTGTTTTGGTTTGTTTGCTTGAGAGAGTTTCCTTACATATAACAGGGACATCTTCTGTAAAAATTTCTGTAATCAAAGTATTATAAGGCCATGTTTGTGTGTCTTTTCCTACTGGCATTAGATCCAATCTAAGAGGTGAATGACTCATTTTTATCTTTAGCAGCTTTTTTCAGCTCCCTCCCAGGTGGTTACTTCCACCTCAGTTGTGTCAACTCAATTTTTATGATGTTTTGTTGTTTGTGGATTTGGTTTGGTAGGGTTTTCATGTTTTTGTTTTTTAGCACATCACCAAATGATTTTATCTTTTTAGATGCCCAATTAAAAACAAAGAAATGGAAAAGAGTATTTTTTGTGCTCTAAACATGGGTCATTACAGACTGATACACAAGCAATTGAATCTTCACAGCTGAGTCACAGGAACTGCTGGTGAGATGAAAATGAAACATTGGGAAGATTACATTTTTTAAAATTTACTGTTGTAACAGTAAATTCAATTATCACTTTTTTTTCCTCATCAATCCTAATACAGAATATCACCATATAACATCCTAATCCAAAAAGGGAAGAGTATGCCAAACAGCCTAACAACTGGTGAATTATACAGCTGTCTTGATAATACAGCTGCACGTGGTTATTTCTCTTTCGCTTTGGATTAATTCTGTATTATGTCTAGTGAGTACAGGCTATGTAGACACTGTAGTAACTTAAATAAATGTGGTCACCTGTCATAACAACCAAAATACCACCTCTGCTTTAGGAAGTGTGGAAATACTTTAGGAAAACAGTTACAAAACACCATTACAATAGCTACCTGGGACAGGAACAATCTACTTATGTCAATCTCTCTATGTGGTTTAGGAAATATATATTTTAATGCATTATAAACAATTAGAATTAACACCTTTTTGCTGTGATTTTGGTATCAAGATTTCTTCTCAGTAGCTGAATATTCTTGCCCCACAGTTGGGAGATGCTACAACACAGCAGTGCCTCAAGAAGAAAGGGCAAATTTATGCAATAAGATCAGTTGGACTGGCCACGTAGAAGAGACATCAACCCTTTCCAATAGTAACTGAAGATGTGTCCAAACTGATCACACGCTGTACAGCACAACACTTCAACAGCAGTGATTAATGGGATAGCTTCTGAGACTATGCATATTCTTTTTTCATCACCAATGCTTAATACATACTTAATAATAATAACCAGATACATAAACTCTAACCCAAAAGAACTAATGACAACTGCCCTATCACTAGTGTGAACAGGTGTGACAAAAAGCAAAAATAAACATCAAAAGAATTAAAAGTGAACCAGCGTGGGCAAGACCCAGACCTTTCTGGGAGCCTTCAGCTTCAAAATATGCCCTGTTCACCACTTTGCACTGTGTCAGTACACTCTATAGGCTAACAACAGTGAAAAAGAGGTGGTTATCACTTTTTCTCTCGTGAAATGTTTCTCCCAAACTAGCCCATGTAGTACTGGGGGGTGTGGGTGTGGGTGTTTGCACGCACGCACATGTATGTGTGCATGCACCCTTCTACCCCTAGGACAGTCTGAAGGAAGTGCTGTAGAACTAAGGTTTTGGACAGTTCCCAAAATGTAGTTAACTCTAACTCATGCAGGAGATAGTACTCTTCCAGCTTGCATAAGTCACACAAATTAATATTTTTATTCAATACCTACTATCAATATCTAATATCTATCAATATCTTTCAAAATCTACTATTCTTAATTTCTTAAGAAACAATTTCTTTATTCAGTGAAAACTTCCTTCTTCTTACTTTGGTAGCCAAGTGTGTATCTCTTAGTCTGAAACGTTACCTCTGTGTCAGTATGTATGTTTACATGAACAACTGATAGAAAAGAATCCAGGGGGATCAGATCTTTGTAGCTTATTGTTCTTGACTAACACCAAACAGGAAGTAAGCTGTTGCTTTGACATGAAAATGATCTTTGGGCAATTGACTCTCCTGAACTTTCTTCCAGGAATGTTGTAAAATTGTGGCACACTCTAAAGAAGGAAGCAAAGATTGATCAGAGCTATGACGCCTCTTAGCTTGTGAGTTGCTACATCCGTGTATTGGCAAAAAGTGCTCTTGTACAATAGTGCCTTTGAAGTAGAACTTCAAACTATGGTTGATGGAGAAACAGAGCTCCTGCATGCTTCTTTGTCTGCAATATTATTTATTAGTCACTGAAGTGCTTACCTATTCATTTTGAGTAGGCTTCCTACAAGAAAACTGGGCTAAAAGATTTGGACTTGTATCTTCAAAACTAAAGACCTTGACCAACAAAAGGTGTGTACCCAAGCTGGACTAATAACTTATAACCACTAAAAAATATTAGAATTTTTAATTGAAATCACAAAGCAATTACAAGAAGAGGCATTTTTTTGTATTTTTTTTTTTTTTTAAAGTGGAAGAGCAAGGCTTTCCTCATATCAAAGAAACCAATGAAAATGAAATATCTAAACCAAGGTGAACTCCGAAAGTATGTCTGAAAAGCAAGCCCATAGGGAGATCTTGCCTCCCTCATCTTCCGTCTTGTTCTGTTACCCCAACTAAGACATTTAGATTTAGACTAGATATCTCTCCACTACAACAGTTTATCCTGTATGAACGTAAACTAATAACAAACACCAGAGAATAAATTGTGATTTCTACTTCTAAACTTTTAAAAACTAAGGAAAAAATGTAAAATAGATCACCTAGCAGGAAGTAATTTAAAATCTATGCAACCTAAGAGAAATAGAGTTTCTAAATGGTTTAGTATTGTGTGAAATCCAAAATACTGATAATTGTTTGAAACACTGGCAGCACTCTGTATGTATTGTGTATGTCCTGGGAGAAAAACTGATTCTGCTTTTTTCAGTGTTCACTGCACAAAACTTAAGGAACAGGACAAAGTGGTACAGTAGCATGGTGACATATCATGAAACTAAGACATCAGAAATCTTAGAACAATATTAGAAGTAATATTACATATCAGCATGGTATTTAAGAATCAAATATGTACCTTTTAAGGCAATATTTACATCCAGACCATACTTTCCATTCTGTCTCCATCCATACTCCAAAAAACTTTTTGGGTCCTTGCTCATGTTTTTACCTTTTATGGAAGCAAAAGGCTTTAATAACTTCTGACAGTCACGTGCAAGCACCAGAACAATTAATTGCTCATTTCAATAAAACATAAGTTTTTTTCAGACCTTAAACTTTGTAGTTTAAACTATGCAAACATAAAAGGATACAATATGACATTTATTTCCTTTGAAACAAATTAATAAATTAAAATATTCTATTGTGAAAATTCTAGAGCTGTTTATAATTTTCCTAAAAAATTATTTAGTAAATTTGTCTTTTTTTTTTTTTTCAAACTGCATAGGCTCAGATAAATATGGTGCCTTCTATTGAAATACAGATCAACAAAAAATTAATACATGATGATAAACCCAATTCCTAATACACCACATTCAATGCAAATATCTGGGTTTTTTTTGAAAACTGCCCAGAGTGTTACATTGTCCCTGATATTTAATTATTCTGTATTTTTGTCATTAATTCCATTATCTAAGGAGTTCAAAATGCTGTGTAGTGTAATGTTACCTCTAACACTTTTCTTTTTATCACGAGACTTATTCACGTATTTTGTTCATTATTCTATGAAAATTCTTTAGACTCTGGATGTTTGAGGAAATACCACATGTTACATCAACTAAAAGATTTCCTTCACTGCTCTGGGAAATCTAATTTTTTAGCTCTTGGGCATTTGAGTCATTAAGAGAATTTTCATGTTCAGTACCCTACAACAGATTCAGCCTTGCATAATTCAAAACAACTTCACACCACTTACGGTAAATGGTCCATGCAGGAATGTTTGCTTTTCTTATCTGTTCTTTCTCTTTCCTCACAGATGATTTTTTTTTTAACCATTTTTTAATTCTCTTCCCTCAATTAATGACAAAGGGTAAAGTGGTATCAACTGATTATCACAAAACAATGACAGACTGTTAAAATCTGAAAAGTTCTGAAAAGTTAAATTTAACTGCCAGTTTTCTGCAACTAACTGGTTTCCATGGCATATATCTAATACCTTCATTCTCCACAAACATACAAGTGGGGAATATCTCTACAGCCATGTGCAGTACCACCACAATCAATTTGGCAGGCCTGAAGCTTAGGATGTAGATCTTGTCCATGATTGTTGAGAGTGAAAAAAGTTCAGAAGACCTAATTGGGATTTACTGGGAGACTTGAAATGAAAAATTTAACCTTAATAGCAAGAAAAAGGTATTCCTAAAAGGACATACAAAAGCAAAGAAGGATGTGATACATCTTGAAGTCTGGTCAAAGCAGGAAATGAAAATAGAGTGATAAAAGGCACTACACTAAGCATTTGATAGCTGACCTAAGAATTGTCTTTTCCATTTTGTTTTTTTTTTTTTTAATGCACCGCTTTCAAAAAAAGTCAATAATGAATCAGGGATTATTTAGGATTAAAAATATGTCAAAAACCCATGAAATCTATTACTACTCAGTGGTGATATTTTTGATAGTACTGCAGGGACCAGTCTTGTGTTGAATGACACTGAATAGTGTCATTCAGCAGACCTTTTCTATACCTAACTACACGTAGCTGTAGAGGAAATGCAGAACTGAATCTAGACTGCTGTAAGTTATACTTTCCGTTTGTCCACTTACTAAGTAAATTGCTTTACTTTAGATTTCTTTAAATTTTACTTGGAAATAAACTTCATGTTAATGGGTTGCTGTCATTATAGAAATTTCAGGAAAAAATGGAAAAAGCCCTCTAATTTTCATGCTGAAATAAATTGACAAAATATCTTGTTAAATCTTTCCTAATTTATGTCTGAATTTGGGCCTATCTCAGGTTTGTACACCTGAATTCCAGCATTATTTTTAGCATAAACATCTGAAAAG
>VYZM01003894.1:0-36034 GCA_013398915.1 Dromas ardeola | reverse complement strand
TTTTAAGTATCCTTCTTAAGTTTAAAGCCTTTGAAATACTTTAATTAAAAACATTTTTATTTTGTTAATGTGCTTTGCATTTAAGTGCAGCCCAGGATTAACCTGATGACCTACAATTTTGCAAAGATTGTCATACAACTTCTGTTGACATAATATTAGTTTAACTCTGTAGTCTGAACTTTGTGTGAAAACATATTTATTCTAAAGACACCTCTGCTGGCATGAAATAGTAGTCTGCAAATTAGTGAACCTATTTTTACCTGCCAATAGCAGCAGACACGATGCTTAGGGAAACAGTTTAGCAGTGGACTTCGCAGAGTTAGATTAACAGTTGGACTGGATGATCTTAAGGGTCTTTTCCAACCTAAATGACTCTATGATTCTATTCCTTAGTTCTGTGAATACAACTGTAGTACATATCTGGAAAAGGTAAAAGCTTATCCTTCTAATACCTAAATGTGTGATTCAGACTTTGCTTATGAATGATCTCATGTTTGCAACATAATAGCTTTAAGGAGACAAAACTGCATTTTCCCTTCTTGGCCTGCTGACTCCCGTTAGTAATTTATCTCTGCCAGTCTAGTTAAAATATTTTGAGGCGTTACCAGGATACAACTGTGAATGGTAAAGAATAGCTTCAAAACAAAAAGGCATTAGTGAATCGAGTACGATACCAATTTCTCAGTGGTCCTGAAAGCAGCATAGCTCCAAAACTGAAGAGTTTATGCCAAGCGCCTCTTAGAGCACCCTGAAAATGTGACTGGAAGTATAGTCTCACAAAACATATCAAAGAAGGAAAAAATGAAACTCATTAATTGAGGGAATAAAGATTTATGTTCAAGCGGTGAGATGATGAAAATTAATACCACTCTGCTGAATGGAACGGAACTGTGACAATTGAAATGAATTGAAGATTTACCTCAAGTGATTTCAGTGGCTGTAGGAGATTGGGGAAAGGAAAAATGAAAGATTCTCCCATGAGTGAGGCACAGATGATCTACTCCCAGTGTTGCTCCTACCTTCAACCCACTGCATTCTTTTTTTTCTGTGCAGTGAAACAAGACTCATTTTCCCGGATAGTGAACTTCTGTTTCTCTAGGGACTGGGGTTAGTTTTCGGCCTAAAATCCAAGTCCTAAACTCGTCAAACCAAAGACAAAATTCCAGGTGTTCTCATGTTCTCTTTTATAACTGCAGGATTATAGTAACTACTTTTTCCACTCAAAACCACTTTGTGGTGTCTTTAACAATTAGAAATAAGGATTAGCGGCCAGCATTATAATGTAACATCATATCCCTTGGAAATCAACATTACCTACATTGCACTAATTTTGCTGTTGAAAAAGAGCATGACAACTTCTTGACTCAGCAGAGACCTGACATAGCAAAGACTTTGCTGCTAGTCATTCCCTCAATACTAAGCAGTTAACAGACACCGTTCATTTCTGCTCAAGCTATGTCAGTGAAACATTAGCAATTGAACCTGCTGTTTTTGGGATAAAGCAAAACAATACAAAATATGGACCTGAAAAATGCTTCAGTTTTAAAATTCATCAAGTATGCTGTATAAGAGAGAGACATAAATTTTATATTAGCCTTATGTATTTTTCTTTTTTTTAATAAAAAGCAACTTTCCAAGCACTACAGAGAAGACAGACATTTCAGGCACAGATAAAGAAGAACGCCCAGTGATTAACAGATAGCTAAACACATAAAAATAATTTTCCATATGGTCTTTACATATGGAAGATGTACATCAATGAAAAGACACTAATAAGTGTACTTTATCACTTTCTTTGTTTCTTCGTTTCTTTGTTTGTTTTATAAGAATAGCTCATCTTCCTTTGGGTTTCTTTTCTGGAGGAATGTGACCTGAAGCAATAAAATCACCTAGGATGTTTCTTATTCATAAAATTTTAGATCATGAGAAACATAGCTGCTTAAATAATTGATACTAATTTACTAATGTTTATGCTTAATGTTTATGTTTAATGTTATCATTTTACTAATGTTAATGTTTAAATTCAATACACTCAAAAGAAGGTTGCTTAGACAAAAGTCCTGCTGAAATCAAGGTCAAGACTGAATACACAGCGTAGGACCTGGTAAATAGGACTCCATGGGAGTGGCTTACTATTTTTAAAATTCATGGTTAATGAACTCATTTCAATGAAACTCAAGATATAGTATCCAGTTATTATTATAATGGAAAAAATATCAAGGACAAGGAATTTTTTGACTTACTCTTCTCCGAGGCACATCCTGTTGTTGTGTCTCAGGATAGAGATCTAAAAAAAATAAAAAAGCATTTGATATTATTGTTAGTAGCCATAATTGTCAAATATCATGGTTTTATGCCTACACAGGTTTAAGTCTGTTGATAGAAATAGTCATAAAGAATTATGACTCATAAATATTGCAATACCTGATACATACCTGAAAAGAACAATTAGCAATAAAAGTGGAAATGCACTTCTGCAGTTCTTTCTTTCCTCTTTTTTAAATGCATCTGGTGTTTCTGAATTTTCTTACAAGTCTTATTATGAATTTCAAATCATATCAGAGAACAATTTTAATTGTAATTTTCATAATTAACCATTTAAATAATGTCATAAATGAAAGTCTAAAATGATGCAGAATTCAATATTTGTACTATGGGCCATAGTTTCCAAATACATACCTTTGTAACTCTTGAAATGCTTTTTCAGGCTCAAATTAGTTTAGAGATTTTAATGACATTTAAAGACCAACTCAAATAAAAACACTAGAATGTAAAACACTTAAATGCACTCTTTGCAAGGCTGCATGAAACATTCTATTAAATATTACAAATTATCTCCATTTTCTTTGTATTTATTTTTGGAAAAGTAGGACTGAAGTAGTAATAATTAGATAATAATAATCATGGTAGGTTATCAACATTAACTTCAATGTTCCTACATCTGAGTTCTTATTGTTGCAACAAAATTATTCATAAGTAGAATTTTGATATGCCATTGCAGAATTCTGCAATATTTCATAATAAAGGATGAAAGCTTAATCAGATTGATTTGAGAATTGTCACTTTATTCACAAATGATTTGACCACATGTAATATCTATAGTAACTTTTTTAATGTGCACATCTTAAGATTTTCCTTCATTGAAGAGGAAAATGTTCAAAAAGTTCAATGTTCAAATGTTCAAAAGCTCTATTCACCAATTTTCCTCACCCCTAACAGAACCCCTAACAGAAAAACCTATATACACAATGTTCACATAGGTATTCCAAATGCTTTTGTTCAGAAAAACTTAAGGTTGTTATAAGTGTGAAATTTTAAAGGTTGCAAGGTCCAAGAGTAACAACAGATGTTATTAGAAGGCTGAAATGTACCATACCAGTGCATAAAGATCTTGGGTTTAACCCTGCAATAATTAGAAATGCTGAATCTTAAGTGTCTAAACAGGAGAAGACTGATTGCTTCCAGGAAGGATGTTTCACTTTATGGTGATAGAGGAAGAGACTTAAACAATTTGACTGTATAAATAATGAATACTTGAAACTGATCTGGAATCAAGATTTTTCAAAGATATTATTGGGAATATGGACAAGTGGGCAGAAAGCAGATAAAAGTAAAAACTGCAATCAGGATTTACATCAGAAATAACATATGTGAGTTCATGACATGACTGACTACATGGCTTATTATTGCTCTATAAATGCAGCTGTTGGCATGAACAGTTATTGACAATTCTAGTTCCTCCACCAAAAAAAACAACAAAAGCTAACCAGATCTAACCAAGGGCTCAGAATGCACAAATTTATTTCAGTCTGTGTTCACGCTAGTTAGGCTTTGAATTCATTTACTTGAGAAGATGAATTGCACTCCTTTGAGTTATTCACACTTTTAAACTTTGCAAGGTTAAAGTTGTAATTAGCAGTGACCTTAATGTAAATTATTACTTTCCTCCTTTTGAACCTAATGGAATAATCTAGACACTCTAAAAACCTTCTACAGCTCACCTTTAAGAGCAGTGACTGATCTTGTCACTTGTCAGATTTGTTGGAATGTTTCAAGCGGGGCTTACTGATCAATATCTATATGGAGGGCATGAGAAAAAGTACATAATATCCTGCAAGAATTCTTTAAGTGAGTTTAGAAGGAGGGGGAATATCTTTGAAGTGAAAGGAAAGACTACTGAAATCTTTAGGTTCAATAACCCATGCACTTCTCTTAAGAATCTGTAAGGATCAGTGAAAGAACATTGAACTATTTCAAAGCATCTAATTCATAGAATCTTTAAAAAAAAATAAAATTAGAAGGTGGCAAGCATTTCTTTCACACAGCAAATAACCTAACTTCAGGATGTCATTCTCAGGCTAATAAATATACAATAGACCACCAAGCATTTATTCTTGAATGTAGGCAAACTGGTCACATCCTGGGGTGCACCTTACAGAGGTGGTCTGTTTGGCAGCTAAGAGACATGTTTCCTCATGAAACAGTTACTCTCTTCCGCCACCCTTCCTTACCATTCCTCACAATACCATTTTTTCAGTTGTGCTTCTTTATCATTTAAAATAAGAGGTGTTGGACAATAGTACTTATATAACTTAGTAATTGGCTTCCAGTAATAGTTCAACCTCCTTTCCCCCATGTCAGTTTTCCTAGACCTGAGGCTGAATTATGTTTTACTTGAAGGACTAATGTTTACAAGAATTACAGAAATAAAGAGTCAGTGTCAAGAAGAGTGACAGGAACAGAAAAAAAAGAGCTTTGCACTGAACCTAAACCGAGATCAAAGATGTATTTTGAGCTTTTATTGATCATTTAAGAAAACAAACAGGTTTCTTGGCAGCATCTGAGTGACCTGTGTGATATTCGGTCAGTGTGAATTTATTCCTTCTTACCTTATTTACATTGGTATCAATTGAAAACAAAGTTACTGCTGTTGATACATTACAATGATGAAAGTAAGCACAGAAATTACAAGATTCTACACTGAAATGGAAAGTGACTTGGTTCACTCGTAAAAGTCCAAAGGATACTTCAATGCAACACATATTTGAGCAAAGAAATAAAAATTTGCACGAACATAATGTCTACCAAAGGGGAAAAATAGCTTAACCTTTTATGATAACCTCTTCCTGATTAATTTCAACCTCACCTGCTTGACTTTTGGGAGCTTTGCGAACAAAAGCAGAGGGGGGCTGTCCAGACACTTCACACCTGCACTGAAAATAATCTTCCCACCCACTTTCTCTGATCAAGCAGTAAATTGTGATTGAGCTACTTCATACTTCTGCTGTCATGATGTGTGGAACCAGAAAAAAGGGCATAGCAGCTTTGTTCTTCAAACAGCTCTCAGTATTTTGCATGATCAGTATATTTGTGGCAAGAAAAAATATTTTCTTAGAATAGCAGACTTGTCATACTCCTAAATCCAAGGCTGTTACTTATTCATCATATGTCCATGATGTATATCATGTAGAAAGGGAAAAACCTATTCTGGACAGTATATTGCTGTCCCCAGGTATAGTTTTGTCTGGGTTTGTCTTATGTCTCTTCTTGATTAAGTTATTAAAGTTGCCTAAACTATAAGATTTTTGAAAGGTATTTCAGTACCTTAAAGATAGATGTAGATTTGCCAAAAACACTTAATCATCTAACTCTCATAAATAGGATTTCTAAAAGCACCTGTGTAGGTTAGGTGTTCAGGTGCTTTTCCAAGCATGCTAATTCCTTTGAAAATACAGTCTGCAAGCCTTATCTCAGAGTTCAAAATTAAAGAGGTGTTGCCATGACTAGACAGATGTTAATGACATCAACAGCTATTCTGAGATTTATTATGGAGGCATCTTAATCAAGAGCATCTGATCCTTCTTTTGGGACTAGGACTGATGGGAGACTTATGGTCTCAGATATTGCAGTTCTGATGATGTGTGTGTGAATATTGCTTCCGTGGATATAAAGCCACTGAGTAAACATTAGCTTTATTTATGGAATGCCATTTCTTAATAAAGTTGCAGCTGGAGGCCTTTAAACTAGATCTGACTGTTGTATACTTACTTGTGCCAGCTGTGAAGTGTCAGTCAGTAGTATAAAATATTTACTAACTGAGGCAAACCGTGATGAAATGGAAAGAAAAAAATATGAATCTCTATAAAAATTAAACCTCTCTTGAAAATACACTCAATTACTGTCAAAAGGCTTAAAGTATTTAACCTTTAATGTATGAATATTGCCTCATGTTGATTTATTAGGAATTTCAAGCTAAGAAAATGTGAGTTGTTTCAGTTTGTTGATTGCCTTCAAGGATCTCCTTTGCAAAGGACAGCTAGATAGGGAATACCTAATTCCTTGCAACAGCTTGTCAATTATAGGTAAATGCACACATTGGAAAAGCAAGAGAGTTCAGAATAGGGGCAGTAAACTAAAGAGTAATTTTGTGTACCAAAATCTTTCTACAAGGGCAGAATGAAGTGGTATCAACAGATAAAATGCACAGTTTATAAACACCTACATAATGAAAATAAATAGAAAAACATTCTCTGAGACTTGAGTCCATAAACACATTATTAATTCACAGCAGATAAAAAAAAGATGAAAATATATTCAAATTGTTGTCTTGGGATATCATCCAGAAATCCTCATTGTATCACGGCTAATTTCATATATGTGTAAGTGACTTTCCTTATATAAAATGGTACACAGGAGAGCAGAATTAGATTTCTTAAATACTGTCTAGCTGGATGTAGAATTAGGACTGAAATGAATTGCTTCCAGTCACAGTATATTAATCTCCAAAATCCTCTTCATATGTTACCACTAAATGATAATTTTTAAATATTAATAGATCTTTGGAAGCACAGAAGATGCATGATCTTTGTCTTCCTACTTAACTACCTATTATCTAACACAAATATTTAACATTCAGTCATAGGTATTACATCTTCAGTTTTATATCAGAATGAGAAAACTGGATAAAATACTGACTGTTCTCAGTATTTGCTCTTATTAAAAAAGGAAACCAATAGGAAGTCTTGGCAATATCCCGACTTAAGTTTATAGGCACAAAAAAATTTAGTCATGAGACACATTTAGACAGAATTTGTATGAAAGTTTTGTAGCATAACATAAACACGCAACATAAGTTGTATTCAGTGTCTTTATTTTCTGGTAGTCTTGACTTCAACTCCAAGGAGTGATTTAATTCCTTGTCTTCTACCTCAGCAACACTGAACAATTGTTCATTGTCTAATTCCAACATTTTCCATTATTATCAGGTCCATAAAAAAGTTGTTAGTATTTTTATTCACTAGCTTCATTAGTAGAATTTTCCAGAAATTTAATCCGGTTTTGCTATTTCAGCATGAATTTGTACACATAGGCCTCAAATCTGGTAGTCCAGAGGTGAGTAAACCCACTGGACCATGCAGATTAGGCCCAAATCACTGAGCTGATTTACTTTTCTTACAGTTCGTGAAAAGTTTCTTAATCATAAAACAGCAGAAAATCTAAGCAACAGCGAATGTTTCAATTCCAGAACAGTTATTCTTAAAGAAAATGTAGAATTTTCTGCATGATCATGCTATACTTGACTCCCATTCTGCTCTTATACATATGATACAGAGTTATTCTTAATCATTATACTGATAATGCCATAATAGATGCAGTATATCTTCATCATACACTTATTATATCATACTCTTAAAAGTACATCTTAACATTATTATTTCAAAATCTCGAAAGGACTCTGCTGCTGCCCAAGAGAGTAGTTTTATTAATGTGCAATGACAGCAATGTCAGAATTGTGCCCAGACTTGTTCACATTAGTTCATAAAAGAATATCGGAACCTCTGATGGGGTAGGGGGTCAGAATCTATGTAAGTGGTCTGTAGTAGTTCTGGCAGCTGAATTACACCTGTGGGTGACAAAATGGTAATTGTACCATATTATCAGTCTGCAACACTGACATTAACATGTCACACCACTACACCATTACATGGATGGAAAGGTAATATTTGGCTTTAATTTATTTTTAATTTTTACCAGAGAAAATGTTTTCTGTGCGAGACACGCAACATAAAAAAGTAAAGAAGGAATATTTCTACAGAGATAACACATATCTGTGCATCTGCTTTAGTTATTATTTTCTGTATTAGGTTTATTTTGTTTTTCCTTTATGTAAACCTGCTGTATAGTCTTATCAACAAATATGCCCAGACAACACTGTTCCTCCACTAAACAAATTCAAGCTATGTGATTTGTCCTCTGTCTTTCACCATGGCAAACTCATTGCTGACTTATGCTACAGCAACTCAGCCATCTTCACAGCATCATCTCAGACCTTTAAGACCTCTATTTTCAAGTCTAGATCTCAGGTCATCACATCACCAAGAAGAACCGCATAACACACTAACTTTTAGCATGGGACTAGCATCAATATCCTCAGGTACTGTCTGTTATCATCTCAGCTTGGCTATCTCACTTTTAGCTTTTCTGGAAGCTGTCCCTAGTAAATAGTCAACCGTACCTAAGGGAAGGTGGTGTATTAGCACTAAAACTTACCAAAAAGAAAAGATGATAACAATAACCAGTGTGTAAACATTCTCATCTTTGCTTAAGTCTTACCATTTTCTATACATTTATAAATACTCCAACTACTTTAAACGTTTCTTTTAGGCATGTCCTTGTGTTTACATCACTCTGTACTCTCAAAAAAAAAGCTCAGTGAAAGCTTTACTTTCATCCTCCGCTTCTCTGCCCTCTCTCTCCAAACAGTCTTAACCATTTAGGTTTTCTGTCTCTAACCTCTCAACTTTAGTAAAAAAAGCTCTGTAACTATGTAATATCTTCATCACTAAAAACATGGCCCTTTTTTGTAATTGTGTTTTTTGTAAGGTGGCTTATTTACGTCTACTGGTTTTTTCCCACTAACCCCGAATAACTTCACAGTAATTATCTCGTCAACTAATTTATTCTTTATTTGTAACTCTCATGGTGATGTACAACACATTAAAAAACTTTTCACTCTGCACAATTATCTTTTCTGTTTCTAGTTTTAGTGTTATTTCCTTCTGAGGAAGTACTTCAGAGGCAGCTGCCTCAGTCCTCTAAAGGAAATGGAATTTTGTACCCCATCTCTTGGCTGCAAATGCTTTCCTTCCTGCAGAATTGTAGATTGAAGGCAGTAACTTTCAAGGGATGCTTTTCTCATCCTGAATGAATCTTGACATACAGTTAATATCAGTCGGATGGGAAGTTTTTATTGTTTGGTACCGAGTAAATGAAGGACAGAGAGGACTCTGGTAGATGAAATAAAGGTAATTCTTCATGGTAATGAATTAAAAGAGAAAATCTGTTAAGAAACTTTTACTTGAAGGCACATACAATAAAGAACTGATGAAAAAGCTTGCTTCATCAAGCATATAAGTGGTGATATGAGTAAATGGCAAGGGGATAAAAGAGCTGCCAAAATACCCCAACACCACCACATAAGAGCATCGTGTTACAAGTAAAAGAGTACCTTCTTAGCAATGCTTGCTTTTCATGTTACATCATTCTGTAAAACCACTCTTTAAGAGACGTTGTGTTTCTGAGCCAGCACACTGACTTTAAGATCAGGGTTTGTGCAGAGCATAACTTACGAGACCCAAAAGGATAACTGGTGACACTTCCTGCTGAGTTAGCTTTATTCTGATCCTATAATGTAGTGGACTTTCTTCCAAAAAGGATCTTTTTTTGTTTTGAAATAAGTAAGTGGAATTCTAATGATTTAAACATTGGTGTTTCAAATTCTACCAATTTGTGTATTAATGTAGACAGTAACAGTCTTATTTTCCCCCTCCCCCAACATTAAAAAACAAAAATGCATGTATGTTAACTGTAGTATTTTGGACGTTTTCCAGTTTGGATAATTGCATTATGTCTACTAACAATTCTCCTGCAGTTTCAATTAGATATAATGTTCTTTTTCACTGTCCTGGGCTTTTGTTCAGTATTGCTCTTCACTGTTTAACAGCTGCCACATTTCACTCTGGAGGTGCTTGCATTTCAGTATTTAATGAGATGAGCCTTATAACAGGGCTTTCAATTAGCTGCATTGTGACTTTTAAACCGCAATCTGTATCGGAAAAATTAGATGCTGTGGGAAGGTAGAATTTCTCAGAAGTTTCTCAGATAGCTTAGGAAAGAGCCAGATGTCCTGTATAACACAAAGATGCAGAGAGAACCTGAAAATCAGGGTTTCTATCCACTGAAATAAGCAGTAGGCTAGGGAATCACAATCATACCACCGTTCTTCTTTGAACGTATAGAGTTTTTATTTTCTTGTTTTTTATTTATTTGTTGCATTCTGGGCAAAATGGAACAGTTTGTGTAGGGAAGGCTGGGTGTAACCTCAGTCCACAGCCATCAACATCTCCCACTTTTCTTCTCTTACTGAAAACAAACCAGATATGTTTTTGAGTTCAATCAGAAGAAATAGAGAATTGGGACAGCTTTGAGTGAATATTCTCTACCTACCTGTAGCTGGAGAGTAAGGGAGATGTGGTAGTCATTGTTATGTGTTGGTATAAAGAAGTGACCCTAACCAGGAGAAACGTCTCAGGAATTTTTGGAAGAGACCTCAGAGCAAAAAAATGAAGAAGATACTTGTCTACATCAGTCGGAAAGATATTGAAGCACTGGAGAAATGCTGGTGCAAAAAATACATTCATCCTTATAATTACTTATAGTTGAGCTACAGGTAGTTCCCCAGTGTAGTGTCTGTGAATTTCATTGGTTAGCTCTCCACACAAACGTATGGGGGACCTAAAACAAGCATTCAGAGATTCAGGAATCAGATTTCAGCATTCAAGATTCAAATTAAATCACTGCAAACTGGTACAACACTGTCATATTAAGGGCCATGTGGTAAAAAGACTGAGGTAGTCCCCAGTCTGCTCTGGGACCCAGCACCCAAACCCTACGTGACTCAAGGCTTTTAACTGAGATTAGCTCCTGTCTGTCACTCAACAATGAATGCCCACTAACATTTGAGTCATGTTGTGTGCACTCCTGAAGCAGATTTTCCACTTCAGTTTCATCTGGAAGCTATCCAGTTTGCAGACCCAGGATGCAAAGTGAAAAAAAGCCTGGTCAGTGGAGACAGTCGGAAGAGTAACTTCAAAAGCCTGGTCCAAATTCTAATGCTAATGTTAACACTGTGTTTGTAAAATGTTGTAACCCAGTTTACTTGTAAATCTTAAAGTAAATAAAGAGAACTTTACATTTGCAGGTCATGCAAATAAAAATGAAAGGCAAATGGATGAGATATTCATTCCAAGATCCTGTTGCTTGGACAGCTCTGGAAATATTTCTAGAATGCTGCTGTTTCTCAAACACTCATTTATAAACACTCTAAAAACATCTGCAGATGAAGCAAACCATAAAAGTAACTGAGTTATTTATGATGTCAACAGATGACATGATGTAGCAAATGCTTATAATACAGCAAAACCCCAACAACAGATGGATTTTTAGAGATACCTACATTAATTTTGTCGCAAGATAGGGAAAGAATAGGTGTGATTTTTCTTAAAACTGAATTATGCTAAAAGAAGTACGACTGTCTGTATTCAAAATGCTTCTTAGTTTTAATCGGCTACATATCAATATGTTTCTCCGGTTTGGTTGATTCATTTTCCTTTTTTACTTTTTAGCTCTAGATCAAGAAATTATGGGATACTAATGACAAAAAATGTGCAGTTTGGAGCAGTTTGAGGTATACATAATTTCTGAGTTTATCCATTTATCTGACCAGGACTACCTTGGATCTTCATAATCTGTATGCAATAAAATCACAAAATCTTTACTTGTACAGCACCAACCACTATTGCTGAATTTAAAACTCTCTAGCAAGGAATTAAGTGTTTTGTTGTTTTGTTTTTTTTTTTGCTTTCAGACCAGGAAACAGACAAAACTGTATGTGATACAGCAAAATACATACCAGGAAAAGTATTTCCTGTATTCCTATGTGGCACAAGTACTCTTGCATACAAAATTTATTTCATAATACATTCCATAAGGTTGAAATCTTCTTTCTTTTTACTAATCACTTCACCTTTCAACAAGTTTTGTTAGATCACTGAATCATGACCAATGATTCTTTACATATTAGGATACACAGTTCACACTGATGAACTAAGAAATTAAAATGTAATATGAAATGATGACACTGAGAATATTAGGAACAGTCCTTTTGATGTGGGGAAAGAATTCATAATTAGACCAAGATTTGCCCTTTAGTTAAAACATTATCTCAATGATAATGCTGGATGAAATGCAGTTTTGAGGAATTCAGTGAAATAACATTACAACTACAAGAAACTATCACATATTTTTTGTCCTGAAGCATCCGTATTTCATTATATAGTACTGAAGGTAAGAAAGCAATCAAGTGTGTTTTGCCATCCCCGTCTCAGGCTAAGGTAATTATTAGTCTGAGAGTTTCTCTCTCTCTCTCCCTCACCCTCCCCTTATTTTTTTAACTGTGCTTACCCAAGAGGAAAATGAACCACAGTACTTATCAACACAATGCATACATCAATGATACTGAAGGCAACTGACCATGGAAGGAGCCATAGGTTAGCTGAAAATCCATTAGTGATTCAAAAAATAAAATAAATAAAAAAAAAAAATCTTTGAATCTAGGCTGTAGCTGAGTGACAAGTGTAGAAAAGTCAGGAAATATGACAATGTAATTTGCATTAATATTGGATCAGAAAGGCTCTTAAAAGGCCAAGTTACAGAGGTGAAAAGTTATCCATAAGGGGACTGATAAAATAATAATAATGTAAAAAATCCTTCAGTCATGTAGTTATTTGTACTATCTGAAAAAAAAAAATTAAAAACCACTTTTTTTTCACAAAAGGGTAACTACCAGAAGATTATAAAAAGAATAAGATAATTAAAAGACCCTTGCAGTCTTAAGCGCAACAATGACCTTAGACTAAAGAGACACATTTCAGATTAAAAGTTGAAGATGACGTATTAATTTAAAAATAATTTGTATTATGTTTTTGGATTTGTTTTAGTCTTGTTGGTTCTGTTTTAAGTTCACATTGGGCAAACTGGGTTTTAGTAATTCTCATTTAAATTTCTTATCTTCTATGGAAATCTCCATATGATAAATTTTCACTATTAGCTATTAACACATTGCAACGTCTTTAAAGTTTCATGGAACTTCATTAATCGTCTACTTCTACACTTACTAAAAAATATTTCATTTACATACTACATAAAAACCATCCACGATAAATTTTAATAACTACCTCTTCTGGTAAAAAGAAACTTTAAGAAGGAAGAGGTGTCATTTCATATGCAGTTGTATTGAAAAAAGAAAACATCTATGTACCTAGCAATCATGTCTCCATACAGTCTTTGTATTACCCAATATATAGATTTAAATAAATGCATGTTTGTGATCAGTATCTTTTATGAAGTCTTAATTTTATCAGAAAAATAATCTTCAATCATTGTACCCAGGGATTAATAGAACAGGTGTAACTGAGACTGATACTCTAAACTGGAGAGACATGGATCTGATGGATGGACCACTTGGTGGATAAGGAACTGGCTAGATGGCCTCACTCAAAGGGTTGTGGTCAATGGCTCGATGACCAAGTGGCGGCCAGTGATGAGTGGTGTTCCTCAGGGGTTGGTACTGAGATCATTGCTGTTTAACAACATCTTTGTTGGCAACATGAACAGTGCGATTGAGTGCACCCTCAGAAACTTTTGCCAATGACACCAAGCTGTGTGGCACAGTCGACACACTGGAGGGAAGGGATGTCATCCAGAGAGACCTGGACAGGCTTGAGAGGTGGGCCTGTGCAAACCTTATGATGTTCAACCGGGCCAAGTGCAAGGTCCTGCACGTGGGTCAGGGTAACTCCAAACACAAATACAGGCTGGGTGGAGAAGGGATTGTGAGCAGCCCTGAGAAGAAGGACTTGGGGGTGCTGGTGGACAAGAAGCTCAACATGACCTGAAAATGCACACTTGCAGCCCAGAAAGCCAACTGTATCCTGGGCTGCATCAAAGGAAGTATGGCCAGCAGGTCGAGGGAGGTGATCCAACCCCTTTACTCTGCTCTGGTGAGACCCCACCTGGAGTACTGCATCCAGCTCTGCGGCCCGCAACATAAGAAGAACATGGACCTGTTGGAGGCAGTCCAGAGGAGAGCCATGAAGATGATGAGAGGGCTGGAGCACCTCTCCTATGAGGACAGGCTGCGAGAGTTGGGGTTGTTCAGCCTGGAGAAAAGAAGGCTCTGGGGAGACCTTATAGCGGCCTTCCAGTACCTAAAAGGAAAGATGGGGAGGGACTCTTTATCAGGGAGTGGAGCGATAGGATGAGCGGTAATGGTTTTAAACTGGAAGAGGGCAGATTTAGATCAGATATTAGGAAGAAATTCTTTACTGTGAGGGTGGTAAGACATTGGAACAGGTTTCCCAGAGAAGCTGTGGCTGCCCCACCCCTGGAAGTGTTCAAAGCCAGGTTGGATGAGGCTTTGAGCAGCCTGATGTATCTTCAGTGCAATAGAGGTTGAATGCACAATTTTTTTCTCATAAATGTCATAATTTATGAAGTACCTCAATATGTCACCTAAAATCTAGCTGTCCAAACTACAGAATGATGCTTGTAGATGCCATTAAAACATTTTATAAGCTAAATTAACAAATTCACCAGTTGATATACTAAAAGTAAAGTATGAAATCCCTTCCTAAAAATAATTATAAAAATAGAGAAATCACAGGGTTCAGTAATAGTAACTGTTGTCTCTATCAAAGGAAAACAAAATATTTTCAAGCAGAATAGAGATTTGAGAAACTCATATATTTCTGTAGCATAATATCATATTCTTTTTGCGTGAAGGGATGAGAGAATTGGGTTTCTATGACTGTTTAGAAAATTAAGTGTCAGGAATATCAACATTTGGATATCAAAGTGTTGCATGTGCACAATTTCAATTTGAATATTAGCTTAGTTGTTGTTTTGTGGTTCTCTTCTATGTGTGGAAATGTCTTTACCTCTCCCACGCATTTCCAAATATGTATTTTACAGTTTAGGTGGGTTTTGTTCTACCTTTTGCTTTACTCTTCAAATAAATGAAACTTATTACTGCTGTGTAGTTGTATTATTGGCTGGTTAAAACACATACAAAATGCAACCCCAAAGACTGATCTTCTGCATCAGCTTGACTTTTTGTGAGCTGTGAATCTTTCCAACTCCCTGCCATTGCACTGATCTTTGCATGGAGGGACTGCACACAGGAAAGAATACACCTTTTTAGACACAGTCACTACTGAGCACAAACTCACGACTTTTCTGTCCACTTGTGTGTGTGTGCCTGTGCTTGTGTGCGTGTTTGTGCATCTTGTGTTTCTGTAGGACACACTTTTTCCCCAGCATTCAGCATGTGGTAACAACCTGCTCCTGGGCTTAATGCAAAAGATAACTTAATGACTTTTGTGTAAGTAACTTGGTTACTCATTTCCCCTGACTCATAACACTTGAGCATAATATTCGTACCTAAAAATAAAATAGATTTATGGGTAAGCACAGTCTGACTAGATACAGAAGCACTGCATACCTGAGGATGGGTGTAAGAATGACATCTGGCTGTTTCTGCTATAATTGTAAAACCGTTGACTAATTAAGAGTGGAAAGTATGTCTGGAGGTCACCTAGGCTAACAATCTCTATGTGTGGTCTACCAATCATAGCCAGCACTTTTTGGCCCAGTAAAGGAGAGGCAGAAGGTATGTGAATAGTACAGGCCCAGCAGAACTTTGAAACTGATACTTTAGGTTAATTACTTGTTTTGTTTTGTTTTGTTTTGTTTTGTTTTTCTTAAAGGATGGAACTAACTGTTGTAGTATTTTTAATATGTAAAGGCTGGTGTCTTTTGGAAATGTGGCTCAGAAGTTGTTAATCAGAATCTTACTGTGCCACTTCAAAACAGTCATTGAAGAATGAGGAAGACAGAGCAAGCCCTGCATGTAGTCTTCATGTATACTGTCATGATTCAAGTCCCACTTAAAACTTGCAACACTTCAGAGCCTGATTTTAATGTGAAAAAGAGACCTGGCATTGCTAGAACAGTTTTAAAATTACTCATTGCACGTACAGTTCAAGTAAATCACAGCACATTACACACTAGTAGCTATTGACCCTGTAGCCAACAGATCTTATAGCTTGCTGTGATGTCACAGGGTAATGAGCTTGGTGCAGGACCACCCCTAGCAATGTCATGTGTCTGGTTCTTCCAGTGCTTCCAAAGTCACTAAAGTGGACTGTTGTCTGCTCTCTGACCATAAGCCTAACTATGTCCCTTTGTTGCTTTTCTTATTCATTTTCAATACATCTTATTCTGTGGACATTCATTCTTATTCTGTGATACTGTTCGAGCAGCATAAAAGCACCACTGAGCAGAAGTTACAGCATGCTGACTGCCAGGAAACTGCCCAGAAGATCCAATTCCAGCTAGTTTCTCATGTGCCTTATCCCTGCAGTGCTTCGCAAAGAGTCTGCAGCAAGGGAACAGCTGCTGAACCTTGAGGGAGGAAAAGAGGACAGTGGAAAACAGCATCAGTAGTAAAAGAGGAATGTAGAAATGAAAAGCAAAAAAGAGGTCCTTTAGAAGTCAGAAAGAACAAACACCAGTGTCAAGACTGGGCTTCTAAGGGTGGAAAGGAAGACAGTGTTTTGGGCAGTAGGAGGTGTCAGTTGCTATATTTCTGGCATGTTGGCATTTGTAAGGGAACATCTGTTTTAGGACTCTCGTGAATATATGATGCTACAGATTCCTATGTTTCCCTGAAAGCGGTGGTAATTCAAATAGTGACCTCCACTTAAAAATGGAGAAGAAAAACAAGTTCTCTTAGTGAAAGCAGATGAGATTGCTTCATTGAGGACAGTAGGTTTTCTAGAAACATAGTTCCTAAGTCTGGATACTTTTCAGGTCCTTTCTGTCTGTTTTGGGATGAAATTTAGTGATGACACCTAGACTTTTCAAGTGTTCTGCAGAGAAACCAGGCAAAGTGGTTAATGTTGTGTTGTCTCTTTGTTTGATATTCTCTCAGTTCTGGCTAACACTGATTTTTTTAATCTTAAAGATGATGGTTACGGGTTTCTCAAAACACTCCTGGACACTTTCCTGTGTAACCTGCTCTAGGTGACACTGCTCTGGCAGGGGTGTTGGACTAGATGATCTCCAGAAGTCCCTTCCAACTCTAAGATTCTGTGATTCTGTGATTCTTTGTCTAGACTTTAACATTTTTTTTCTCTCTTGAAGACTAATCATATTTCCATCTCTTTAGAACATTACTTCAGCAGCTAAGGAGTTTACAGGCAACTTTTTGCCATAAACTAGTAAAAGTAGCACCAGATGCCAACAGATTGGAGAGGGGCCTCTGTCATGGTTTCAGCAGGATAGAGTTAATTTTCTTTCTACTAGCTGTGTTTTGGATTTAGTATGCAAGTAATGTTAATAACATACTATTTTAGTTGTTGCTAAGTGATGTTTACATTAGTCAAGGACTTCTTCAGCTTCCCATAGAAGCTGAGAGGGAGCATAGACAAGACAAGCTGGCCAAAGGAATATTCCATACCATAGACAACATGCTCAGTATAGAAATAGAGGTTGGTCAGGGGGTAGGAATCCATGATAAGTGCTTGGGATGGGCTGAGCAAACTGATCATCAGGTGGTGAGAGCGACTTGTGTTGTATCGCTTTATTTTGTATATTCTTTTACTGTTACTATCATTATTATCATTTTTCTTTTCTGTTACTCTTCTAGTAAATTGTCTTTATCTCAACCCATGAGTTTTTTCCCCCCGCTTTTCTCCCTCTTCTCCACACCCTACTTAGGGCAGCAGGGGGGAGTGAGCAAGTGGCTGCGTGATCCTAGTTGCTGGCTGGAGACAAACCACAACAGCCTCCCAGAGGCGGGCCACAAAGATAATCAGGGGGCTGGAGCACCTCCCCTGTGAAGACAGGCTGAAAGAGTTGGTTCTGTTTAGCCTGGAGAGGAGAAGGCTCTGAGAAGACCTTATAGCAGCCTTTTGGTACATAAAGGAGTCCTACAGGAAAGATGGGAAGGGACTGTTAGTCTAGTGACAGGATGAGGGGTAATGCTTTTAAACTGAAAGAGGGTAGATTTGGATTAGATATTAGGAGGAAATTCTTTACTGTGCGGATGCTAAGACACTGGAACAGGTTGCACAGAGAAGTTGTGGATACACCATACCTGGAAGTTTTCAAGGTCAGGTTGGATAAGGCTTTGAGTAACCTGGTCTAGTGGAAGGTGTTCCTGGCCGTGCCAGCGGGGTTAGAACTAGACGATCTTGAAGGTGCCTTCCAACACCTATGATTTTATGATTCTATGATTTTATGATTCTATGATTCTTGTGGTTTAACTCTGGACAGCAATTTAGTACCATACATCTGCTTGCTCACACACCACAGTGGGATATGGGAGTGAATTAGAAGGGTAGAAGCGAGAAAACTCATGGCTTGGGATAAAGGAAGGATGTTTAACAAATAAAGCAAAAGCTGCATGTGCAAGGAAAGCAAAATAAGGGATTCATTCACTAATTCCCATCAGCAGGCAAGTGTTTAGCCACCTCCAGGAAAGCAGGGCTCCATCACGTGCAAGTTACTTGAGAATCCAAATGCCATAATTCCAAACATCCCCCCCACACACACACTTCCTTGTTCTTCTCACAGCTTTTATTGCTGAGGGTGGTGTCATATGGTATATGGGATATATATCAAGGGGTATCCCTTTGGTTAGTTGGGGTCAGCTGTCCCAGCTGTGTTCCCTCCCAATTTCTTATGTCCCCCAGCCTACTCACTGACAGGGCAGTTTGAGATGCAGAAAAGGCATTGAGGCTGTGTAAGCACTGTTCAGCAATAAGTAAAACATGTTGGCATCCAAAACATAGCATCATACAAGCTACTATGAAGAAATTAAACTTTATTCTAGCCCAAACCTATATCTCTGGTGACTGGAACGAGCATCTCCTGATTCTAAAGCCCCATCTGCTTGGACAGATTTGACAATGTTGGCTATCTGTGTCACTGCTTCCAGAGGTTCTGTTTCAGTTTCATCCATGAATGATCAAAAAGCAAAGCTCTGCAAGCAGTCTTTCTATTCTATTTTTCACAGAATTTGTTATGAAGATAACTTTAAGGAGTACACACTCAGACCTTCAGAAAATGGCTCTTTTGCCAGCTCTGATGGCTGGAGATTTCCTTACCATAATACTCTAACATGGGAACACCATACTTCAGCTGAATTCGTCAGGCTTGCCCTATTTTAACTTAGAAGCGTATGATCAGCATGCCAAATATTACTCTCCTGCTCCATTGTATGATGAAAAGATGAAAAGGACTGTTCAGACTCATCAATTATTACAATATCTCTATATAAGGCAGATTCTCAAGAACTAGATCACAGTTCATTTGTGACTGGTATTCAGCAGTCCCCCTTGGGTAATGGAACTCCAGGGCTATCACGTTCCATTTCAGGAGAGAGAGGTTCATGGAACAAAAAGTTCTCCTCTAGAGATTTCAGAAAGTTCTGGTGGTGACTTTGCTGTGAGGTGAACTGAACAGTAAACTCAGTTTCAGGCTAATGCAGACTTAAAGGACAGTGACTGTTCTTTGGACAATTGTGTTATTGTTGGGTATCTTAAGAGGACACTAGAACCAGTTGAGCTGTCTTTGGACACTGAGGAGTCAGTCAGGGAAAAGGGAAAACGTGAAGAAAGAGCAGCCAGCTTTGTTTCACAGTTATAGCAACAGTGAACCAAGAAGTTCTTTGCCATACTCCTCTATATATTCAGAAAATGTAGGTAGGTGCAAAAGCTGCTCACCCCTCGTAGTCAAGAAGAAAGATGATAAGAATAAATGTAAAGTAAAAGATCTATGTCCACAGGACTTGATCTGGAACCCCTCGTCAGGAAGGGACACAATGTGCTTTCCTTGTAATAACAGATTGTGCAGAAAAGGAATGCCCAGGAGTCCACAATCCTATTCACAGCACAGTCAAGGCAGTCATGACTGTAGGACTAGGAAGGTGCGTTGTGGCAGAGTTTAATTTAAAAGGAGATGATCAAGAAACAGAGATAGTAGCATACACAGGCACGAAAGAACCAAGAGAATGCTGAGAACTCATGACACCTGCACCTCTCAAGAAAGCCAGAGAGGGTCTCTAAGTCATGAAAGAACTACATCCAGAGAATTAAATAGATCATGAGCATGTAGAAAAGGCCATGGCAAAAGAAGATCAAGAAGCACAGACAGTCTTCCTTATTATATGACAGACAATTGCCAAAGTAGATACCAGGAGGGTTCTGGTTTATGCAGTCAAAACATGGTTGAAGATGTTTATGAATCCTCATGCAGGAGGAGGATTCAGTCCAATGTTCACTATTCAAGGCAAGCTACTAGTCCAGAATACAGTATACAGTCTTTTACTGGAATGATAGGTCTACATATCTGGAGGATACTCAATGAAACACACTCTTGTTACTCGGAAAGCTGCAGGTCAAGGAGTCAATCAAGCAATAGGTCACGGACACCCTCTGGAAGTACTGACAGAATTAAAAGTGAAAAGCCTATTGGAAAAGGAAGTATGAAACTCACCACTTGGACAATGCAGTCCAGGACAGCACAATTCTAGAAAAAGGAAATGATCACAAGAAAGCTCTATTAAAATTCACTGACTGCTACAAAAATGAAGATAGCCTTTCAGACAATCAAGCAAGTAGTGGGACAAAGTGTAAGAAAAAGAAAAAAAAAGAAAAAGGGATTAGGAATACAAGTGTGGAGACAGTCTATGAAGGAAAAATGATAAAATGAGGCATCATAAAAAGAAAAAGGGAAAGCGTAAGAATAAAAACCAGAAAGATCACACAAGTAACTTGGCACATTCTTTTCCAATTGTGATTACAATTGTTAGTGATAGTGACAAGGAGCTAGAAAGTATTGAATTTGACAACAGCATTATTTGGGCAGGCACAACTCAGGTAAATGAGAGAGAGAATGAGTCTGTCTTTTCTGGGAATGGCAGAATGTGAAGATATTGAGAGAGACAACAAGGAAACTGGAATAGCCGTCAAAAATTATAGTTTTGCTACCACAAGAAAGGTCTTAGATGGTGGCATTAGAAATGCTGAAGTTGAGCTCTGAGAAACAGCAACTGATAAAGACCCTTGTCATAATGGATACCAGTACTAACACCACTCATACAGAAACTGTAATTAGCCATATTCAAGGCAGGCAATTAGCATCCTCCAGTCAACTGTCTTCTCACAGGACATTATTTCTAGAGCATCCAGAGGAACCACCATTGATATTAAGACTGCCAAAGAGATTTGTCAACAGATCCTGTTATTTTGATTGACAAGGGGAAAAAAAAAAAAAAAAGTAGTATCTTTTGCACTGAACGATTCTCAAAAGTGAAGAAGACAGAGTATTGCTAGCACATAACATCTACAGTTTCTCAGAAGTTTGAAAGCTAAATTTCATAAAGCAATCTTATATTATCATAGTTTTAAAATATATCCACAGAATATTTCAAACTTGTGTTTAAAAAAAACCCAAAGAACAAAACCACAGAAGTTGTTTACTTGCTCTCTTTAGAACTTGGTTCTCTTCTCCCTTCATTTGTACTTGGGACAACCTTACTCAGAGAATCAAAACTGACTCACCTCCTCCTTAAATGTACAGAACAGAGTGGGCTGTAGAACTGACCCTCATTCTTGAGCCTGCTTGCAGCTACACAAGTGCAATCCCTGACACCACTTCCCTTTGGCTTACACAGGGACAGATTTGAATGTTAACTGGTGTTGGATTCTGTTTTACCTCAAACCAGAGCAACTTGTCATTGATTTTAATAGGGCATTCACTAGGGAAATGATTTGGAGTTCTCAATTAGCACATCTTACATTCCATTACTATTCAGGGTGAGAGCACGGATGCTTGAGCACAAGAAGGAGGGATCACTAACACTCAAGGTCCAGAGGGGAGGGGGACACAAACAGGGAACAGCAAACTGGTCATCTTTCTGCAGTGGTCACCCAGGGGGATAACTAGTCTGATATAAACCACTTTCACTTTAGTTTGTCTAAGACTTTTACTTCTGATTGAAGCAGAGAAAAAAAATTTGCAGAATGCAGGGTAAAATGCTCAGGACACCCACACTCACACACATTGGATACAGCCAGCTTGCTGTGTCAATCTCCAGGTGGCCTGGAGAGAGGACCTGGAGGGTTGGGGTTCCTGAAGCAGGCAGTGTGAGCATGACAGATGCTGCCATCAATGCTGGGCCTCTGCCCTTGGGGAGCTCTCGGGCCACAAGACTGAGTTACTGATGGAAGCTCCTGGGCCACCTGGTCAATTTTCCCCTCTGCTTCACAAAGGCTCTAGTTGTGCATCCTGACTCTCTTAGACTGGGTCTGTACTTCCTACCTGGGATGTGCAAATCCCTCTTCTGGGGCTGGGGAAAGTGTGGTGGTGGTAGGTCTTTGGCCAGGTCTCGCTCATCCCCACTCCATCACCCTGGGGATCTACAAAGACCATCTCAATTCATGCAGCACCACAGCCAGCAATGGTCTATGAGGACAGTACCTCCCCCATAGCACTGGCTAGGTATCCACTGGTGGAAGTTTGAGCCTGGGTACCAGAACCATTTTACTCCCCTCTGATGTTTTCAGTTTTCTGAACAGTTGTTGGTAACCCTGGAGATTCAGCTGTTGAATGAGGGAAGAAGGTGGCTACTGCTGAGATACCTGGACAGTGGCCACCTTCAGGAATCTTTTGGTGGAGACCCAAATCAGTCACTGTCATGGAAAGCATATGTTTGAAGCCATAGGAGAAACCTTGATGCTCTCCTTATCAATAAACAGTAACACTTAGCAGGAATAGTCCAAAACTCACGAAATGGACTCCTGGGTTGCAGTACCATGTATCACAGGAAGGTTGTGAAAGCATGCCCCAGGGAAAATTATTTCAGTGGACGCATTTCTTTCTCTTAGCAGTGATAATGCATATTCAGTGTACAAATCTAATCTGTAGGAGCAGGAAGAACTCCCCAGTTCGTGGACCTAGGGGCACATTTTGCTTACTGAATATTGTCAAGGGCCACAAGTAGTTGTTTCCTCTCTCCTCTCATATCCCTCTTTCCTTTGACTCGAGAGATCCAGACACAACAAGGGAGCATGCAATATGTACCAACAGGTTCTGCTGTTGTGTTAACAATGGTATAGGCACTCCTCCTCTAGAGAAATTACTTTTTTCTTAATGTAATGGGAATGAGGTTGGCAAATACTGATAAATGACTGCATATTTTGAAAAATCTAGTATGTGGACTAAACAGATTCATAGAAAATTACATATCTTTCTCTGAACATTTGAAGGAATGCCCCTAAGAGATAAAAGCATGAAGACAAAAGTTGTAAAGAGTTAATACCAGGAACTCCACATATAGCTTATAGATTATGAAACCGCTGATCGTTGGTTTTTGTTTCTGAGACCATTTCAATTGGGATAGTAACAGAGGTTTTCCATTAATTTAATTCAAAAATCTTTGTGTATTTGTATGCTTTCCGATAAGACTATGCGGTTTTCTTTTGGAGGATGTATTCAGACTTTACTCCAGATGGATGATGAATGCTGGAGATGCCTAAATAGCATTTGAACATCTACAAGTGTGATCATAGTTTGTGATCATCAGTGTTTGGGACCTGAGCTTTAAAATTCACTGGCTTGCATAATCATAGAATCATAGAATGGTTCGGGTTGGAAGGGACCTTAAAGATCATCAAGTTCCAACCCCCCTGCCATGGGCAGGGACACCTTCCACTACACCAGGCTGCTCAAAGCCTCATCCAACCTGGCTTTGAACACTTCCAGGGGTGGGGCAGCCACAGCTTCTCTGGGAAACCCGTTCCAATGTCTTACCACCCTCACAGTAAAGAATTTCTTCCTAATATCTGATCTAAATCTGCCCTCTTCCAGTTTAAAACCATTACCGCTCATCCTATCGCTCCACTCCCTGATAAAGAGTCCCTCCCCATCTTTCCTTTTAGGTACTGGAAGGCCGCTATAANCAGGCTGAACAACCCCAACTCTCGCAGCCTGTCCTCATAGGAGAGGTGCTCCAGCCCTCTCATCATCTTCATGGCTCTCCTCTGGACTGCCTCCAACAGGTCCATGTTCTTCTTATGTTGCGGGCCGCAGAGCTGGATGCAGTACTCCAGGTGGGGTCTCACCAGAGCAGAGTAAAGGGGTTGGATCACCTCCCTCGACCTGCTGGCCATACTTCCTTTGATGCAGCCCAGGATACAGTTGGCTTTCTGGGCTGCAAGTGTGCATTTTCAGGTCATGTTGAGCTTCTTGTCCACCAGCACCCCCAAGTCCTTCTTCTCAGGGCTGCTCACAATCCCTTCTCCACCCAGCCTGTATTTGTGTTTGGAGTTACCCTGACCCACGTGCAGGACCTTGCACTTGGCCCGGTTGAACATCATAAGGTTTGCACAGGCCCACCTCTCAAGCCTGTCCAGGTCTCTCTGGATGACATCCCTTCCCTCCAGTGTGTCGACTGTGCCACACAGCTTGGTGTCATTGGCAAAAGTTTCTGAGGGTGCACTCAATCGCACTGTTCATGTTGCCAACAAAGATGTTGTTAAACAGCAATGATCTCAGTACCAACCCCTGAGGAACACCACTCATCACTGGCCGCCACTTGGTCATCGAGCCATTGACCACAACCCTTTGAGTGAGGCCATCTAGCCAGTTCCTTATCCACCAAGTGGTCCATCCATCAGATCCATGTCTCTCCAGTTTAGAGACCAGGATGTCATGTGGGACAGTGTCAAAAGCTTTGCATAAGTCCAGGTAGATGATGTCGATTGCTCTGGCCTTATCTACCAATGCTGTGGCAACATCGTAGAAGGTCACCAAATTTGTTAGGCATGACTTGCCTTTGGTGAAGCCATGCTGGCTTCCACCAATCACATCCTTACTTTCCATGTGCCTTAGCAAAGATTCCAGAAGAGTATGCTCCATGATCTTGCCAGGCACAGAGGTGAGTTTGACTGGTCTGTAGTTCCCCAGGTCTTCCTTTTTTCTCTTTTTGAAAATGGGGGCTATGTTTCCCCATTCCAGTCAGCAGGAACTTCACCCGACTGCCACGACTTTTCAAATATAATGGAAAGCGGCTTAGCAACTTCATCTGCCAGTTCCCTCAGGACCCCTGTATGGATTTCATCAGGTCCCATGGACTTATGTACCTTCAGGTTCCTTAGATGGTCTCGAACCTGATCTTCTGCAGTGGGCTGTTTTTCTTTGTCATAGCCCCTGCCTTTGATAATAGATCCTGCACAGTATCCCTGCATAATAGATCTTAGCCTCTCTTTTCGTATACTGAAACTGAGGTCTAAAAAAGCAAGACCTCTTTGCTTACCTCCTGTGGCGGTCATTGACTTCCAGGGCAGTAGGTCATATAACGCATTTCTTGATTCCCATGAAGAAGAGCTCTTTCTCCAGAGTCTGAACAAGTGATTTTTTTCACTAACCTTGCCTTAATGTTGAAAAACAATGGTATCACAAATGGACAAACATGGGCAGAGGTAGGAAAGTGTTTATTACTGTACTACCTATTGGAATTGTAGTACAGTGGAAACAGAAAATAACAATAAATACGGGATATTTATATAAACACACACACATATATACACACACACACACATACATATACATATACATATATATATATACACACACACACATACTATCCTGCCAAAAGACTGTGTATTTCTTGGTATCTAGATGCTATTAGAGAAGGCCTATCATATCAAACCACAAGCATATCTAGCAAAATACTGTGATTTCAACAGTGGGCAACAGCAGAGATAAAGGCTAGAAGATAAAAGCTAAGCATGGAGTATTTCCCTAGTATACCTTCTTAGCTTCCAGTCGTCAATATTTAAACACGGATCAAGCCTCTATATGCAGAAGTGAAGTACAGGTGACAGGACATGTCCCATATATGCATAAATATTTTAGTATTCTTAGTTGCATTGTAGTACACTGAAAATTAATAAATGTTACTCTAAGTACTTGGTATTCCTTCCTATTCCTCTTGGATTGCAGAAATATATATAAATTATATAAATACAGAAATATAAATTATATAAAATATAATAGAAATAGATTGCAGAAATATATATAAATTATATAAATATAGAAATTTAAATGAGCTCACAGCCAAATATGTAAACTGCTCAAATCAGAAATATGGACTGACCTTTGAATTAAAACATTTATAACTATCATTTTATCATTAAACAAGATATTATTTTCACCATCCAATTATCTGTCCACCAAGCTGTTGAACAGGTTGTTTTTCTTTCTGTTTACAATAAAGTACAACATAGCCAGGCTTGTTTACCTATCAGTTTGCGTGTTAATAATATTTTTCATTCCAACAGAGAGTTTGAAAAATTGAGATGCTAAAAGAAAAACTAACATTAGACAGAAGGATAGACAAATGTAGAGATTATATGCAATCAAGGGGTTTGGTGTTAAAGGACATAGCTTAGTGTACCCTAGAGAACCAAAAATAAATTCACCATTAGTTCTTGGCTCACACTCCTTCTAGGAGCAAAACATGGAGAATACACATCATTCATACATTACAACCCACAACTTCAATAAATGGCAATTATTTCTAGTTTACTGAAGGTTTCTTGTATTTGATAGTTACAGTTTTGCCATGTTAGCAGTTTGTCAAACAATTGTACCAACACTAGGTCCAGAAAGAAACAATTAGTTTGTCCTGTAGAAAAACAATCATTGGTTTTTCCTTCTTCCCTGCTTCTCCCCACTTGTTCCCCCCAGTAATTCAGTGGTGCATTTAGGAATGAGCGAGCAGCCAAGTGGTATTTTCTATTAAAATACAACTATTTCTAACAAATCACATTTTGGCACTAGTTTTTTTCCCAATATCCCATTTTTAAAATATTGTGAAAGATATCCATACTGCAAAATTAGTTTAATACATCCAATCCAAAAGGTTCAGAAATGCATTTTGGAGTATTGTGATATTACAATACCAAGACTGCCACAAGAACAAAGAGTTCTGTTTTGTGATATTTCTGCTCTCATTGTTCTGAGATTGTCATGAAGATGGATTCTATACAGTTTCCTGCTTTATTTTTGCAGTCTTTGTTATGAATATGGTCTGATTTTGTGCCAACCTTTGTCACTAGAATAAGAATCAGAATACATTATGAAAACTAAAATGTACTAAGCATTAAAATTCTGTGATAGCTCATTCTTGTGACAAAGAGATCACTGGGAAAGAATGGCACAAAATTAATCAATTATAGTGACAGTCTCACGATTGTAATAAGAATAGAAAGTGGCACTACATTTTGTGCATTTACATAACTGAGGAATGGTTTAAATTTAACTCATTCATCTCTTTTCCTGTAAAACCAGAATTGCTGTATTTTAACTAATGACCATAGATAGTGAATATACCGTGATATATAAAAAAAAAAAAAATCACGAATTCTTCTTATTTTTGAGTCATTCCCCAACATTTTCATAACCACTTTCTTTTTATATATATATAAAAAAAAATAAATATATTTACTTGTTTTCTTCCAGAAAGAGAAAAGTCTCACCATCAGCTCCCAGTACATAGCTGTACACTCTGGAGGTATAGTGAGAAGGAAGGCAAAAATGCTCCTTCAGAAAATAAAAAAAGGAGAAGGAAAGCCCCTGCTGAAATGCTCCTCTTCATTATCTTTTATCTTATGCTTATTTTTTTCAGATTTTTTTTTTTTACCACTTGCTTATTCTGGTTAAAAAGAATACATCAAAAAGCAATTATTTTCAGGAGTATCAGAAAAACGCAAAGATAATGGTATTTAGAAAACTCCTCTATCCAGTTACTGACTCTTTCTTCTTTTCCTAGTTATGAAGTAGAATTATCAAACTCCAGCAAGAGCCCAGGCATATAGATCAAGGGCTGAGGCCTCACAGTACAGTAGCTTGGTTAGGTACCATATGTAGGCAGTTTTTTATTGACAGAAAACAACTATAGCACCCTTCACAAGTTGATGGAAGCTCCAGAAAGCCTACTTCATTGGGGAGTCAGTGAAGGGCAGCACCCAGAGTAGTCCTTGCTGTGACCAGCTGCTAACAAACTCAAGGCAACCCAGACGATGGTAAATTTTAAAAAAATTCTGAGAAGCATATAAACCCACTCAAAAATAGGTGGAAGCAACCTTCAGCTAAGAAGAAACTATCCTACATGCAGACTGAAAGACTGTTGGTGTGGTGTTGATGTTCAAAGAAGTTTGGGCAGGGATTTTTTTGGTACTTTTCTCAACATCTTGCATTTAGCACTTGCCAAAGACAAAATACTCAAGATGGACTAGCTGATTTGATTGAGGTCAGCATGCTTTTAACATCATTGTAAGCACTATCTTTATTCAGATATGTATTCATTTACAGATGATTTTGGACTGGTGATTAAAATGATACACTGTTCTTCTTGGACATGCCTACATGTTTATAAAAATCAAAGAAAATAAAATGTTCCTTGATTCTAATGATTCTGATGCTTCATTAGATTTGTGAGTATGGAACTGGAAAATGATACAGAGGTTAGATGGATATCTAACAAAAAAAGTAATAAAGTTCTGGAGATTTCTCTCCTACTGTTTGAATTCTTTCTGTCATAGCACAGTTTCATGGAGCTGTGGTGGGATCTGAGACGAAACTAATCCTCTATATGGATAAATGTGCTTGTCAGGTTATTAGAGTGGTCCCTTTTCTCTTCATTACAGTTGTCTTACGGTGAGCAAATTATACGAAGTAGGGCTTCTAATATAATAAAATGTTCTTAACCATTAGGAAATAGATTCCTTTTCTCCTTCCTGCCAAAGTTCACTGCAGAGGTACACAAGTAAAGATACAATGCTGCTCACAAAAAAGTTAGACCTCAAGGAAATGCGAATAAGATTATGTTTGGGTCATTTTTAAAAATAATTTTGAATTAAGATATAAGAAGGAAAAATAATTTATTCCTAAAATTATTTTTTATTGCTGATAATCTTCCCTTTGCTATATGACTTATTAAAACTGTACTAAAAATTATCAATTATAGAGTTTACACAGTTGCCATGTAATCAACAAAACTAATCTCAGTTTTAACTATTTTAACTTAAGTTTTTTTTGCCATGCAATTGTCATGCTAGTTCTGTTGCTAAATATAGTTTTAATAAATATGTTGGTAACAGTGGTTAAAAAATACTTTTTTATCACTGAAAGAGTGGGATGAAACACAAAACGGATCAGGCAAGAATAAGCTTCCTCAGTTTGGAACCTGAAAATGTTTTTTACTGGATGATATCCAGCCAAAGTGGTAGAAAAAAATTTGTATTTCAAATTACAAATAGAAGGAATACCTGTTTTTTTTCTTTTTCTTTTAATAGTTTTTATTGTTTTTATGTTTGGGAAGTAGAAGAGGGAACATGTTAAAACTTATTGTAAATAAGGTGATGGTTCTAAGCATATATTATTAAAAACTAATTTCACTCATTAGGAGAAATTCTTCATAATGTAAAATACAAGTAATAACTTAAAGGAATAAACATAGAGTATTTCTAAATAATAAATCTATCATTGAGACAGATCCTGATTTTTTCCAAATTCATTAATGTTGTACTTTCTTGGTGGTCTGGTAAGATACAATTTGATTCTTATATCTTTATTTTCTCCTATATCCTAGGAGTAAAAATAAAGAAGATGCAGAAAATGACCTTGTCCTTGACAACAAAAGACTAATGAGAGATGGTTGGTGATCAGTGTGTTCATCCCAGCAAGAGCCTGTCTTGGTAATTCATAGCATTAGGAATCAGTCTTGGAAAAGCTTCTTACTTGGTTTGGTGAGTGAACTTAAATACAAAATTCACTTACACACTAACAGGTAAAAAATACAGCAGCTGAATTATTTTATCAGGTTTTTTTAAATATTTCACGAGATTTTAATGGCTTCATATACACACCTCATAGCTAATGGCTTCACAAGGCACTTCCCTTTCTTTGACAAATAAAGTTTCCATAAAATCACAAAAGTTTATCTTTTAGATAATTTGAAAGATAATTTTGAAACAGATATTTTTGCTGAAGCAGATAAAGATAGCGTTTTAATTTTTTAAAACATAGTGTTAGCTGATATCCCAAATTACATTGAATTGTCAGAAGAATAGAGCTAAATGTTGCACAAATGCCATTGTTGTATCTCAAAAGGAGATAGAGAGATATATTCTATTTGCTTTCTAGTTCAAGTTAATGTAGTGCTAAACCCTGTATACTTGCAGAAACAATTAAGTGGTTCAGGGTCAAACTTAAAATAGAAAGCAAACCTAATAATTTTTCCCTAAAATATCAGAACTTATTTATTTGTTTGAAGAAATGTGATTTGCTCTATATCACTGGGTATGCACTGTTGCTTTGTGTGTGATCCCAGGGTAGTTCATTAGATTCTCAAGGATCCACAGAGCTGAACACTTGAGCTTAATTTGCCCATGGGAAATAATACGCTAAATAATAGTATCATCCGATTAAGTCTTCTCAGGCAAAACATGTGCTTGGTGGCCATAACATTCCAAATTAACATCCCACAACAAAATTGAAATTCAGTGTGAATAACTTAGATGATGACAACATGTTCATGGCATTTAGTCCACTGAAGCATAATACGGTGTTCTGATCATGAAGGTAAACTACTTGTCAAAACTTGTATTAAATTCAAGATAAGATATTTTTCACTGTTTTTTACATTTTATACCCTTTCAACACACATTAAAGAAAATGCAGAAGTACCAAAATAATAGAAATCTTCTAAACTTTGAAGCACCACTTGCAATTCATTTATTGAGGCTGAGAGCTCTTACTCTGACGCATTAGTAGTTTGCAGAGCTAGATGAATGCTTTGCTAATAAGACTCACAGGATCTTCAAATTTTGCACTAACATGGTTCAGATTCACGAAGGATTTTTTACTGCACAAAAGCCTCTAGATCTGCTATTAATTTTGCTAAGGCATCTCTCTTTCCTTTTTCCTTGCAGCTAAGTAACGCCTTTTTCCATATTGATGATACTGGGAGAAATTTGTGCCACCTTGATCTTTGGATTTCACTTTCTGGAATGCTTATAACGAATTTACAGGTACTCCACCAGAAATCCTGACTAATTCCTCCCTCAGGGGAGAGGTACTTTTGTGTGCCCCATCCTGCAGCAACTGAACTACTACGGCCTGGCAAATACTCATTACTAATCAGTAACTCAAAAGGCTCCTAAAAGGTTCACCTAGACAAAATGTGCATGCTGTTAGACTGTTTTCTTGAATCCACCCTGGGACTGAAAGTGGAGTAGAAGAGCTTCACTGCAAAGAACAGTAGCAGACCACTGTTACAATACTGGCAATGGTATAATAACTCTTGAGAATGTGAAGGCCTCTCTTGCAGACATTTCAAAAATTGTTTCATGACTGGTGGTGTCATGAAGAATCTGAGTGGCCAGTAGAAGCAGTCAATTCCCTCATATGTATTTGAAAGTAAAATATTGCTGAGACTTCTTAAAAAATGTATTTTGCAGAAACTATGACTTAGGAGAAGATGGGAGAGGCAAGAATACAGAGTAAATTAACTACTGATCACTGAATAGCCTGGGAATGTTTTAACTTTGCCATACAATGAAGACAGGTGTAAACCCCCAAATGTTTAAAGAGTCTTATTGATAGCTGGCAGGTAGGATACTTAGGACTGAAAAACATGTATAATGTAAGAAGTTTATTGGATTTGCACAGGGATGGTGCTCTCCATGTTGAAACACTGTATTTTGGCAGATGAACACAGATTAACTTTATTAACAGATTACTAAATTATTCAGTATGGGTTTGTTTCTTTCTTCTTAATTGCGGAAGCATGAAGAAAGGACAGCAAAGAGCCTGAAAGTAAGTATCCTTTTTCTCAAAAGAACAGAAATAGTCTGAGATCATTAATCAAACAAACTCACTTCTTCTTATCGACGTACATCTTTTTACCATACTGAGATTGGGGATTTTTTTTTGTGTTTTGTTTTAGATAGAACACTTTGACAGTGTGATAACAAGAAGAAAAGTGGTCCAGTTCATGACCCTGTGCTTTACCATTTTCTTATACAATCTAAGGACAACCAATGGCATGAAATACAGGCTGGAATAGCTGTAGATTCTTCCCACATGAAAATTCTGCTTGTCCAAGTGACATTACCTGAGAAAACAGATTTCTTTCATCACCAATATGCTGAGTAGATGAAACAGAAGAAGGTGAAAGATCACATCCTGTGAACCTTTCTGCTCTATTACTTTTGTCATGCCACACCTGCCACCTATTATCATCCCCATTTTCCCAGATAAGCCTGTTCCCAAAAAATGTTTTGCTAGAAAAGAAATCTTGTGCAGTCTCTTACACGCTTGCGTGTAAGTATGGGGAAGAGAATACACTTCCAAATACTGGTTCCTTTTAGATTTTGCTGACTTTGGAGAGAATGTGAAAAGGGTGCCTAGGAGTGCACAGATAGAGAACTGAGATTTTAAAGTTGAATTTCCAAGAGACTGAGCCAAAAGATCCCCAAAGCCAGGCAAAAGAAAACAGCATTGTTCACTGCAATGCAATTCTATTGTGAACACTCTCAAGAAAGCTCAGTTTTCTTTTTACTTCTTCTCTTTTTCCATACATTTCTTTTTCATAATAACACTTGTCTCATCCTTTCTTTCTTAACAGGTAACACAGTTTCTCAGTGGGAAAAGTGAGCTTATAATTAAGGTGTTAAAAAAGCTCAGTGTGTCAGGGATGTGCTGGGGTGTGGTCAGGACACAGTGGTTTCTCTCTGCTGCAGCTTCCTTGACATTTGTAGGATTCACTTGTGAAGTGACAAAAATCCAGTGCAAACGTAACAGCAGTATGGTCTGCTTTTAAACATTAAATTACAACATCTAAAGCACTGAGTAACTTATGCACCGCTACATTGCTGGTGAATTATAGTCCTCTTCTTTTCTTGATTGAATTTATTTGTCATCAGTTATAAACCTAAATGACCAAAAAGGCAAGTTTTTTTGGGATTTGGTTCTTTGGTTATGTTTTTTAAATGTGATTTTAGCAGAGTGGTTTTGTTTGCTGGGTGTTTTACTGATACCTAAATACTTTCTGATGTATTGTGCTTACCACTCAGCAGGTGAAACAAATAATCATTATTTATTAAGAAAACACCAATATTCTATAGATAAAACACATGATTAACCATTTCTAACTGTTTTTCATCTAATACTTGTCAGAAAGGTGAAGATGTATCACTTATATTTCTAAGAGTTTAAAACATTTACACGGCCTTGGGAAAATGCCTTTTTCTCTGGTAGCATACATAGTTTTTTGTTTGCTTGCTTGCTTGCTTGTGTTTTTAAGGGAACTGCAGAGTTACTAAGTTTGCAAATAGCTATAGTCTTATATTACCAATCAGAAAAAAGACACAAATGAAAAGAAATTCTGAAGAAGATACATATTTATTCCAGCTATTCTGCAGACCTTTATAAATGCACAAAAAAGTGCTTAAAAACAGATAAATGTCATCATGAATGTAGGTTGGTTGTTTTTTGTAGCGTTGAGATTTGTATTTGTGCGAGAAAACTGTTAATCCGAAGGATTAAAAGCAAAAAAATCACTGCAAATCTGGAAATGGAACTAGGTTTTAAGCATGACAATTTGACTTAAAATAGCAAAGCCAGTGATTATAAGCAATGTGTTGTAGAGAATGGAAAACAATGCATTCAGTTATGCACATTAACTTGTCCTCTTTTTTTTTTTTTTCTCTTTACTTATTTTAATTCTCTAGGATGTAAAGGCCCTCTAGTTCCAACTCCAAACCAACAGATTTGTTTATGTTGAAATTCTCTGTACTTTGCAAGATGTACCTTTAAAGTAAATATTTTTTAGAAAGAAAATTATCTCTGAAAAGACTTCATATGAAAATGTGGTCTGTATCAAAATTGCACATTTGGTATTGATCCAAATTTTTCATTATCCATCTGCACATTCAGAATTGAGTAACAATGGCAAACCGCTTTCTATATGTTTAGTTTTACTGCACAAATGAGATCAAACCTATTGAAAACATCTGAGAATAACAGGCACTGAGCTCTCCTCCATCTGCATTTTGGCGATTCACTTCATATCTTTTGAGGATTTTTTCTTTTGAGAGGCTTTTGGGATGATGCACACTTGAAGCCAATGAAGAATCCACTGAACATTCCCACATCTGTTTTGTCTAACCTTTAGTGTTTAACAGAGAAAGATGTTAAGCCGATATAGGAGAAGGGGAGAAGAGGGGGGTGTTTGTGAATTCACAACTTCAGGTTGTTTGAAAGTGTTTTATTTTTTGAATTTTTTTCGTCTGTGTGTGTACCTCTGTGGGTATATGCAGATGCATACAATTTCTCTCCTAATGTTTTAAAGAAATGTTTTTTCTCGAAGAAAAGGATGAACTTCCTTTAAGGAATGTGTATAGACCATGTAATACATTCATAACTAAGCGTTTCATCCTTCTTCTGATTAATATTTTGTAGACTGCATATTTAACATATTTTTACATATTTCCTCTATAGCTTGCCAGAATCTTTCTTCACTTGAAGTCAGGTATTAGCAAAGGACATTTCACTCCTAGGGATTTCTGTCTTTCAGTAACCTAAGTTGTTTTAGGTAGATACATTTAAAGAAAAAAAAAATCCGCTAAACGCCGAAACTGTTGCTGTGTTACTTTTCTTGTAGCTTGGAAATCAGTCTAGGAGTTAGTTTCCTTTTCCTCACACTTCAGTCAAAAATAGTTGCCACACTGCCACCTTATGACTAATACAGATTTTAAAAGTAAAAACAATATCTCTCACGGAGCCTGTGTTTTGTTACTTTGGCATTTCATGATTTACACCGTGTAAATAAAGAATTAAACTTTAACTCCTCCTGAGATGCAACTTAACATTCAGTTTGAACTGAAACACCTTTACCTGACTGGTTTTGTCTCTTAAATTGTATGAACACAGTACAAGGCAATGCACACTGGAGCCTTAGCATTAGGTGGGCACCATCTAATCTAATTCTTACAATGATGTGAAACTATATAAAGTCTTTGATCAACATATGCTTTCCTTATGTGTTTCAAGTCTATATATTATATATTATGTGGACGATGAGAAAAACAAAATGGAACCCAAAGCCACTGAATACGTCATTTTTTTCTTCCCAGTGCATCTATGTAACAGTGAGAAACGAAACCATACCACATACTTAAGAATTGCATATGCATAATGAAAAATTATTTTGATTAAATTAAATCCAAAGATAAAGGTGATTCAATGTACTTTGTAGTAGAATGTGTGGTTCCAAATTTCTCAAATGTCTGCAAAATCTCAAGTAAAATTATACATCACTCTCCTCACTAAAACAATTAAAAATGACACAGTCCCTGACAAAGTGAAAACTGGAAGTAAAAAAATTTACTATTATCAAATGTATTAAGAATCATATCAGAACATTCCTAAGTAAAATAATAAACTCACATGAATTATCCAATCTTTTTTTCTTTAAATCTCCCAAATTCTTGCAAATAAATTATCATGAATGAAAAAATCCCTTCTGAAAGAGCAAGAATTGACAAATGGCAGAAGCAGGCACTGAACATGGTGATTATTAATAAGAAATATTTCGCAGCAAATCAAATGTTTGATAAAAAAAGCACCTAAGTGCTGCCTATGTATTTAACTTATTTTGTAGTTGGTGTTTTTATGTGGAAAATTTTTGTTCTTAAGAGCCTATGAAAATAGAATCCAAGATCATGTAAGTGGCTTTCATGCACTGCAGTACTACAATTATTTTTTTTTAAAGAAAAAA
>VYZM01003890.1:101287-114134 GCA_013398915.1 Dromas ardeola | reverse complement strand
TCCATCTCTTCTATAAACACCTTTTAAGAAAGAAGAAATCTTTACAGGTTGTAGTTTACCCCTGCTTTATCCTGGTTAGATTAACAGAAAAACTGCAAGTGGATGGATTTATTTTTTTTTCAATACATTGTCAAAAAATGAAAATGTCAAAGCAGCCAGGATTTTATAGAAAACTCATATATGAAATAATAATAATTCTGTATGATGAATAATAATCAGGAACAAGAAAAATACTTTAAGAGAAAAATAGGAATGTGGGGAGAATAATGAAGTAAGAAATATCTTTGATCATTGCCATCTGAGGTGGATAGACTGCATTATTATGGATTGTAACAGAACTAAGATGCAGACAAGATTAATTACTAATTTTATCAAATGCACAAATATTTGAATAGAGAAAAATAATATGCCACTCATGTTTCAAAATGTTACCAAAAAACCTTATTTGAAACGGTAGTCCAGCTGGTTTAGATCAACCAGGAAGTTCTGTGTTTTGCTATGCTTGCTGTTCAATTTTCTCGCCCTGTCTTTCCTTCTTCTTTGTGGATGTATTTCTAACATCAGAATATGGGAGACGAAAGATTCTTACTATGGCATTAGCACTATGGAATTAGCACTATTTTCTTCACTTTTATTTTTACGTACAAGCTTTCCTTACTTTTTTTTCTCATCAGTTTCTGGTCTTGCAAGTGACTCTCATTTTGAACTCAGTGCAATTTGTTTTTCCTTTTATGGGTCAGGCTCTCCAGCTGCATGTCAGACCCTGGAATAACTCACACTTATGCAGCTATTAATTTACAGCATTGTTTGTGCACCAAGGGAGGCAAAGTCTGTCCCAAAAGATCTCTTCACAGACAAATTGTGTCAAAAAAATTTCAGTTAATGTCTACACTTTTTTTTTCAGTGAAAAATAAACATTTTCATAAGGAAAATAATTTTTTATTGTAATAAACTTAAGTAATTATATCACATTGATATGGCAATGATAGTCATATCTATGAACTAAGATGATTTGCTTTATATATTTATTATATTTCTTTGTATTAAAATTAGGCACATTGCAGGCAATTATAAAAGAAGAGCACTTCATTCAAAGAGAACGTACGGTGAAGTTTCTCTCTCTTTTAAGGCTTTTTTAAGACAATAACAAAAACTCATCTCTTTTTTTTTTCCTCCCTCCTTAATATAGGGTTAATATCAAATGTTGATAATGTAGAAAGAACAGTTATATTTTTAGAAACCATTCCACACTACCTTCCAGACACAGGCAGCATGACTCATGGTAACAATTGCTGTATAAACAAGCTGAAGAAAAAATTATGAGAAAAGTACTTGCCTATTTTAAAAAAATGTTAATTTTCAGACACAGCCAAAATTACATTGAACTGTTCAGCTTCGTAATAAACTTTTAGTAAAATTGTTTAAGGCACAGCATTATCATTGAATATATCTTTTCTTGGTATACTCTTTATAAATTCCTGTGTGAGGTGCATCATATTGTTAGCATCTTCCAGTAGTACATTAAGTGTGTTGAATACCTTCTGACACTTGGTGTTTCTGTAGAATATTCAATAACTGTTTTGTTGGGGGGGTTCATGTGTCATATATGCATATACACCTGCAATATATATAATGCATATATTCATGTATATGTGTTAATGTTACAGAAAGCAAGTGGAGAAGGTCAAAGGGGTTTGGATTTTTTTTTTCCTACTTAGAGAAGAAAGTGGCAAGTCCATTTGTGATGCTCTTTGCTCTCTGTGGGAAGTACCACCCACAATTTTAGGCTTGGCCTTCAAAAAGGCTCTGTTGTAGAAGGTTCCATGCTGTCACTCGTATTTCTTTTGTATGATCAATTTTAACTAGAAGCTGATGAAACAGTATTTTTATTTTTAAAAAAGACAGAATCTCTGAATGATATTGACCATTAGTGAAAGCTGAGGCAAAATTTTGTTGGACATAGTACTGCTTGCTGTCTTTAATTAGACTGGAATACAGAGGTTCTATTATACGTTGTCCAAAACATAAAAACACTTGGGAAAAAAAATTTACCTTGCTGAAGGTCAAGAAATAAGCAGTAGAGTAAGTGCCAAGAAGCACACTGAAGAAACAGATGTGTTTAAAAGCACTTAAATGTTGACCTTCAGAAAGAATAGTGGCGGATGATGCTTTTTTTTAAAACAAAAGGCTTAATCCTTTTATGAATCAGATGCATTATCATAATCAGCATCAGTTAGTAGTCTTCCCTGACAAATATTATTTTTGACATTTCTACACTTAGCCTAGTTTCAGCACATAAAGAAAAGACCTTGCCCTTCACTGCCTTTGGAAGAACAAAATATCAAAGGAAAAACACATATGAAAAGTTAGTTAATAAACAAATGACTTAACTTTGAATTTATTTCCTCTTAAAGCAGTTATTTAACACTTGGTGTTATAACCACTGCAATTCATACTAGTCTTCAGCATAAAGACCAGCTCTGTCATACAGGTCTGTAAACTGCAGTCACTTAAATTTAACTAATGGGCTTTAAGATGCAATTCTTCTCTGCATGGTGAGTTCAGGTGTGTGACTATGTGCCGCTTGCAAACTGCAGTTAATCACTTTGATTTCTAAAAGAGTACATGCTTATTTTTTGTATCCTTACTGAAGTTTGGTTTTATACAGGTCAAGGCAAGTCTCTCTCTTTTTTTAAAGTTTGCTAACTCACAGTTTATAGTCCAGTCACACTTTTTCCCAATTAGATGACAGTGTTAAAATGTAAAAAGTGAAATACAAAAGTTAGAGTTCAGGTTGTTCTGCCCACTCAGACAAAAAGACAGTCAGAGAGCTGACAGGTCTGTACCTTTCTTTTTCATGTAAAGAGTAATTGAGTACCGTAACTGGTAAATTGAATAGAATTATGCTTCTCTGCCTTTCTTTGGCAGAGATATTCTCTTAATATAGAATCATAGAATTGCCTTGGTTGGAAGGGACCTTTCAGATCATCTAGTCCAACCATCAACCTAACTCTGACAAAACCCACCACTAAACCATATCTCTAAGCACTACGTCTACCCATCTTTTAAATACCTTCTGGGATGGTGCCTCAACCACTTCCCTGGGCAGCCTGTTCCAATACTTAATAACCCTTTCAGTGTCAAAATTTTTCCTAATATCCAGTCTAAACCTAAAAGTAATTTGTACTAGAAAAAGTGGATATAGTCTGAGTATCGCAAAGTTATGACCATTTAGTTGTGACACGGATGTTATAAATCCTTCATTTCTTCTTCATCGGCTTGCTGCTACTTTGTCTATTTCCAAAGTCATAAATGCGAGCAGAATCTTGTACCTTATTTGTTCTTGCAGCTCCATTAGTAAATATGGTACAAGTACCAGATTGGGCTGTCAAAGGTGATTTTGCTGGAATTTTAACAGAATATTAAAAGAATATTAAAAGGAACCATCTTTTATCCTTAAGGAGCTGGAAAAGAGCAACAAATAGATGTAACATTCAGAGGCTGAGTAACAAAATGTTTCTCTTGTACGTGCACTACATTTTCCTGACTAAATCACAGTAGTCTCCTGGTGTGGCATTGAAGAGATGTTCTGGAGAAACAATTATTTCATACTCATCATAGGTCTACAGATTTATTCCATCATCTGTTAGCTTCTTATGTATAACTTTTTCAGATTATCCCGGACTTTCAGTAAGGAAAGGAAGGGAAAAACATGCACCTAAAAGAAAAGCTGTATTGGAAATTGAACTTGGAATCTCTTAAATTCTAACTAAGAAATCCCTGTGATGCTGCTTAACAGACTCTGTAAAAGCAAAGACATGTCCTTCTCTTCTCTCATGGTAAATACTTTATCAAAACGAGCAGGACTTTTCACAGTGGTAAATTGCAACTTCAGTTCTCATTTCCTTTATATTTCGCATGATGACATTACATATGAAGAATTGTCAGGCCTGTGTGGAATATAGCATCACTCAAATATAGAGAGACCTCTCCAGACAGCATAAATTGCAAATTAACCCCAGAACCACAGTCATGTCTTTCCCGATCTCTTGCCTATTTCTAAAGGGAAAAAGAAAAGTGTAATTGGACAAAAGCTACTGTGAAGAATTACCTCCCCAAAATAAGTTGATTTTAGCCTGTATCATTTTAGTGATGCAGGTTGGTGCACAGCTCCAGAAACAACTGTACAAATGTGGAAGAGGAAAATTTAATCACTGGAGCAGGAAAAAGAAGATTGGGGCAGGATGTAATGCAGAAACATGAATATGTTTGGCCAGCTTCACTGCCAAATCCAGTATCTTTTTAAGCTACACTCCCAGAGACTTGCAACATTTAAGACTTGTCCAAATGGCTCTTGGGCTTCAAGCATACCTTCTGACACCTCACTTGGGAAGCTTTTCTCATCTTGAAAAATGAGCTGGTCAGGGCTCAAGACTATCTGGTAACTGGGTATAAACCAGCTGGATGAGGGACGAAGCTTTCTATCAAACTTTAAATGTCTGAAAGCAGAACTACTTGTCCTTTCTAGCACAAAGACACAGAAAGGAGGAAACAATTCCTCCTTTTTTTTTTTTTGTTCCCCTCTAAATTCTGTCACTACATAAGAATGGTTAGAACTGTAATGGTACATATGGCACCACCTCTGTCAGACAGAGTGACAAGGAGCGACAGGGACTACAAAGATGGTCTTACAGACATGGGAGATGGATATTGCACGGTATGAGGTAGCATGGGATCATCATTTGTTTTCAAAGATGAACATCCGAACTACCCTCCACATGGCTTGCTTATCATCAGACTATTTTAGAGAGCAGAGTCAAGCCCACAGAAAGCAAATCCAGCCAGGAAACCACATACATTCTTTTCTCAGCTTCTCAGAACTTTCTTTTCAGAAAGATGTCGCTAGAGTCATTTCTGTTTATTGTTTTCCCTGTTTCTAGCTGTTCAGCTTGCCAGATGAACATAATTACTGTCAGAAAATTACATTTATTTAAAAGTAAAACTGAATTACCCTTACCATCCCCTCCCAATCTGTATCTGAAAGGATTAGAAGGGTGTAGATTACAGACCACTGTACCATTATCATAGAAAATCCCATATTCCTCCTTCTTCTACCTCTTCTTGCATGTCCCCCCTTCCAAACATAATAAAGAGTTTCCATTCATTGACTGGTCAGTCTGGTTGTTCCTAAACACAATTATACTGCTTTCAGCATTAAGGGATGTTAAATTGTGCATTCTTGTCAAACCCAGTTTTAGCATCTGCCAAACGCACATCTCTCCTGAAAAACAGATAGCTACTGCTAGGTGCAGCACTCACTTACATTATGAATCTGATGATGCCCGATTTACTGGGCTCTGAATAAATAATTTCCTGATAGGGTACTCATATTTTGTACTTCTTAATCTCAATAGCCTTCTCTATGTAAAATGCTTTTTGCAGTTCCTATGTCTGAAGTACGCTGGTATTGACTTTATTACATTATCAGGAGATGTTTGCATAGATAATGTGCAGTTTTGGAATGCAAGCTGATAAGGAACCTTCTTCCAAAAAAATGAACTGGTTAAACTAGCAGATTTTTCTGGTGGACATTTATATCAATGATTCCTACAGTGAATAACATGAAGCTCCACCAACATACCTCCATCTATGCACCAGGGACACAGCTGAAATTTACAGACATCTCATGGAGCACAACAACTAAAATTTTAAAAATGTAAATTGGAAGATTAAACCAAATCAATGAATCTTTTCACATTTGTGTAGAATAATGTATACCTTTGTTTTTAAGAAAGGGTTAGAGCCATGGCAAGAATTAAAGAAAATGGAGATAGTAAGAATGAACATCTGTAGTACAGTTCTTTTTCCTTTTACTGTCACACAATCTTTGACTGGAGTATGGAGCACCTCCATCCACTGTCCAGATAAGAAAATGTCCTCTTTTCTTCCACGCAATGTGGCATCGATACACTGAGTGAAGCCATCATAAAATGACTAGAGATAATGCGAAACAGAAAATATGTGTAAAACAGTACTATGAGAAGTTGGGTTTGGCTCTACTGCTATTATTTTACATCAGTATCCTACAGATAAGCATCCTGACTTCTGAAGTTTTCCTAATCGGAAAACTCTGATTCCTGATGCTAATTTTGGTCTTTGGCACTCATTTTATGCATGTGGAGGTTAGATCTAGAGAACCTCTGTTTTCTAGATTACTAATAGAAAACAAATATTTTATCTGGGTTACTATAATTTACGTCAGCCATAAGCTAATGGTTACAAGGCTGAGACGTATTTGTATGCAGTTGCCAAAACAGGTATTTAGTTCTGTTTTACATTGCTTTGGATGCCATGTCTGGTCTCACGCTTTCTTTGCATGCGTATATAAAAATATATATGTAGATGTACTTACCTATATTGTATATATATTACATATATTTTTAAACGCAGCGTAAGACTTTCTGTGGAATGATAGTTCACGTAAACAGAGAGCACAGTGATCCATTTGTGCAGGTAATGGATACAGAGTCATTGAGATAGGTGTTCCTGGTGCTAGATACACAAATGTATAGGTGACTTTCTTTCATATGATAACATCAACTTTGGTTTTCTTATAGATATTACTTTCTTTTCCAGTTTTCAATTTTTGAACACAGTTTGGGTGACTAAAGAAGTACATTTATTTATTTTTAAATAAAATCGTCTTCAAGAATTAACACAGTAGGCAAAGTATATGAGTTCAGAGCCAATGTGGAGGCACTACTAAACAAAGGCAAAAAGTAGAACAGCAGGTCCCTTTTGTAATCATAAGTAAAGGTTTACACTGATATTCTAAAGAAAGTGCTTCATGCTGAACTGCTATAAATCTGAGAGCTGACAGCAAATGGAGATTTCCTTAAGCCTTATTTTTTAAGAGGATATTGAAAGCCTCTTTTTGCATTTTTTTCATCACAGAATCTTCAGCGTGTAGCTCTTAGGAGGCAGAGGAAGACAAGGCTTTCTTGCTCCATCTACTCACATTAGGAACTAAGTTCTCTTTTTACTACCTTCTCTCTATTCCTGCCTTGAAATTTATAAAATATTGCCATATTCCTGCTTTCCATTGCTAAACTAAGCTTCTCATGCTTCTGCTTTCCCAGGAAACCTTGGAGGGTTTCTGCAGTTCCCAAAAGATTCTTGTTCTTAAAAGGTGTTTTTATAAGGCAAACAAGTTTTCAATATAGTGGTTCCCATGGAAGTTCTCCTTTTGAATATGGCCAGGATTCCCCCTTCCTCTCCATTAGGCTGTTGGATCAAGTCTGGTTACAGGCAGGGGTGAGGATACCTGGACTTTCTACCCTGCAATTTCCAAAGTATTCAGGTTCATAGTTTCGGTCCTAATAGCTTAAACGTCTTTCCTTTGAAGTGGAACAAACAGTAATGTAGACTGTCAGCTAAAAAGTTCTCTATCAAACTGATTTGAAGTGTTCAAACCTGGAAATGGAAGAACAGAGATCTTGTTCCAGATACATCATGAAAAACTAAACCATGGAGAAGAATGTCAGGCCGCCATTACCAGATTCTGCTTCTTGTTAGGGTATAACAATGGAAAGCTATTATTCTCTGAGAAGCCTTTAATATTGTTGTGATTGCATGTCAAATTAAGGGGTTAAGGCCAAGCTTTCTACTTTGGATAGATTTTTTTCTCCTTTTCTGAAATTAATTTTTCATATCAGAAATTATTCATTTGTGGGTCCAGGGCAAAGCAAATGTAAATGCTTTGGAGCCGAGACAATGAGTTAAAGATGTCCCATAATTAACTTTGTTTTATTAAAGTAATGTTTCAAATATTTTAAAGAAATTAGATTCACAGAAGTAATCTCACTATATTCTTAAAATAAGTTATATGCATGCTTGAAATGACAGGAGGGAAATCAATCTTCCACCGCAACAGCATCTCAACTTGGAAAACACTAAAACATGGACATGTGACTCTGTATACTTGACACTTGACATGAGTGAGGTTGCTCACATCTTTGAGTTCATGCAGAGGTGTGACTGCAGGATTAGGGCCTATGAATTTTTGACAAGGAGTTCAAGCTGACTGAAAACAATGACCTCTCAAGATTAAGATCTTATTTAATAAAGATACCTCTGTTTTTTTTGGCTGTTTAATATAGCGCATGTTGCATATGTTCAAAATAAGTATGCAGTAGCTAGACTCAATGCAGAACCACAGCAGCATACTTATTGTCATTTTATTCTCTTTACCTACAGTTTGCAGCAATCAATTAAAATTAAAATCCTGTTCCAAAAGTGGCTGAACCATTTTTTTTCCAAAGCAGTTGTCAAAAGGCAGCACAATGTAGTGGTTAAAAATATTAACTGAATGTAAATGTGCTTATCCTAAGAACATCTCAGTTCTGCAATAATTTAAGTGATTCTTTGATTAGACTTGTTTCTATTGAAAATAATTAAATTCATAAAGAAAGGATATATTAAACAAAAAATAGTCATTAGCAAAGCTAGAGAAGAGGTGATGACATCAGATAGCTGTGTAGTTAATCAGAATATAAGATTGTACACTTGAGGTGGGTAAGGTGAAAACACTACCAGAGAAAAATATGAAATCCTAACTCATAAAGCCATAAAACCAATAAAATGTGTGGGTTTGGGTGATCCTACAAAAAGAATATGCACAGAAAAAAAGGTCCATCTGAAAACAACAGAAGTTTGTAACGTACCCACAAGAATTAATTTACTCCTGTTGCTATCACTCTCTACATTTTATAAGATTTTTCTCTCCTTTCTTACAATGGAAAGCTACCATGCTCTGAGAAGTGTTTAATCTTGTTGTGATTATGTGTCAAATTAAGAAGGGTTAAGAAGGTAAACTTTTCTACTTTGGATTGATTTTTTTCTCCTTTTCTGAAATTAATTTTTCATATCAGAAATTATTCATTCATGGTTCCAGGGCAAAGCAAATGTAAATGCCTTGGCGCTGAGACAATGAGGTAAAGACATCCCTATAAAAATCACCACATGTTACAAGAAGTTAAATTATTGCAAAGTATGCTAATAACCTACCTTTCATTTGTGGTGCTGAAAATTTTATAGTAACATCACTATAGAAAAGGGAGTGCTTATGTAGATTAAGTATGGTGCACATCCCCTGTAATAGAAGAAAAAAGTCATAGATTTTTACAGAAGCAGATAAATTTGCACAGGCAAAATGCATTCAATACATTTCCTGCATAAATTACTTGAATTTTAACTGATAGTTTTCAATTCTTAAATGATTGCTAGAGCTAATAAACATTAAATGCTCTTTTGAAATATCAGGCAGAGCTGAAGTGTTTGGGTCTGGATTTACCTGTACAGGAAATTGCCTCCATCCATTTTGAAGTGGCATTTGTCATCTATTTTTCATCAAGGTCTGCTCATTTCTGTTATGCCAATAGTATTCTTCTGGAAGGGCTAGTGGAAAAAAATAAATTAATGATGCTGAGTTGGTACTTAAATACTGCAACAGCTGTGGAATCAATGTAGCTGGTCTGCTGCAGCTATGTGCCAATGCTTTCTAGCCCATTCAGTCACAGGTTTGAGTTATAATCTTGTGTAATCACATAACCTCTTTGCGTTCAGTCTTTAAGATATTGCTCTAGAAAATGATATAAATGAACATTCTTGTGTGAGTGAAAGTCACTTAGTTGGATATTTATCTCCCCATATTTAAAATGTAAGAAAATCTAGGTGCCGCAGTTCATTCATATTTGTAAGTCGTTTAGCGATATTAGGCACTTAGTTTTGCTGAGGTGCTATTATTGGGATGAAATTTTTTCTTTTCTTGAGCATATCTCTAGGCCTCCAACACTAAAGGTTAACAGTGTATGTAACACAGGAACATAGCTGATTTAGTAGCACCAGGAACATGAACACTGACTCTGATTTAGCAAGTGAAAGTCACTTCTGTGTATAGGGTAGGACTGTAGCCATTGTTACATGAAACAGACAATTTATCTTAAAAATAATTTGCATCATATCTGAAAGTAACAGTGTAGTACTGTTGGCAAAGCCACTCTTTGACATCGTCCTTTTCATCACAATCTGCAATCTCGACATGTGTGTCAGGACAGTTATCTGAGAGCAGTGATTGTTTAGAAAAAGAAACAATTATTAAAATGATTTTTCAAAAGAAATTACATAATTCAGAATTATTACATAATTCTACATAATTCTAAATTATTTTCTATCTTGGTAATTTGAGTTTTGCTTCTAGAATACCTAATGTTTTCCAAAAGATATTTTTTAAAGTTTATATCAGGGTCATATATCTTTGAAGACATAAACAGAAACCTTCCTGAAACTACAACTGAAAAGAGTTTAGAATAAAAAATACCATAAATACTGCAATAGATGTTTATTGACAAAACTATCACAATATGTTCCTTCTCCTTAGTGCTGCATTTTGAAATGAAAAGTAAGCATTTCATATACAGGAGGCATGTCAGAGTTAAATATATTAACATGGAAAAAAGAAATCTCTTCACAATTCACTTTTCTCTTCAAAAAAGTCAAGATTAAGTTAAATGAGTCATTTTCTATCTGATACAGGATATATCTTGTCTGTGTTGCAATGCAATACAGATGAGCGACAACTGTCCAGACATTTACTAGTCCATCAATAGGAGACCACTCAGTGCATCAGGGCCCAGGTCTCTGATTTCTCTCCCCAGTAAAGGAGAAGGGCATCATTGAAACCTGTGGGGAATCTGAGAAGAAAATACTATGGATTTCTGTCTAACGTTATTGATGGAAGTTAAATGTCCACTCAGAACCATAATCAAGCTCAGGAGGTGACAAAACATTTGTGTGAGCTGTTTAAGTAGAAGTGAGGTGAAACGGAAGCCTGTTGCGAAAAAACGGGCTATTTGGGGGTTTGGATTTGACAAATACCTGGTTCTTGAGAAAAGGAAAGAGAAACTGGAAATTATTGAATGCTTTAAATAAATTAACTCCTTACAGCAGGGGTGCCTTGTAATTGCTTTTTTTTTTTTTTCTTCCGCATATCTTGCATGAGCTGTAAACTTTTTAACTCAGGGCTCAAGAGACTAGCCATCATAATGTACCTATCTTTAGATGCACAGCTGCATTTTTCAGCTTTGGTATTTTCCATAACATTTCCAGCAGGCCATAATGTAATACTCACCTTTTTTTTTTTTTTTTTCTCTTTTAATAACAGTCTTTCACTTTGAATGGTTAAAGCCTTAACATGGCAATTTTTTGCTTCTCAGGGCTGACTTCCTTACAGGACAGATTGGAATTATATGTTCCTTTCTGATTTTTTTAAGTTTTTTAATCTGATGGTTCACTTTCAGCCAGATGGGACTGCCTCTTCTCCCATGACTGAGCCAGATGTTGATCTGCATCAAGTTTTTGGCAAAGAGTTCATATAAGCTTTGTACTGACTGATTCATCTGCATATCAGCCTCATTAATAATGTATCATCTCACTGCGGTGAATAACCATGACCATATTTTCTGTACAATTAATTCATATAGGCTCATCACTGCCCTAGATAAGCGTATACCTACAGGTATACTAAGCGGTAATGCCACTTGTGACCAGCTAAAATCAGACCATAAGAGACTTTAATCAGCTATTTTAAGCCTTTATAAACTAAAAGCCAGAGTATCCTGATTTAAAAGAAAACATACACCTGCATGAGACATGTCCATCACTGGGAACAGAGGAACACAGGGCTTGAATTAGTCAGAAAGGTGGAAATAGGCTGCAAAGTATATTTTACAGTCTTAATTTTCTCCTCTGTTGTGTTCTCCAAGACAAATATGGGTAGGTATTTTTTTAGTGAAGTTCTTCTGGACCTTTGAGAAGAAATGGTGCTGTTTGTTAGACTGAAAATACATTATGAGTGAGATGGAGGAGTATGCATAGACCACAGATCAGGACTGCTGTTACCCCCAGGCTTTCAAGCCATCTATGGGGCATCAGATATCATGAAATTGGCTTGAATGTTGTGCATTGTGTTTTGGCTACTTTTAAAAATAATGCAGTGGTATTCTGCCTTGGGGTTCTGAAATTTAGAGTGTGCATCTAATTTTCAGGCTTTCCTCTGTATCAGTGAGGGCTAGAAACTTAATCCTTTTGATGATAACTAGATTCTTACTGGGACACAAGTCTCCAGAAGCTGTAGCTTAAAAAACTCACAAGTGCAGTCATACGCAAAATAAAAATAAAAACTGTTGATAACACTGCTAAGGAAGAGGCTCTGTAATGTACTAAGATCTTCAAAGGTTCAGTTAGCCCGTGAACTGAGCTTATACATATATTTCCATTTTGGAAGATACAAGTCTGCCTTGGAATCTTGACAGAGGTATATACCATGTCAAAAAATTATTTATTTTTTTAAAAAAAGAATAGAGCTTTTTTATTTGATGGGAGACCTACATTACTAAGTGTTGTTATGTTTCATAACGCTTGGAAATGAAACAGTTTCAGTTCTTTCTAGACTACAGTTATTGAAATTATTTTAAATAATATATTTATCTCCCTGATAGTATCAGTGGATATGTCTAGATTTCAGGGAAGATATGTCTGTGCATGGAGTCCTGAGCTCCTGATTGTTCAGATCAAGAAATGCTTGTCATTTTCTTCCAGGTTTGGTTTCCTTTCCTCCTTTATGGGAGATCCGGGGAGAGCAGGGACATTGGTGCATACTGAAGTCTTGTCCCATCTTTTAGTTGGGAACACGGCTGATGAATCATAGAATCATAGAATGGTTTGGGTTGGAAGAGACCTTAAAGATCATCTAGTTCCAAGCCCCCTGCCATGGGCAGGGACACCTCCC
>VYZM01003890.1:83528-99823 GCA_013398915.1 Dromas ardeola | reverse complement strand
GTTGATAACACTGCTAAGGAAGAGGCTCTGTAATGTACTAAGATCTTCAAAGGTTCAGTTAGCCCGTGAACTGAGCTTATACATATATTTCCATTTTGGAAGATACAAGTCTGCCTTGGAATCTTGACAGAGGTATATACCATGTCAAAAAATTATTTATTTTTTTAAAAAAAGAATAGAGCTTTTTTATTTGATGGGAGACCTACATTACTAAGTGTTGTTATGTTTCATAACGCTTGGAAATGAAACAGTTTCAGTTCTTTCTAGACTACAGTTATTGAAATTATTTTAAATAATATATTTATCTCCCTGATAGTATCAGTGGATATGTCTAGATTTCAGGGAAGATATGTCTGTGCATGGAGTCCTGAGCTCCTGATTGTTCAGATCAAGAAATGCTTGTCATTTTCTTCCAGGTTTGGTTTCCTTTCCTCCTTTATGGGAGATCCGGGGAGAGCAGGGACATTGGTGCATACTGAAGTCTTGTCCCATCTTTTAGTTGGGAACACGGCTGATGAATCATAGAATCATAGAATGGTTTGGGTTGGAAGAGACCTTAAAGATCATCTAGTTCCAAGCCCCCTGCCATGGGCAGGGACACCTCCCACTAGACCAGGTTGCTCAAAGCCTCATCCAGCCCGGTCTTGAACACTTCCAGGGATGGGGCATCCACAATTCTCTGGACAACTTGTTCCAGTGCCTCACCATCTTCACAGTGAGGAATTTCTTCACAATATCTAATTTTAATCTACCCGCTTTCAGTTTAAAACCATTACCCCTCATCCTATCACTACACTCCCTGATAAAGAGTCCCTCCCCATCTCTCCTGTAGGCCCCCTTAAGTACTGGAAGGCTGCTATAAGGTCTCCCTGGAGCCTTCTCTTCTCCAGGCTGAACAAACCCAACTCTCTCAGCCTGTCTTCACAGGAGAGGATCTCCAGCCCTCTGGTCATCTTTGTGGCCCTCTGCTGGACTCGCTTCAACAGGTCCATGTCCTTCTTATGTTGGGGGTGCCAGAGCTGGACGCAGTACTCCAGGTGGGGTCTCACCAGAGAGGCGTAGAGGGAGAGAATCACCTCTCTCAACCTGCAGGCCACACTTCTTTTGATGCAGCCCAGGATACAGTTGGCTTTCTGGGCTGTGAGCGCACATTGCTGGGTCATGTTGCGCTTCTCATCAATCAATACCCCCCAGTCTTTCTCAGGGCTGCTCTCAATCCATCCCCCACCCAGCCTGTATCTGGGCTTGGGATTGCCCTGACTCATCAGTAGGACCTTGCACTTGACCTTGTGGAACTTCATGAGATTTGCATGGACCCATCTCTCAAGCCTCTCAAGGTCCCTCTGGATGGCATCCCTTCCCTCCAGCATGTTGACTGCACCACGTATCTTGGTGTTGTTGACAAATTTGCTGAGGGTGTACTCAATCTCACTCCCCATGTTGCTGACAAAGATGTTAAACAGTACCGGTCCCAGTACCGACCCCTGAGGAACACCCATTCGTCACTGGTCTCCACTTGGACATCGAGCCGTTGACTGCAACTCTTTGAATGTGGCCATCCAGCCAATTCCTTATCCACTGAGTGGTCCATCCATCAAATCCATGTCTCTCCAATTTAGAGACAAGAATATCGTGTGGGACAGTGTCAAAGTCAAACGAAGTCAATACAGATCTGAGAACTAGGAAGTACGCATATAATGTGTCTGTCTACAATCAATAGTGTCTCACGTTAGATTGACTGGAAATGAGATTTACCAAAGTTTGGGGCTTGGAACATGCCTTCATGATCTGTTACTCCCAAACTGGAAGCCTATAACTGGTTTATGGCTTAGTGGACATAAACTAGAAAAAAATACTATATTGCTCATCTAATAAACCTGACACACAGCTCACAGGGAAGATATTGTCCATGAAACCCTGCCATACTACCCAGATCCACAAGAAGTGAAATGGGAGAGTAAAGTACGATTTTGTCTATAGCATGTGTGGATGAGCTGCCCATGAGCTAGCCAGGTTTATAATTGCTGCCGTAACAGGGGTGGTTTCCTGTATTTTGGGGAGTGATAAGGGTTGTTTTCTTCACACAAACTGTTAAAAATATTGTCTCTCACTCGCATACAGTTCAGATTGAACTTTTCTTCTGACATGATTCCAGCAATATTCTTTTAATGAATCCTTTTGTATCATTTGAGAACGTGGAACTCCATTTTTCATTATATTAGTTCTGTATTGCTATTAAAATGTTCTATAGCATCAGATGAGTCAATTAACCCATTGCTTCAGTTTCTGAAGACTGGAATAGTAACTTCACAGGAATGTTTAGAGAACTGATTAATTAGCCAGTGCCAAAGTGTAAGCATAAATTCTCCTGTCCCCATCTCTAATAGTTGAATAATTCCTTCAGAGAAGTAAAAATTGCATTATCCACGTTACAGGATGAATTTACATTTGCACATGTTCCCACATTAGAATTTAGTCAAGACACTATGAATAACACCTCTATTTCTGTGAAAAGTGCATAATAGAATTGTAATAAAGGACCTTTGTTTTTTTATAACTTGGCTCCATTTCACATAACACATACACATTTCACATATGATATACAATTATGGCCTATCAGTGTATTATTAAATATGAATCTACAGATAAAAATATGAACACATTTCTTGTACTTCATATCCTAGGACAGAATTTGCTTTGACATAATGAGAAAACCTAGATAAAAGCAATTTGTATAGAATTTTTATTTAGCTTACCTAGGCAACTTTTCTTCAGATAGGGATCTTATCTTTAGTGAGGTCTTGTGTCTTTCTGCCTTTTCCACTGAATTGTCTGAAATTTAATAGAAGAAAGTGTAATAAGAACTGTAGGCCTTTTAGGTTTGGAATTTTTTGTTGTGTGGCTTTTGTTTGATTGGGGTTTTTTTGTGGTTGGATTCTTTTGTTGTTGTTTTTTTTTTTTTTTTTTTAAAGTGAATAACTTGCCTGATAATTTCTCTATTTTAATAACCACATCTTCTAGCAGGAGCACTCTAATTTTACTTTACAGATAGCCTTTGTCCACTCAGGAAGGTATTGCTAAATTTGCTAAATTGCTACCTTTACAGTTGATATTTTTATAATGGACCCACTAGCTTCAATTTTCCTCCTTCTGTACAAAGTATTTGAGAAATAGCTGGAATGGTAAACCATCAGTGAAGACATCTAATTGCTGTTTTTAAAAAACATTTGTCTTATTTTTTTAACATGCACAACAGTCATATTCACATGAGAGATAAAATAATCAAATAATTTTTCATTTGCTCTTCATTTAAGCAATGATCAAAAGAGAAGCTGAAAACAGCTTGTAAAGGTATTTAGTAAAAAGATGCAAATGATATTTGGATTATATAGGACGAAAGGTATACATATAAACTTAGTTATGTGAGTTGATGAAATTAGTATTAATTTTCAGATAGGGCCTCAGTGTCCATTGTTTCTCAAGTTTTGATTTAGTTTGGGATAACGTTTTACAAGACAAAAAATTTAATTTGTCATATGGTTGCCAAAAGAATCCCACAATAGCTATCAGGAATTACATTTCAATGAAGTTAAATAAATATATTTAAGCCTTCCTCAGACCTGAGTGGTATGGATTTTCTTTTAATAAAATTTGAAATGTAGATACAATTCACTTGTGCTAGGGCAAATGCCAAAAAAGGAACTGTGACATCTTTTTAAAGTACCCTGCTCTGCTCATAATGCTGTCTGTGCATATTTCAATAGTGAAAAAGCTCCACTCCCCTCTTTCTTTTTTTTTTCCTTTAAGAGTTGTCTTGCCTGCAGCATTGCGCACAGAAACAATACAAGCTGTCAAAAACTAGATAACCAATTTACTTGGAAAAGGAATTAATGCTTTCCTCATCTGACATTAATTTTGTTGGAATTGTGTCTCAAGTGGAAAATGTTGGCTTTGAGTGCGGAATAATAACAGTTACTTCTTTAGACTCAACAGGCTGAAATGCCAGGAATGGGAAGCCATGTCCTCAGTGTGACTGGAATATCAAGTGACAACCTTGGTAGGGTGTTTTACTCGCACTGTTCAGTCCTGTGTGGGGAAGAACGAACAAACTCATCAGGATTAAAATTTGTGGTGCACTAACAAAATTTAATGATGAAGGAATCCATATTTCCATATATTTGCATCTTGCTTCATAGAACCTAGGACATACTCACTAGACTGTCACTAATATTTTGTGGTAGGTCTCCAATTTGCATGAAGACACTTCTTATTCATGTGTGAGTAGCTACTGCTAGCTCTATAAAGTTGCAACTAGGCTAGGCTGTAATTGGTTTATTTTGTGTTGTCTGTTGTCCCCTGAATAGCGCAGCAGCACTGAGTGTGAGGCAATTTTTCTCTACTGTATGTACCTCTGCGGGAAAGATACTAGTTTGTGACTGGACATGTGCATTTGAATCATCAGTTATTAAACATTTTCAGCTGCAAAAACGTTCTACGTATTTTTCAGTTTAGCCCTTGAAATCTCATTTTTACGCAGACTGGATTTTTCAATACCAAACGTTCCTCAAGTTTTTACTGTCACATCTTTTCTATGAATACTGGCAATATTTTTGGTGCTACTTAGCAATGTGAAAGATGACAGTATTGCAGAAGACGGGCAAATTGGAAGTGGAAAGCTTCACATAGCAGAAAGAAACAAAGAACGAACTGCAGATTTGTATTTATAACATCATCTGACTCTTTTTATGTAGGTAAAGGATAACTGACTTTCTCGTTGAACAACCCAGTCCTTCAGAGTACTTAACTCTGCATGTAATGCTTTTCTTCCAGCTTTGGCTGTTAATGGCTGTGCTCCTCCAGCACATTGGCGCAGCCAACAAGGTCATTGAGGGTGGATGTCAGAGGAACCACTGGAGGAATTTAGGATCTAGTTTGAGTGGGCCAGAAAGCTTAGGGTGTAAATAAGAGAATGACTGGAAGTTTCTCTGTGCAATTCTATTCAATTATTATCTTAGTATAGTCATTAAGATTTTATCATTATCATTTTTACATTATAACTTGTGTCATGGCAAAGTTTAAGAAAATTCCTCGGGATTTTTTACATGGTAAAATAGTGTATAGTTTCATTGAGTGATTTTCTCCAAGTGCCTTAGAGCACTGTATAATTGCAAAGCATAATAAATTAATTTTGGACAAAATGGTAATTAAACTGCAACTAAACTGGTGTCTTGTTTTGGATTTTTTTTCGAATAGTTTATTTGAAAAATGTATGGTTTATAGTCATCTGCAAACTACGAAAGATTCACTGAAGAATTCCAAGAAAAAAAAATGTATCCAAATGAAAGAAGTTGGTGTTTCGCTTCTTACTCTATAGCTTATATATTAGAAAACTCTTTCCGTCCTTGATAATGGTTTTAACATAACTTGGTTTTTTACAGAATTACAGTAACAGAGTACAAGAAGCTATGTAATACCATAAATGTTATTATAGTCTAATAGACTTTAAGTAAAACAGTGACATACACATCTATGTAAACATAATAATCTATAACATATGTCAGTTGTCTATGTGCTAGAATTTAGATTTACACTTAAGGCCTCCAGCAGGTTTTTTTGATGATGTGTGGTTTGCTTTTCTCAACACAAAATGAATCACAAGATGAATCAGGCCCTAAAAATGACTATTTCTCTCCATTGATTATAAAATAAGTCTAGCTGTCTAGCTCGTTTATAGATAGCTACTTTACATAGGTAATCCACATTTAATCAGATGAGCCTTACTCTTGTTTCAAGATGAAAAAATAATATATTACATTAGTACATCTAGGTTAAAGCGTCAACATATTCAATTTGCTGATCAGACACTTTTCCATCACTGGGATGTTGCCTCAGCAAATTGCTTCAGACATTAACAAGGTCTTGCAACTGAAAAAGAGTTCAAATCCATGAGTTTAAGCATCTGGATGCTTGCATTTATGCTGCTATGACTTTCTTGATTTGTTGTTTCTCACTGTTCCTTCTTGTTTTCTGGGGACCTTCAGGCACAATAAGTAACTTGTAAATTTTTTTTTAATATTTTTATTTGTTAAATGTCGCTAAGTAAGAAAAAGATGAAGTATGCAGCAGCTTTTTCAGTAGAGCTCATTATTTCTTAGAAACTGAACTATCTACTTTATTGAAGTTGCATTTCACCTCACAACATACAACTGCTTAACAGTTTGTTATTGTATTTGCAACAGCAGTGTATTATAATTAGAAGTAATGAGCCAAACAAGCTATTCTCAACTCCTCAAAATGACATACTTAGAGATTTTTTCAGAAATTGTGGGGTGTTTATTTTTATTTTTCATTCATACCATAGTGACTAATGTCAATGAAGAAAAAAAAAGTAATTCCTTAGTATCTGAAGGCATGACTTTTTTTTCAAGTGTGTTTAGCATCAAAGCAAGGTATGAGATGAACACAATTGGAAATGGAAGACTGGTATTTATCACTGCAACAGACTGCACAGCAATGCAAATAATGATAAACTTCCCTAATACGGCATCTCAGCCATGCCCTTGAAAGATTATCATGTAAGAGAAAAATATTACCTTTGTCAATTGAAACATTAGACCTTTTAGGAGAGTGGCTGTTTAAACGTGGTTTTTACTGACCTGGGTTATCAAATAATTTCAGATGTTTGCATGACCTATTCAAAAACATACTTAAATAATCTACTTAATTTCAGGCATGTGTTTCAATCCTAGCCTCTTTCACAGGAAGTAATCATATGCTTGAACATGTTAGTAAAATGAGATTTTTCTCATTACTGACCTCAGCCAGCCATCACTCAGCAACCAAAAATGGGGAAGGTGCCCTCTGACCTGGTCCTTTAGCTCTTCACCCCCTTTTGCCGAACACGCTCTGTGCTTCTGTTATCTCCACCGGGAACTGGGTGAGCAGAACTGAAGGTGAAGGCACAAGGAAAATGAGGATGGGAAGTGAACATTTTCATAACTTCTAACCTATTTTTTTTTTTAATTATTACCTGCATTACTCTCCAGAATGCTTGAAACTGATGCCTTTTGCCTTAGCAGATACCACATTCTTTCACATAGGAATCGACGGAGCATATACTCAGAGTACTTTTATGCTTTTTTAATGATTATTGAACTATTGCTTAAAAAAAAATCTGTAACTGTAAAACAGACTTTGCGAACAAAGCTGAGTGTATGTCATTTCACAAGTGTATAGAGGGTTCCAGTAGTTATAGGTTAGTTTGTGAGGCATGGGAGCCTCACTTCCCTCATCTCCTAAATATTTTGACATGTAACATTTTGCAAGACATGTTATTTATGCCACTGTTTAAGAGTCATGGTCATATTGCATGTTCTCTTCTGGCCTCACAAATTATTATATGCAAAGTGGAATAGCCTCAGCAGTTAAGGAATGCTGCTTTTTTTTTGTTTTTTCCTTTTTTTTCCCTATTAATGTATAGCTATTATGTAAAATACTTCTATAGGAGTTAAGAGTTCAAAGTCTCTCTGACAAGTATAGAGAAGAAAGCTTTTGAATACTCTGTTGTGACTGTGCTTTAACCCTTCAAATCCCACCTCTCATACTCAACTCCATTAGAAGAACAGAGCACAATAGGTCTGCTCTGGTAGGGCTTAACAGATTGAGTCCTTTCTGCAAATATAGCAGAGAAAAATCTAGTTTGTGAAGCCTGATAGGGCTTAGTCTAAGATCAGTGCTTCACTCATTAGCAAATCCCAAAACAGAATTTTAGGTACCATGAGAGCTTTAATTTTGGAAACTTAGAGCTCTGCAGACTTCAGACATGAGTAGGCAGCAGCAAAGTAGATATTTCAAGCATCTGTGTTTTGTATTTCAGTTCCTAAATCCTGGTTATGTCCCACTTTAGATGCCTATGCCCTTTTTACAATGTCATCTGTAAAACCCAGCTCTCAAAGGTATAGCGCTGTGAGAGTATCGGTCTCTCACTGGGTTCAATAGAAATTTGCTATCTATCTCTTTGAGTATCACAGTTTTAGGATGCTAAATTTTATTGAAAAGCATGAGACTAAAAGTTTAATTGTGCAGGAAATTTGGGGTGATTTTACATTTTTAGGTATCCCACTGGCTAGCAAAATCAAATCATTAGAACTGAATTAGATGCCCGGAGTCCCTGTACAATGCCTTACAGGAGGGAAAGGTACGCCTCTATTATGTTTGTGTGCTACAGAGCTTTCCAGTGTAGAAATACCTTGCTTGGGTACTGAAACAGTCCACTATACGGCGTGTTGTGCAGACTAATGTACCTTGAGAATACTGGCTCCCTGCAGTAGGAAGCTACATCATTTAAAGTGGACTTTGATATCTTCACACAGCACTGTCAGGCTCTGCAGTAAAGCCAGAGACTGACAATTGGCCTGACAAAACTCAACATGGTTCTGAGTAAGGGCCTGATTAAACCACTCCATAGAAAACACCATGAAGGGAAGTGGGGATACACTCTGTCCCTTGAAGGTTAGAGTAAGGCATGTGTCTCTGCTCAGGGCTTTTGGGTTACTGCTGAAAGCCAGGTCAGGTCTTTCCTGAGAAATAGGTAGTTCCTATCTGTTGTACCCAGTGGTAAAAAGACGTTAGCTTTCAAATCCTTCGTTGGCCTGATTTCAAACCGGTTTGCAGCCACCTCAGTTCCACGGTCATCTTTTCTCAGTCTATCTCATTTTTACTGCTGTTTCTTCTTGCACAATTAACTATTCATTGAAGCAAAACTTTGATGCTGATTTTCATCCCCCCAGCTGTGCAGTTTAACAGGTGGATTAGAGAGTCAGGCAGGAGCACGATAGTAAAATTTCTGTAGAGGGGGATGTGTTTTAGGAGGTTATCACAACTCACCTCTTTTAGACATGTTTTCTCACCAGGCGTCCCACAGAATCACAGAATCACAGAATGGTAGGGTTGGAAGGGACCTCTGGTGATCATCTAGTCCAATCCCCCTGCCAGAGCAGGGTCTCCTAGAGCAGGTTGCACAGGAACGCGTCCAGGAGGGTTTTGAATGTCTCCAGAGACAGAGACTCCACCACCTCTCTGGGCAGCCTGTTCCAGTGCTCTGCCACCCTCAAAGTAAAGAAATTATCCTCATGTTTAGGTGGAACTTCCTGTGTTCAAGTTTGTTCCTGTTACCTCTTGTCCTGTCACTGGGCACCACTGAAGAGAGCCTGGTCCCATCCTCCTGACACCCACCCTTTAAGTATTTATAAGCGTTGATAAGGTCCCTCCTCAGTTGTCTCTTTTCCAGACTGAAGAGACCCAAATCCCTCAGCCTTTCTTCATAAGAGAGGTGTTCCAGTCATCTTGGTAGCCCTTTGCTGTAACCTCTCCAGCAGTTCCCTGTCCTTCTTGAGCTGGGGAGCCCAGAACTGGACACAGTACTCCAGATGTGGCCTCACCAAGGCAGAGTAGAGGGGGAGGATGACCTCCCTCGACCTGCTGGCCACACTCTTCTTGATGCACCCCAGGATGCCACTGGCCTTCCTGGCCACAAGGGCACATTGCTGGCTCATGGTCATCCTGTTGTCCACCAGGACTCCCAGGTCTCTTTCCACCGAGCTGCTCTCCAGCAGGTCAGCCCCCAACCTGTCCTGGTGCATGGGGTTATTCCTCCCCAGGTGCAGCACCCTACACTTGCCCTTATTGCATTTCATAAGGTTCCTCTCCGCCCAACTCTCCAGCCTGTCCAGGTCTCTCTGTATGGAGGCACAGCCTTCTGGTGTGTCAGCCACCCCCCCCAGCTTTGTGTCATCAGCAAACTTGCTGAGGGTGCTCTCTATCCCTTCATCCAGGTCATTGATGAATGTATCGAAGAGGACTGGGCCCAGTACTGACCCCTGGGGAACACCACTTGTCACCGACCTCCAACTAGACTCTGTGCCCCTAATCACGACCCTCCGAGCTCTGTCTCGCAGCCAGTTTTCTACCCACCTTACTGTCCATTCATCTAACCCACTCTTCTTAAGCTTCCCTATGAGGATGCTGTGGGAGATCGTGTTGAATGCCTTGCTGAAGGCAGCTCACCCTCTCTTAGTTCTGTCTTTGAAACTCCTGCATGGCCGTGCTGCAAACAGGAGCAGTGGAGCACTTCAAAATCCGGCGCTTTGACCTCCTGTAACTTTGGCACTCATGTATTTTGCAATGTCATCCCAGAAAAAGTTACATCATGGTAAAGGAGGGTGGGGAACTGTAACGGGGTGCACAGCAGGGCTGAATGAATGCCCAGAGGCAGGGGAACAGAAACCCCTCACACTGGATTCACCATGAAAAACATCCTAATGTAGGACTAAATCTAGACTGTCCATACTCCCTTGCCTTTGGCTCAATTAATGGTAAAAATACAGAAGTGAATCCACATTAAAAGTTGTAACAGTTCAACTGTAGCAGTACAGTCAAAACAGCACAAGGTTTCTGTATAGACTAGCCCTAAAAATTTATAGGTTTGTTCATTTAACACAGTCCTTACAGAACTGTTGTCCTTATTCCAAAATCTTTGCTGTAAGCCATCCTGGCAGACTGACCAAGAACTGAGTGGATATGGAAAATGAATTGACTCGGTACTACAAGGACTGGTTTCTCAGGGTCAAGATTTGAAGTACATTAGTGGAGAAGTGTATGCGCCCACTGTTCAGGCTAAAATTTTCTGCTGATGAATAAGAAGACTTTGCTGCCCAAGGCTGTCAGTTCAGCAATTTTCCATGGAATAAAAGGAAAAAAACCCTCAACACTGAGCCTTCTAACCTTAATGGTGTTCCCTTCCAGATATATTAAATGATTTTCAGTTCCTCTTTTTTAAAGGAAAGAATGCTTGAAGCTATGTTGGTATCAGCGTAAGCAATGAAATTGAAAGCTGTGCTTTCATGTTAGCATCTTTTATAATTTTTGGTTATTGATCCACAATGAGTGTCTACAGACACCTCAATCACTATTATATACTTCTTGTGAATAAACTTGATCTATGAAATGGATAGAGTTCAGCAAAGGGGAATGTGAAGTTCTGTACGTAGGCAGGACTCATCAGCTATTTAGTGCAAGACAGGAAACCACTAAGTGGGTAAAGTTTTGCAGAAAAAGATCTCAGATTTGGAGTGGATGACAAATTCTGTATGAGTCAATGTTATTAAGCTACTGCAAACAAGGCAAATATCCTACTGGGATATGTCAACAGGAATATAACCTGTAGGAGTAATCCTTCCATTCTGCTTAATGCAGGTAAGACTTCAGCTCAAGTACTCCATCAAGCTTCAAGAAGGATGTAAAGCAATTACACTGAGTCCAGAGAAAAGCAATGAAACAGGTGAGAGGTCTAGAAAATATGGCCTCTGAGGAAGGTATTTGACGTTGTTAAGCCTTGAAAAAAAAAGTGGAGAAGATATCATAGCAGTCTTCGAATAGGTAAATAGATGCTACGATGAGAAAGGTGATACACCACTCTCAAATAACAGGCTTCACGGGCAGAATAGGGAAAAACATTCTAAAAGAAAGATTGATTTGGTGTTTGAGTGGAGTGCAGTGATGTAGAATTTCTGTTACTGGATGTTTTTAAGAAAAGGTTAGACAATACCTGTCAGGAATTATTTAGGTCACTAGGATAGACAGAAGAATGACTTTTTCAGTCGCTTTTTACAACTATGATCTGTATTTCTCTAAGTAGATATGTGACTTCTTTTTTCACACAAGAGATTCTTTGCGTGCACACCTCAAGAATAAAAGAAACTAATACAATTTCTGCACTGGGAACAAATACATATATTTGTGATTTACAATATTAAATAACAAATGAAAATCTCATAATGACTGTCAGGTCTGTTGAATAAATAATAAGGTGAGAAAAACAAGACTCAAACGAGGCATTCTGTATGCACCAGAGTTTAGGGAAGGCAGAGTCAGTTCTTAGTGTACCAAAAATCTAAACTTTATTACTGGCATTGCATTAAATCTGCAAGACGATTTTTTATTGGGTGTGTTTGATAAAATCAATTTTCTAACAAAGAATAATTAAGAGGATAAGTAAAAGGAACCAAAGTCATAAAGCATGATACAGTTACAACTGAAGACTTTAAGATTATCTTTAAAATTATCAGGATAAGAACAATTATTTACTACTTGTGTAAAAAAAAATATCTTTGGAAAAAACTTAGCAGGATGGTACAGTCCATGGAGAAGAAAAAAAAATAAATTAGGTGGATACAAATATAACATATCGAAATTATCTGTGCCATGAAGGCCAAAACCTAGTACTGTGCATTGCAAGAGGCTGAGTGAATGGACCATTGTGCGTAGCAATGCATTCTTAAATACTATCAGCAGTATGTCTAGGAGAATTATATTTCATAATTTGAAGTCTTGAAATATTTACTGAAATATCTGGGCCTTTTGTTTGTTAATTGGGGGAAAAATAAATACAACTCATGGTTATAAAACTGACCATCACCCTAAGGTATAACCTTCTGAAGTTTGATTATATCATGCTGCATTTGGTCTAAAATCACAAAAACCCGACAAAAAACCCAGAATGAGTTATAAAGGAAACACTGAAAAATAAACAAAGATCTATTTCTATTCCAACTTCAATTTATTCAGAGCTGTGAATTCAGAGCTGGTAGTGTTTATGACTGAGGGTTTACGATATTAAACTACGTATGACAGAGCAGTCCATACCAACTAAGCAGCCTATTTCATTTATGTGTCAAATGGAAGAAGCAGGAAGAACCCCTGAGTCACACCTCCAAAATCAGTAGGTTGGTTGTCAGGCAGCTGCCTGGGATTCTTGCTTTCTTGGTCAGTGCCTGACTGTCTCAAAACTTAATGAATGTTTTCAAGACATTGGATTCTTCTTATGTAATATGCATATTTATATGTATATAGAATTATTTATTTTTATAGTGATGACCTAACTCCTCAGGCTTGCCTGGAAGAGGGAAAATACTCATGCTTTAAACCCATTACATAAGACTTTTCAGCTAACATAAATTTAAGTAGAGGGTGATTTCAGGGTATACAAGTCAAAATATTAAGAATGTATTAGCCAGCCATCGTGACTATGTCTGTACTAGTACACTCTAAAAATCAGGGTCTGCCCTGGCCCTGGCCCTGGAAGAAAGTGGCACAAGAGCTTTCATCCATTTAGCTAAATGCTCTTCCCTTCAAAACTGGGACCAACGGAAACAGTGGTGGGAAAACCCACTGGGCACCAGAGGGACGTCGAGCTGGAGGAGCTCGTGGCCCTGCTTGGATGTACATATGAGAGGCACCAGCAATTGGGGAGTCATGCCATGCCACAGGGGTACCCACATCCCCAGGGACTGTGGCTGTGGACGACCCACACCAGGACAGGGACACTAGGAATGGAGCATCATGAAACCATAAAGGCAGTAAGCACAGCATGAAAGACTTGGCCATAGGGCAGCAGAAAAATATTTTGTTCAGGGCAGCAAAAAACTGTTATGCGTACTTCACCTCGGTCTCCTCGCTACCTGCCCCCTCTGCAGTGGAATTCTGGAGGACTGAGTGTAACTGGTGGAGAAAATATAGAAAGCTGAGATTGTACAGATGGGAGGATAGAGGCTTAGGTGCTTGTTTAGTTTGTGCTTTTCTTTTTCCTGATACCTAAAAGGATGATCAGCAGTTTGTGTCGGTTGGCAATTGATTAACTTAAGTAAAATTCCTCCTAAGAGCATCCTCCAGCTCTGGCCAAAGATGTGTTGAGCACTGACTGTACAGTACGAGTGTTCATAGGACATCCTTGATCCTATGCTTTGGCCCTTTTTCATTGATTAGGACAGCCCTCAATTAATCCTGTCAGCTGCAAATTCAAGCATAGTACTAAGACAGTTGAATTTTGGCAGTACCTCTATATCTAGCATGTCTTTGCTGAAATGGAGTTTCTATTTTCATCCCCCTTGTCCCTTGCCTTAGTTGCTTCAGACGTCGCTTTATCCAACAAGAGACCGAGCCGTGAAAAATGAGAGTCGTGGCCCTATCTTAGAGCAAACGCCTCATGGTAGTGACTAGTGTGGCAGATTCAGCTACTTGTGGTATGCAAATTCCCCATTACCAACAGGGAAAGTAAGAACTGGGGATTGAGTTTTCCTCAGCTACTGGGAGCTCTAGAAGACAGTGTTCACTTCTGTCCCTTGAGGACATGACTTAGAAGATCCATTTTCATTAGCCATTTCAGAATGCTTGGCCCTTTCTCAGGACAAGCTGTAGCTACAGCTCATGAAAATTTAGTTTATGTTTTCTGTTGAACAGAAAATGTTTAAAACCTCCTAAAACCATAATAATGAAAACATTTCAATCATTGTGATATTTTAGTAGCTTTCAAGATCGTGCCTTAAGTATTCCCCTCACGCAGTTCTTCTTTCTTTACCACTAAGGTATTGCTGACTTTTTATTTTAAATTGACAACTTGTGATGTTGCTTCCCATTCTGCATGCCTTCTTTCTCCTCATCACTGCACTGAAATTTCTCATCAGTTTTCTATGTGTCCTGCCTCCCTGGACTTTCCTTCTTGTACTTACTCTTCTTGCAACGCAATCTAACTAGTGTCTCCCCAGCATTATTACAGAAAAAAAAATAAGATTTTTCTATACAGAGAAAGTCTTGGTAATAGTAATAAAATAGTTTAAATTTTAATACACACACTTACCAGTTTCAGCCTTTTTTTCTGGCGTTATGCGCATCCTTCCACTCCTCCTCTGGGTCTTAAAGCTGGTACCTTCAGTAGGGTGTGTCTGTGTGAAAGGAGTAACTGCTTTTTACTCTTGTCTCAATGTCTGTGCCATAGACAGATAAACAAAAGTTTAAAAAAAAAAACAACACAAAAAAAACCCCCACATAGCTGCCTGATCTGCTAGAAAAATTGCTGTAGGAAAAAAACCTGCTGCAGGCAAGTCAGGAACGTTCAGACAAGGCAAGCCCGAGGCCTTGCAAACTCACTACAAAGCTTATGGTCTCCTACCTGGGATAGCAATACTGTGTTTCAGGGCTACAAGGTAACCGTAGTATCTATTTCCTGAATCCTAATTCTGTTCTGGCTCTTTCTTAAGTGTAATTTCTTCCTTGTACATGCTAGTGAAAGTATTCTCACCAGAAGTCCCTAATTGTCTCTCCTAGAAAAAACACCAGAGACTGTGACATGCTTTCTTGTCTAATCTCCCCAGCTCCATTTCAACACATCCTTCCTACTGATTTTTTTGTCATCTGTTGTCTTTCTAGCTCCATTACCACTTGATTCATCCCCAGCCCTCCTCATTCTTTTACATTTGAGAAAATCTCAAATTTAAAAAATAAAAATAAAAAAAGAGCTCTTCTATTCTAGCCACAGAAATAAATATCTTTCATTATTGCTTTTAAACAATTTTTTATTCCTGGCAACCATGTTAATGAAGCAAATAATTGAATATGAGTTTCAGAGTAATATTTCTCACGAACGTGCTAAAATAAAGTGCTGCAGTTAGTAGATTTGATTTCTAAAATACATGATTAGAACAGTGCACCTGAAAGCCAGCCTGTGTTTTTATGACTGCAGATTTTATTACAGGAATTGCATTAAAATTTATATTGAGCAATTGTACTTATGCAGCTACGGCTGTGGTCATACCGGCTTTTAAGCTACATCTTTTTCACAACTCCTACGTAAAATCTCGTAAGAGTTTTGGGGACAAGGGACAGCATAAATTAACAAAACCTTTTGCACATACTAAGGACTACATTTCATTCTGAAGATCCTTTCAGTATCCTCTGTAACCATCAGCTGTCATGCTATTAACACTTTGAAAGTTAATGAAGTATTAAATTAGTCATGGGCCAAATTCTACAGTAAGGACACCACCCGGAGCCTCAGCACAGGATTGGATCTTTAGCAGGACCGCGAGCACTCAAACTGGAGTTGTGGCACTGGAGCACCGAGAGGCTTTAAAATTGAAGCGAGGCAAGGAAGAGAAACATCTAGAAATCGCTAGAGCATGCTGACGTAGAAATAACTGTCTTGGCTCAGATTTAAAAAAATAAAAAAATAATAGTAAAAAAAAAAAAATAATGCAGGCGTGAGTTTTTCAGGCCAGAACCCTCTGATGATGAAACAGCGAGACGGTATTTCGCTCTCCAGAGGTTACGGCCACGAGTGCTGCAGAAGAAGGGGGTGAGAAGCAGGGATGCTGCGTCCCCCTCCGCTCCCCGAGCCGGGCGGGCAGGCGGAGGCAGGGGCAGGCGGAGGCAGGGGCAGGCGGAGGCAGGGGCAGGCAGGGGCA
>VYZM01003890.1:57039-67180 GCA_013398915.1 Dromas ardeola | reverse complement strand
AGATTCCATCTCAACATGAGGAAAAACTTCTTTCCTTTGAGGTTGTCAGAGCACTGGAACAGGCTGCCCAGAGAGGTGGTGGAGTCTCTGTCTCTGGAGACATTCAAAACCCGCCTGGACGCGTGCCTGTGCAACCTGCTCTAGGAGACCCTGCTCTGGCAGGGGGGTTGGACTAGATGATCTCCAGAGGTCCCTTCCAACCGTACCATTCTTTGATTCTGTGATTCTGTGATTTTCTATTTCTGCCTATTCTTCATGTACATTACTGTGTCAAAGTTGCAGTATATCACCTCTGTATCATATTATCTAGATGAACTAAGCAGGACTGTTCAGTATAGATAAATAAAATAAAATAAAATAAAATAAAATAAAATAAAATAAAATAAAATAAAATATAAAGCAAATTGATTTCAGAAGTAAAGAAAGAATCCCCTGAATGTGTGCTGTAGTTACAGATGTGTGGATATGGGTAGAAAAGTAGGGCCATTTAAAATGTATAGATATACAATTTTGAAATTTGAAATTTCCTGTTACTGAGATCTATGTATCTTGTGCTAAACGTAAGTGTGGAGCTTTTATTTACTTTTCTGAAGCCTAATGAAGTTTGGTGGGCAAGTCACTGTCAGCTGCTTTCCCTACAATGACGTTACAGAAAGCCTTTGTGGAAATGGAACTGGCAGGCCAAGAATGAATTTTGGCTTAATGTCTAATGAGGATGTGTCCTAATTCTTATTTATAGAATGCTAGATGAGAAATACTCATGATTAAAGGCTGTATTGAAGATGCTACCACTGTTAGTATAATATTTATGGATTAAGTAGTAACTTGGTACTAAACTATATTTCATGGACTCTAGCATGGGAGACTGATTATATGTGCATGTGCAGTAAAAATAATAGTCTTTCATAGCTTCCTTTTACCTCTTATCGATACTGAATATCTCCTGTCATCCGCTTCGTACGTAGTCTAAGTAGTTAGTATATATACAATTGGCCTTTTTCCATTTACTGCTGTAGTACAGTGACATTTCCTATTCTTTGCAGATAGGCTGTGCATTCCAACTAGTTCATTTCTTACATTTTGTCTGTTGTCTTCTAACGGTAACACAATAGTTTATACTGTTTAACACACTATGCTAAGTTAAATGTTCAGATTTTGCATCCTCATCCCTCCTTAAGGTCATTTTGGTATTTTTCACAGAAGTATTGAATTTCAGTATCAAACATAATTTCCATCTCAAATTTTATTCTAATCCTGACTTATATTTTAGCTAGTGTCTTGCTTCCAGTCGAAAAGGCCTTCAATTAAAAAAAAATTAATAAAGGAATACTTCAAAGAAGGTATTCAAATAATGAAATACTACAACCGTAGAGAAAACATCTGGAACAAATCTGATTAAAAAAGGAATTTTATATTACTCTTTTTTTCTTAAAAATTTTCATACTTTACCAACAAAGACTTGGTAAGCCAAAGTGTCTATCTGCACACTGTTAAGGAGATTTATATTTCTGAAATACTTTATGTATTTCCCAAGGAAAATGTAGAAATCCCTTACTGTGGAGTTTCTAATACTACTTTCTGTATATGAATACAACTAATGCCATTCAACAAACAGAATACGGGATGCAAAACTTTTCCTTTTGCTGTTACCTATCTTGAGTTATTATACATGTTGTTGATAAAGATAAGTGTATAGATACATTAAAGTTAAATGAAACAGAGCTTGACACACCAGCAGATCTTAAAGTATTAAGATTAACAGTGGGTTTCCCTTGTGTTTGGTGTCGAGTCTGAGTCTTTTCAGTATTTAATAAACAGTAAATATAAATCCCCATCTGACCAAAACAATTATTAGAGTGGTAAGTAACTCTAAGGATGGGGCAGTCTTGCTGGCTGACTTCAGTATCTTGGTGTTCTGTGCTTTACTTTAATAATCAAGAGTAAAAATCTACACCTCCTGCTTGTGGATGTGCTCTGAGAATTTAGAGAGATTAATAAATAAATTAATTAGATTAATAGATTTAGAGAGATTAGCATGAATACAGGGGGGAACAGGCTTTAAGTGTACAAATAGCAAGTCAGGGGGGCATACAGAAAGTCACATCTGGAGGATGTGAGGTATTTTTGCAACCACATGTAGTGCTGTGGAAAACTACAGCGCAGAGGCTTGGATGTACCAAAGAAACCTGAAAATTTAAGAGTTAGCAGACAAAAGCCTCTGAGATTAAGTGTTTTAAAAGGGAATAACAATAAAGAAGAAACAACTATCAATAGGTGGGAAAGTAAAGTTGAGGAATTCAAATATAAAATTAGGGTCCACAAGTTCACAGCAATCTATGTAGCCTGCGTTGGCTGGGCAACAGTTTTCCAATGAAACAGTCACATGAATATGTGAACTGCATTTATCAAAAGGAAAGATTTCTAAATGACACTAATGAATGTCAAGCACTACTGCTGGGATAATTTTCTTCTAAAAGAAAAAAAAATACATATAAGTAGAAGAAAACAGGTCTCCTCTTGATTCTTAAGAAAAAAACCACCCACCTCAATTTTAAAAAATATCTCTGTTTGTCTTTCATTTTCCGAGGTCTATCTTCTATGTCAGATGCCATATTTCTAAACCAATGTTCCCTCGTGTTTGTTGACTTATAGCAAACAGCATGGAGTAGCTTTATATTTTGCCTTTCCTAACACCCCAGGGCCATAGCAGTGGCAGCTTCCTGCACAGTCAGATCTGCCTCCCTAACTTTAGTCATCTTGGTCCAAATGAGATTGTATGTACTCATAAGAGAGAGAGCACGCTCCTCCAGAGCTTGGGCGGTCTCGCTGTCTCTAGGTGAAGACCACTGGATTCACCAAACTGTCTATAAGCAGGAGCACGAGCCCCTGTTCAAAATTTGAGGACTCAGTGGCTGAAGAAGAAACAGTCTCGTTATGGTTCTACAGTGACACGTACAGATCTCCAGAACCTTGCTGTGCTGCCATTGATCAGGCTTCGAATAAAATATCTACCACTGCCTCTCTAACAAGCACCCCACAGGCCTCATCTGTCACTGGGTATTTATATCAAAGTGACCTTAGAATGACGTACAAGCATTATATTGATGTTCAAGGAAAATGTCCTACCAGGCTGTCGGTGGCCACAGAAGAGACTTCTTGAGGGCAGCCTGGCGCTCAGCCATCAGCCTCCCCATGCAGAGCACTGCAGAAAGTCCCGTAGCCTGGCAGGATCGCAGGTCAGCCCCCTGCTCGAGTCACCAAAGGAAGCAGGAGCAGTGGAGACAAACACGCACTATTCACCCCTTCCATTATAAAACCATACCAACAGCAGTATTCAGAGAGATCCCACTGGAAGGGTTATGAAGATGCAGAGCTCCTTGTCAGGAGGAAAAACTGATGAGCTGGATTTGTTGTTCTGCCCTGGACCAGGACAGAAAAAAGTATGACATATTTAATTTGATATGTTTTATTCTTTAATTAACATGTCTAGTGATCATGCTTTATAGAGTAATAGCTCTGCTTTCATGTGGGTTCAAAAACACAGCTAATGTGTCTGCTTTTAGTTCATTGCAGCAGTTTTGAACAGTAGGAGAATATTTATGAACTCCTACAAAGCCTACCATCAGCTCTAACTCCTTTTTCCTAATGAAAACTACAGCTGACAAGCAGCATCATCAATAGATTGGACATGATAAAAATTCACAGCCATGAAGAAGTATGCTAACTCTAAAGCAGAATAAGGTGACTGGTTTTAGGTATTCACATTCCTCGTGGCTCAATTTATTCATCCTCAGCACATGCAGAAAATAGCCGCAGTTTCTCCATCAGTGCGTAAGTATATGGAATAGGAAATATAAACAGATATATGGGTTTCAAAGATTCTTAAGTACTATTTCATATTTGGTGTGAATGTAGAAATTTTCATTTCTTAACAACCTTCTGGGGTGGGATGAACAGGTTTCAGAGTTGCTTATCATTTGGTTATTGCCTTTAACATTTTATCCCTTTATATGCTCAATGTAATTATGATTCTTGGATTACATCCCACGTAATTATGATTCTTGTATTTCTTTTTCACTAGGTAAAGTTGCTATTATTTTTATTATGAAGAAGCCTAATGTAGGAAGTAATAATTTACTTTTAATGTAAATCCTAGTGCGCTTGAGTAGATGCAATAGCTTTTTTAATTTCTATTTTTCCAAATTCATTCACTGGTATAATAATAATTTTTTGCTTCATGAGACAGACAGAAATATTTGGGGCTGAATTAAATGTTTAACTCAGAAAGGAATTTTTGTTTTTTTTCCAGTGATTCTTTTTAATTAGAATTCAAATTCAAAATGTAGCTATAATAAGAAAAAAAGCAGCTCTTTCAACTTTTACAGAATGCTGTTCTTCTTGCTCTTGCCTTTCTTCTCTTTTGTCTGAAACTCTTAGTTCAGTGAGTCTGGCTTTGAAACAGCTTTTTTGTGAAATAATCTCTTCATATGAAAAATATCACCTACTGCCCAGTGGAATCCACCGGTACAGCATTAGTACAGTCAGTTCTGAATTAGGCTTAATACGTTTACCTGTTCATTTGCTGCATATTGCTACAGTGAACCAATACAGAATCATAGAATCATAGAATGGTTCGGGTTAGAAGGGACCTTAAAGATCAACTAGTTCCAACCCTCCTGCCATGGGCAGGGACACCTCCCTGTCACCTTCAACTGTTTGTGACATTTTTTTTCTACTAGAAGTTATTTAGCTTAGAGATAACAGTAAACAATATTTTATTTTTATATATATACATATATATATAAAACATGCTAAAATTTTAGTTAAGCATAGCAGTTAAAAGACAGTACCTCTGCTGATATACCCTGAGGACACCCTGAATTCAGTTCAGGTACAGCCAATGAAAACAGAAGCCCTGGTGATTAAATGATTCTCTGTCTTCCTCAACCCTATAGACTCCTCCTTCAGTGAGCAGAGCCAGACTGGCCCTGATCAGACATGTATGCATATACGATTTCTTTCCTTCTTTGTTTTCCTTTTTTTTTTTCTTTTTTCATTTTTTTGCTTGGCTGACATTCTTCTTTTGATATTATTTAGTTAAGAATCATGACTCCTGTTTTTCCTGATGCCCTGAAGGCTGCAGCAGTCTCCCTTCTGCTACTCCAAATTCTGTGTTTTACAGCTAACTTTGTAAGTTGTTGAAGACATGAGGGAGGTTCTACTCATTGCAGAGGGCATGTGAGGAACCAGAATAAACTCCCTCCCAACAATTTACACCTAGAAGTAGTGGTGTTTACACAGGCTTTTTATAACTTGGCCAGAAACTCTCCCTAGATCCTCAATTTTTAAGTCCTTTTATTTAGAATCCCTAAGATGTGTTTTGACTGCCAGAGTTAGGAAGCTAAATGTCCACAGAAATATTGCAACTCTCCAACTGCTAGTCCCAATTCTAGATGTACAAGTAGTTTGTGGAACTGGTATGGGACTCCCATTTTCTTCAACTGTAAATACCAGCTAAGGGACTGGTCTTCCCTCACACAAAGAGTTCTTGCTCGCTAGAGCAAGCAAGTTCTTCTTGCTAGAGCTAGCAAGAATTACCTTATTCAACAATTTACACCTTATTTATATACTTCAAACAGCGTCTTCTCTTCAGACTAATATTTGTGTACTTCTTGATTGCTACAGGCATTTGTCCAGAAGAGCACCAGTAGTCCAGCAATCACGTATAATAATTTTTCTCTCCCCAAGTGCTTTACTATTTTTATTCAATTATCACTTTTTTAGCGAACTGCCCAGACCCTGCCACAGGCATGTGACAAAGGTAAAGGGGCTGACACTCCGAACTTCAGTTTAATATGTACCCAGTGCATAGAACCATAACATTTCATGTCAATAACAATGATGGGCCCTGGGGTAATAAGAGAACAGCAGAGGCCAACAACAACAACAGACATTCTCCCAATGGTCACTTTTTCTCCTAGGTTATTGTACTGTCCTATTCTTAATATTGGGAATAATTTATTATTATTACCTCTTAAAAGACTGCCACTTAAAGGCAAATCCAAGCTGACCTTACCATGGATAAGCATTTAGAGAAATCACACTGTAATTAGCTGTATTTGTTGCTGTAATCTAAAGGATTAAATTGTATGGATATGCATAAGAATCCACATGGTCTAACAGAACACGGAGAAAGGAGGTAGAAAATCATAACTTATTATTCTAGGTCTGTCAGTCCCGTGTGCTGCTCACAACCGCAAGAATAAATCTGTCTGGAGCCAATTCTGCTTACACAGCAGTTATACACACATTTAATCCCATTATTTCATGACTTTTGGTTTACAGTGGTGGAGGTGAAATTATTGTCAGTTGTAGGTGATGTTACTCTGATGATCAGTATTAAAACTACAACATGAAGCAGAACGAGACTTGTCTATTCTTTTGATAGTGGGAAAGAATAATTTAAATGCACCATATAAAGTAATCAAAATGATATATAAGTGCTAACTGTGATTACCAATATAGGGGGTTGTATATTAGCATTAATGACTTATTTTTGGACAGAATCTGTTACATAAAAAATTGCTTCTTCATGTCTTTTGGGAACTTGTAATGATTTTTTTAAAATATAAATTACATGGAAGTAAGAAATGGAACATCTGTTCTATGGCCTAAACTCTATACATGTGCTGTCATGTGGCACCAAGCCCCTTTCCCAGAGGTAGATCTTGTGCACCCAGACTATCCTTTTGAGATGTTTTACATATGTTAGCATGTGGGCATTTGTATAACCATGTCTTGCATCAATGGGTTCTGCAGTTATCCTGGGAAATAAACTGCTCTGACTGTAGATATAACTACCTCAGGGCTCCAGAGTCAGTTCTGGCACAGAGCACTCCAGTTCAGTCAGGCTTTGCAGACCCATTGCTGCAGCACTTTCAAAACCTTCATTAAAACTAATGGAACGTTAACTTTTGAAACTTAGGATTCCTTGAATAGATTTTAGTGAAGTTTGCTACTTATATATCAAGCAAATAATGATTTTCAAAAACCAGAATGGTTTTTGGCAAAATTCTCATTTGCCAAAAGTTGTTTCTAAAATCATAAGATTTTAGTTTATTTATTTATTTATGTATTTAATAAATAGAAAAGATCAAACTTAAATATATCCTGGAAAATGTAAAAATTATTCCACAAGATCAATACAGAATGAGTAGCCTCTGTATTAAGTCTAAAGCTAGGATTCTTTTTCTGTGGTCTTCTGAGAACTGGTACCTTGGGAGTTTCAACATTAGCTTTTCAGGCAGTAATAAAACACCTAGGAGCTTTGAAGTTAGATGCTTGTACTTCAGAGCTGAAAGCTTGTATACCCAAAATCTGCCTATTTGCCCCCAGTACTATTCTAAAAATATGCATTATTTCCACCCACAAAGGCCGCCTCTGTTCCTCAATACTCTCTGTTTTTTGGTTTCACCTTACAATGCATATTGGCTAGCTGTGACTAAACATACTGCTTTTATAGTTCTGATTCTGATTCCTGATTGGACAATATTAAGTCTCTAGTGAGCATAATTTAATCTATTGATTCAGAATTTACTTACCATAAATATTCCATTATGCATGCTTACAGTAGACTATATTTGAGAACACTTTTTTCAGGTAACTAAATCATTAGAATATTTTCAGAGAGCCAACACACAAGAGGCAAAAACATAATTTAAAGTAAATTCAATTTTTTTTTGTTTGAAAATATCTTTGTATAAAAGATATTTTTGTAGCTACTTTACTGAGCTCCCCAGTGAGCCCATTCTTTTCCAGCCCTTTCTAGACAGCAGAGTAGAGTCAGTGGGAGAGATTTATAGGATATTTGTGGGCAGATGTGCAAGTAGCTCTGGAGAGAATTCAAAAAAGGTTCATAGTTAGGAGCATCATAATGTGATTCCAGTCGTAAGCCTCTCTTAGAGAGCCATGATATACATCCCAGTTGAAGGTCTCCAGCTGTTAAGAGAAAGTCTGTTTGCGCTACATAAAACACCACTAACTGCAGACTTCTCTGTGAAAGAGATACTAGTTTATCTATGTCCATAAGCAATATGTAATTCTTAGAATGCATTTACATAACTTACAGTCACACTTCCCAGCTTAATGAGTATCATAGTCTCTACAGTTCTAAGTCCAGAACTAAACATCTTCACTGAAAAAATCCCTGCCTGCAATCTCCAAATATTAATATATGTTGACTATTGGCACCATTTCTTCAAATGATGGGCCGTGATGAGCTAAGACAGATTTTAGGTAACCACATCACATATTATGCTGACAAGGTACATGAGGTATATCTTGTGCAGCCATCAGGGAATAGATGTTTTTTAATGATCCTTATTATTGACATCTGTAGGGGAAGCAGCCACAATTCTCCACAGAGTACGCTGACATTAATCATTCTGGAGGTCAAAAGGTATAGATGGTTGCAGTATATATGCAGGAGATGCATGAGAATTTTGAAAGAAGTGATTCAAGTGTCTGACATCATGTAGGGATGTAGGAACAATGAGAGTACTAAAATCAGTTACTTTGATGCTTATTGATGAAAGACAGGCATGCCCTTCCACCTCTGAGGATGATACCACTTCAGTAGTGTCATCCCCATCGTTCTCCCTAATATGAGTATCAATGTCACGTTAACTAGATTGTGTTTTATATTGCTTTCTAATCTAATCGGAGCACTGGACCAGGAGACATTTTGTCGTGATTGAGTAGAAATCTCTGTCACAGCTACAGAACAGCATTTTAAAAAGTTCTAAAAAATATTTATATTGGAAAAAAACAAGTATACTAATGGGTCTTAGAGTATTTTGTAGACCTGTAGAGTGTCATTATCATAGTCCGCTAATTCTTTTCTGGATTCATTTTCTCAACCCAGTAAAGTGCTTTTGTTCCTGTGTTAAGAGCAGTACATTATGATCAGATAGATTATGTCCCTCAAATACGTCTGCTTTTAGGTCATTTTTTCTGCTATAGTTTTTTCTATGTTGACATTAGCTATTTGATCTGGAGTTAAGGAGGAAAGAAATCTTGCACCTCTGCTGTTCCTTAATGCAGGCTTCAGGGTGAACTTCTGTAAGAGGTGGTCGACAAACTGTGCATTGCTTAGCTCAGATCTGCAGTTGAACAGTTAATTTGTTTTTAGAGAGGCATTGCATGGACAACACCTGTCAAATAAGCCAACCATGCAGTCTTCGCTGACACTGTGGGCCATAGAGGTAGGAAGGATGTGTTAGCAGATGAGCTCAAATATTTTTTCCAAGTGTGGATTACGCAGCGAGAGTGAAGGGGAATACTGCTTTTTAGCCTCAGTGTGATATCTGGGTCCTCTAAACCATTAAATGAATTGCTGAGTCTGACCCTGAAATGAGAATCTCAGAGACCTAATGTCCTGGTTTGAGATACGTTTAGTGGCTGGCCAGCCTAAACCGTTGACACCTAGAAAAGTGTGCTTTTACTAAATCCAGTGAAAACATCTAGTGGGTTTTCAAGTAATCCTGAATGATCTAGATCCAAGTGATTTTCCTTGACAGTTTTAGGGTAAATCTCTTATGTACTTTCCTACTTAAAATCCCATGCATGTATTTCTAAAGGAAGGATTTAGTTATTTTGAAAATCTGTTCTGAGATTTAAATTTTGATTTGCTGTTTTTCCTTTCATTTGTGTCATGTCTTCCCATTAAGTTAATTCTGTTGACTAGAGAAGAGTTATTTATGAGTCATATTTGTTAAGGCCATAGGTGTCACCATAAGAGTTCAGACCTTTTAGGAAGCTCCAGGTCCCTTTTGGAAGCCATTGCAGCACTCTACACATCAGGGTGCTGTGCCATACCGATATCTCCCAGTCTGAACTGGATGGAATAGTATGTTTGAAATTGCATGCGTGTGATTGTTAACCTGCCAGTGATGGCTAGCAAAAGCTACGTATCCTTGTGAACAGGTTATATAAACCTTTTAGCTCAAAGTATATGTATGGTTTTGGAAAAGATTTTCTAGACCACATCCTCAGCTGACAGAATTTGGCCTGGCTGGGTGGAACCAGGTCAGTTTACAGCAGCCAAGGGTCCCCTCTCCTCTCCTCTCCTCTCCTCTCCTCT
>VYZM01003890.1:11674-47846 GCA_013398915.1 Dromas ardeola | reverse complement strand
AAATTAACAAACCAAGAGCTGAAATAATTAAAAAAAAAAAAAAAAAAAAAAAGCCTGTTTACCAACAGTTCCCACAGCTGCCTTTAAGGTCAATGATAAAATTTCAGTGGTGAGTTCAATTAAGCTCTCATACACCAAAACTACTGTTCATTTTGACATCAGTAATGATCTGTGTATCTGTTGGTAAAATCTAACTCTTTAACGGTTCCCTACACACTGCATTCCAGTAAGTTACTGCGTGGAAAACCTTGTGCCCCATAATTATTGTATGGATTTGAAACAACTTACTCTGTATTCCATAGTTACTAACATAGAAAATATGCCTGCATCAGTCATATATAATGCTTCCAGTTTATATTCACTTTAGTAAAAGAGCTATAATTGCTTCTAGTTATGTTGCATGTTGAATTCTGTAGTAGTAGGGTGCTTTACTTAACAGATTTGCAGAAATCAATATTTGAAGTAATCTAAATACATGTAGAGCCAATCAGCGTAGATCTGTTTGGTAAAGAATTTAGAAGGGGAAAAAGTCTGTTTCCCTCCTATTAATCTATAGGACTACTTTTATGGCTAACTCCCAGTTGATACTACTGTAAGGAAATGTAGTGGAAGAGGGGAGCCCAGAACCCTCTTGGTCTCCATGCAGTTTTTGTTTAGGGAAGTAGAACTTATTACTTACATACCTAGCTCAGACTTATGATGTTAGTCGCTTACTACATAGAATAACACCTTTGCTTTTATGCTGCTTCTTGAATTCATACAATTACTCCCAAAATAAGTAAGATGATCTGTTTTATTTTCTCATATAAATCCCTAAAACTTTCATATTATCAGATAAAACTTGTATTTGATAATTTCTAGTCATGCACTGCAGTGCATCTATTATGGGTGTTAGAGAACTGCATTATAAATGCAGCACTTATACCATCACCTTCTGATTGTGTGTGTGGAGTGGGATATGAACGTTCAAAATTACACAAGCTTGGTTTTCAAGGTCCTGTTCTGAAAGCATGTGAGATGTATCAGCAGAGCATATAAATTTACATGCCCAGCTTTGAGGAAATCTGTATTTTACATACTGTATGTTAACACATTCTAAGTAATACTGTGCTCTTTTTGGACATACTTACTAATTTTCATCTATTCTTCATTTTGATTTTCCTTTGTAGTGATCATTGCATATTTTCTTCACCTCTAATGCATTCATTTTCTTGTGATATAATAAATGTGATATCTTCTTAAACTGATTCATAAGGTTTTTCTAACGTATCTATCTATCTCATGAATTTACCCATATACTAAGAATTCTAATAGCCTTTAAAGTAAATGGATACTGAATTTATGAGGTTTCTTATATTTTAACCATGTTTAATATTTTCTTTTATGTAATAGTAAAACAGATGCAAGAGTGCAACAAAATGTTTATATGGTTTAAAAAGGCAGAGAGACAGGAATAGAGAATTGTCCTGGAAAAGATTTATGAAAAGCATATAATAGTTAGAATAGTGGACTTAATCCACTGAATTTTGCTGGGAATGGAAGACTTTTAAAAAGTGGTATTAAAATATGCATTTCCTGTTTGTTTGTGACATGAGGCAGTAAAACATTTTATTTTAAAAAAATATTGTCTGAATAATTTATTGTCCTATATTTGTCATTTTATATGTTTGGACTGATCCTTCCCTTAGGTGTTATGGGATTTAGAGAGTATAATACAGGTAAGTGTTACACAGATCAATGAGGCCTTCCATACAGTAAGTTATGTTTCCTCTTACATGTCAAGCAGCAAGGGAGAACAAGGGCTTGGTAGCTTGCCGATAATAATTTGAGATTGTAGGTTTAATATGATAGATATAAAAATTGAAGAGTTGTCAAGTAACTGAAAACTAAAAGGAAAATAAAAAGTAGCCCTTTTGAAATTTTCATTTCAGAAAAGAAAAAAATGGAAAAGATGTAAAGAAAACAATGGACAATGCATTTGCAGATTACATAGGCAATCTAGGTTTATACTAGAAAATAAAGAAGTCTTTATTTGCTTAAATCAAAAATGGTTAACTATGGTATGATATGTCTGTGAAGATGTTTTCCGCCTTTAAAATATTTTAAAATAAGTAATAATCATACCGACAGCAGTAGAAAATACTCTGAAAAATTAAAAATTACCAAAAAATCATAATGCATTGTGCAAAAGGAAGTAAAGCACCTAGTGAGATAAATTTGGTCTTTATTTGCTCTGATTTCACTCTTTTTGCACCATACATCATGTAAATGTGGAGGGTCTTGCTACAGCAAATGTTTAAGCCTTCTGTCCTATATTTATGTTGAAATATATTACTAGATTCTGCCTTTTGTGAATGGACAGTATATATACGCTCAGAACTTTTAATAATGAATATTCATTTCAAAATTCACTCAATACAATCACACTTCTTAATATCATGTTACTGCTATTTTTCATCATATTCCAAGGGTTAAGAGCAACTTTTTATCACTTTTAAAATTTCAGATATCTTAATTTTTTAATACTTAATTTCTGCATTTTATTAGCTATGCACTGTCACCATGTCTGTGTTGGATAATAGATAATTTATACTGAGTATATATGACTGTTTTACATAACAAGGAACATCTTGAGAAACATAGCTTTGACGTTTTCTGCTGTTTGACCTTTCATCTAAACCATTTTAACAAAGCCAAAGTCAAACTTCATACACGTAGGAAAAGACAAAAAATATTAGCCCTGTAATACAGGTATTTTTGACATGTACATACGGCTTATAGTACATATTTTATAATTGTTACTCTCTACCTAGATATTAGCTATATTTACCATATTATATTGTCTAAACTGAACCAATCCATGTAAAGAACTAATTAAAATGCTAAATTCATCTCAGAAAAAACGTTAAAATAATAATCAGTGATAAAATGTCTCATTTTTTTCACCTAAAAATGAAGAAAATGACTGCAAAAATCACTTTGTTGAATTTTTGTATTTAAAAAATCTCAACATTTTGTTCTTGTCCATATAAGTTTTTAGAATTGTATATAATTTTATGAAAAGCAGAGAGATTTGTGCTACTTTTAAAGCATTCTGTCTTGTTACTAAGAAGTACATTTTTTTAAAAAATATTGAATAGCCTTAGAATTGCTTCTTAGAGGACTAGCAGAGACAAGCATTTTGCAAAGGTTTCATGCTTGGCCTCTGGAAACAAAAGAAAAAGAACTTGCACAGATGCTTGCTACAAAAGCACAGTTCTAAGAAATAGTGTATCATTTACTGCATTCTTGGAAGATAACACCAGTCTTCCTGGTTTGCAGACATTCCCTTGATTGCAACCAATATCAAAACTTTTGGAAGACTGGAGGTATATTGAGATAACTGAAAATTTAAGTAAGCTGTTCAATAGGAGAAGTTGTATCATGCCACTGATTTTAAAGTAGAAAATCCTAATATGCCAAAAAGGACTTAGGTTTAAAAATCAAGTGTGTAATAGAGGATTCAGCATGCCATTTTATACTGATTTTTAATGGAAGAGGGTGAACATGAATCCACAAGTATTTACTCAAATTTTTCAGTGAGGTATATTCACATTATTTTTGCATTTGCTTTCTGAGAATACTGAAGGGATCCAGTTTTCTGAACATGAATGCCTTTGGGAAAGGAATTCCAGAATTGTGTGTATGGCTGTTCATGGAAACTAAATTTAAGCATTCTTCCCTGAACATCCATCCAAGAAGACTTGATTCATTATTTGCTTTCAAAAAGATAGGAATAATATAATGTGCTATCTCTCAACAATAATAATAAAAAAATACACTATTCAAATGTATGGTATTAATAAATCACATCTGACAATTTTGAACATAGAGCCATGTATTATACGCAGGAATGAGGTCTTGTGCATCCAAGAGTTTAGCACACATGTAGGTGAAAAGCAAGGGGCAGATCTGTGCAGTAAATGATCAAACCAAAGTTCCCATCCCACCGTTCAGATTAAAATTTGGTAAGCAAAGTGCTTGTCTTTTCCAGGGAACTGCTCTCCAATGCTAGATGACTTTCCTCCACTGAAGAAAAGATAAGAAATTAGAGGGCTGGTTTGGGGTTTTTTCCTAATCAGAATTCCCTTACTGTTAGAGTTCCTTAAACTATTACCTAGCCTTCATTCTAGAGTCACGAGTATAAGTATCAAAGATAAATCCTTTGCTATGATATAAAAAGAGTTGTCTATGTTCTTTTAGCATCCTGAGGGCAGTGTTGTGTCTAAAATGTTGAAGGGCAGTACTTCTCATAAAGTTGTAAATGATGCTAAGCGATCAAAGTGTTTCCCTCTGACAGGCGTTATGTGACTGGAGCATTGTAGGTGTCTTTATTTTCTACTCATTGCACATTTTCACAGCTGCTTTACTCCATGAATTTTTAAATATTTATTTTGGTGTGGTACTTTTTTCTTTGATTTATAAGAGCAGATGATAACGAGCTTCAGCAAAAAAAAAAGTCTCATTAATACTTATGTCTATATTCATGTTTGTTTGTTGTCTTGAATACAGGTGAATCTGGTGTTGAAGAGTGGGCCCAGTGGAGTACGTGTTCAGTTACTTGTGGTCAAGGGTCGCAGGTGCGAACCAGAACTTGTGTATCACCTTACGGGACACACTGCAGCGGCCCTTTAAGAGAATCAAGGGTTTGCAATAACACTGCCCTCTGTCCAGGTAGTGTTAGCAGCCAATAAATAAAATTGTGGATGTTTTTGAACTGTATAATGATAAGAATTTGAAACTATATATTTTTTACTATTATTATTTTTAACATGAATTTCATAAGGGCGTATCAATCAAAGCAAAGAAGTGTAATTCTATTCAGCTGTGAAATTTTGTCATGTAGATTGTTATTTTTACTTTCAGAACAGTCAAGATATGCAACAGAAGTCCCTTCTTCTGGCAGTTTCAGATTTTTTAAAAATGTCTGTATTTTCTGATTTTCACTCAGAAAAGTGAAGGCATAGTGTGAGTACAAAATACAAACTAGGGGAGAAATCCAGATCATCATTATATTAAGAAGTAGAGACTGATTAACAGGGTGTGTTAAGTTAACATATATTATTCGACACTGCAATTGTTTCGCCATTTAGCGTACTGTCTTCTAGGCAATGGGCTAGACAATGTTCTCTGCACGGTAATGCCATCATGGACTTTCCTTTACATTGTTCTGGCAAGAAAGGGCAACAGCTTCCCATCAAAGGAAGAAAGATCAGACAAAAAGTAACTCTCATATCTGACACAAGCTAAAGGTCATCAGTATCTTGCATTACAGTTTTCCTACTTCTTTTGTCTCAGAGATCCGGACATAGTTGGAGTTCGGCAGTAGTTATACACTAAGGAGAAGAGACAGGCATGTTCGTGTTAGTTGCTGAAAGGGCACATCTCATTTCTTTAGACTCCACCTGTGGATCTGATTAATCTGGGATGGGAAGCAAAAGGGAAGGCATATGCCCTGCAACTACATTCATTTTCCTCTGCTGCATCTGAAATGCAAAAAAAATTATGTGCCTCCCTTCAGATGCAGAAATTCCTCAGCAGTTTGTAACATCTGATCCCAAGAGGGTGGTGAGCCATCTTCAGGTTCTGGAGAAGCTCACTCCATTTTTGAAGTAAACTAGACTGTCATACGCAGAGAAACCCCTGGACTTTATCTCAATGAGTAGTAGTAATATGTAGAATCAGACTCTCACATTGTTACTGTGTGCTGAAAAATATCCAACAGGAAGTGCATAAGTCATCCCATCAGAGTTTGTGTATCAGCATTATAAGCATTTAGGGAACCTCTGTAATGAAAAGCAAGTTAAAAGTTTGTATCTAGATAAGCCACCATTGTAATAAGAACTGATGTCAGCACCTAATGCTTTACTACTGTGCTCTAGATAAACAATTCACATGGGATTTTCTAATATTTCATGGCAGAAACCCCCAGGCAGGGTTGAATTCGATCACTTGAAGTGTTTCCATACAAAAATGGCAGCTATTTCTAAAAAGGTTAGGCTAGCTTACATTCTGTCAGAGGTAGGATACATTGCAAAAGAACTCTCAGCTTGAAAGTATAAAAGCAAGAAGCAAAAAAAAGAAAAAAAAAAACTATAAAAGAAAAGAACAAACCTTCCAAACAATCAAAGATAAAGATTCCTTTGAAACTGCATGAAGTATGAACACAAAAACACACAGTCCAGCACTCACAATGAGATGCAGTTCTGCCTGCTTTCTTGTTCATTTTGTATTACCTAAGAAGAGGCAAGGTGTTTAAATCACTTAATTTTACAGAATTTTACAGAATTTTATCTTCATTCTCTCCAGCAAGGAATGAGAACTTTTCATATCTAACCAAAAAAAATCCATGTAATGCAAAAGCCAAGGTAATTAATTTGCTGTCAAAGTAAATTGGAATAAAGCTAATTCTTAAAAATCACAAACTTCTAAACAACACTCACACAAAAGAGATTGCTCCGTACTTCTCAGGTCACAAAGGAGCCATTTCCTTACACATGAACTCCCACTTCAGGTATGGCCAAGGATGGCTTTTCCAGATATCCAATATGAACAACGGCTACCAATTCTTACTGGCTAACAGCGATACTGCCAAGATATTTTCCTTTTTGAGGTCACCACAGCTGATTCTGATAATCTTTATGTATCTTGAGTTACCTTTCCTAAATAATTAGTCTTCTGGGCTTAATCTTGCATGTTGTTTCACATAATTACAAGAACCTTATTAATTTATGTTTGTCTCCGTCTGGTTACAGGGTCACTACTGTGTAGCAGTGTGCAAGATTAGTAATTTAGAAATGTGCTTTTCCTAGTCACAGCTCCATTAATTTTTCGAACACCTTTTTAATTATTAGCCTCAATATCCTCTGTCCTCATTATATTATGTATCCTGACTTGGAGGGTTGCACAGTTCAGAATTATCCCTGGTCCACGCATAACAAAATGCATAGTTTGTACACAAGTTTGACAGAACAATCCAAGCATATGCATACATAGCTGGGATCTGGTCTGTGTACCCAGACCTGTACCGCTTATTCCATACAGCTTTTGGACTCTGTTAACACAGCAAGATTTTACATCTTAGAGCATAAACTAGATGCAATAAACATACAGAGATAACAGTGCTCTGTCCTTGTAACCCCCAAATACAAAATCTACTGGGGCATATTTATTATATATTTGCATTATTAGAAAAAAAGGGGGGGGGGGGTTTTGAGAGGTGGAATAATGTTGCCTAATCAAAAAGTTGTCCCTTCAAAATAAAGTGTGCAGACTGGCCTACTGGACAATACTTTAAGCATCTATCCATAAGCTTCAAGAGAACCTGCTAAACTTGAAAATACTAATGCAAGTTTTCCAGATAATTTTCATCTACTGCCTTGATATTGTCCCTGTAGTATCCAAGATCCTCACTCTCTGCTATCTCACTGTCCTGGAAAATTTTGAGAATGGTATTCACCAGCTTCATCATTATGCAACAGTGAGACAACAGAGTCTTTTACATAAGTACATGAAAGCTATTTGGGCCATAATTTCCACTTGTTTTCATTTATTTATTTGTTTTTATCCTGCTGAAAATATATATATATATATATGTATGCACGTGTATATATATATAAGTATTGAAATGACACCTTAAATTTCAAAATAATACTCCTGATAATTAAAGTAAAACATGAAGGTTTATGTATATTTGTTCCGGACCAATAATATTTCAGGGACAGGAGTCCATTAGGTAATTCAGTCAGTATCTTGAAATCAAGAGCGTCCTGGAAAAGTGCACTGTAGTAGGCAACAAAACCAGTGGTTCAGGTAACCTCTTTTGTTACTGGTTCTTTTTTGAGCAAGGACACCTCAGGATCCAATACTGCAGTGCCACTGATTCATTTCAGCTTAGTGGATAATTTCTGACACAGCTAAAACTTCAAGGAGAAAGCATGGAATTTCCAAGCCTGTAGATCATCTCAATTAGTTTCAAGTTGTCCTTCCCCATTGCCTTCAACTACTTTTACCACAGCATTTAGCTGAAGCTCAGCATTTTCAAGCTTAAGTGTAAAGCAAAGCATTTCAAATAATTTCAAACATTTATACGATCAAAAGCTGTATCTTGGCTGGTGCGATATGCTAAGACTGCTTTACTTATCTCCCTTTTTTTCTCAGGGCTCATGTCAATGAAGTTTAGCCATACTGCTGAAACATTGCACATTTTGATATATTCTGTGCCTGCACAGTACACTAACAAAATCGTTACAGAGAAATTATCACTTTTTTAAAATCTTTTTTAATTCATGTAGCTTTATTGTTAGTAATCTGTGCTCTGGAATTTCAGGCCTTCTTCTACACGGCAGAAGTAGAGTAGATGTATGACTTCAACGTGAAGGTTAGAGGGCAGGTGTCAGAAAGTTTGCTGAGTTTATGTATTAAGAATTTAAGAAAGATTTTTGAATAGACAATTTAAGCTATACTTAAGGAAACTATAGCACTTAAGTGAGTTTAAATTTCTGCATACAAATCCTATAATTTAATTTTAAAAATGCCTTTAATGTAGCATCTGCTTAGTTGCAGTTATTCAGCCATATTAAACTATGTTAAACTATTAAAACAAATTAAAACATATTAAAAAAATATTAAAACGTATTAAACTATTAAGCCATATTAAACTATTCACTTACAATGAAATGTCAATGGCCATAATAGCTTTCAAATATCTGTTCAGTTTAAGGCTGAACAAATAAAAAGCATTTAAGCCCTAATAAAAATCTCCCAAAATATGCTTGTAGGATGAAGGCCAGTATGGCCTCACGCCTCCTCCCACTTCACAGCAGTTGCATATTGTGAACACTGTGGGTGTTCACTTCGACATGATTAGGTTCACAGAGTGGTAGAGAGAAGGAAAAGATGCTCTGCAGTAATCCAAACTCGTTCTGCTAGCAATGTTTTTGACAGATAAGTTGGCAATAACCTGAATATTTTTGTCCCAAATAATGAATCTTGCATCTGAAACTGTGTTATAGAAAACAGTAACTCCTCTGTGGACCAGCTCTCCATCTGGTGTAATTTGGCATAGCTCATCTGGCTATAATTCATCAGATGTTATAGGGTATTTTGCATTTAGAAAATGGTATTAAAGAAAGAAAATGTAAATTGAATATAAGTAAAAAAAATATTCAAAGGTAAGAAATTTTAGATTAAGATGTTCTTTTGAAGTTGATCTGGGTAATACTGGACACTTCTGTGATGCACTGAACAGATTAATTCTCATTAATATTTGTTTGCTGACGTTGGTTGTTTTCTTAGTGTTATGCCTTTTCCATCCTTGACTTTATTAGTTATCTACTAGTTTCAGATATACAAGTCTATACATAGAAGAAGGTACTGCGAAATTTTTACTTAATGAGCTAAAATTTGTCATGGAAGATGATTTTGAACACAGCCTACTTTAAACCACAAACAGATAGAGGCTGCTGTAAGTTTGAGTGCACCCAAAGTGAAACATTTTGTTTTGGCTTATGTTCAGATCCAAAATCAGAGAAGAATTATTCTATGTTGCTGCTAACATGCAGTCACTTTTACCAGAAGAGTTATACAACCTTTTGGCTCAAGACAGCATCTTTAAAGAGCCCCTCAGCACATGTTTTTGTCATTTTTAAATGAAGACAACTAATTTATAACATTTTGACAGCATCAAATCAAAACTCCAAATTAAACAATAGACTTAAACTCATCTGTACCCTGAAAAACCTCAGCCTGTGTCTACAGTGTCAAGACCATTCTAAATTATTATTTTTTACAGAATAATCTTTTTCTAATTTGGATTAATTTTTATTTGCTATGTTTTGTACTTTTTGAAGTTCATCTTGTTGCATCTGAGCATCTTAATCAACCATTGTGGTATCAGAAGATGAAATTATACCATTGTTATTAATGACTGCTGTTTGGAATCTGATCTGACAAATTGGTTTCTCATTATTTTTTCTCATATGATGAAAAATTTGGAGTCTTAGAGATACATCTGGATTCAGAATCTAATATTTTGCCAATGAGAAAAATATCTTCAGATCATATGGATGGACCAGAGTAGCTGTCTAAGTATAGTACCTGTTGAGAAAAGATGAAATTTAAGGGATTATATGCAGATACAGTAATCAAATTACTAGTTTTAGAAGAGTTAGGTTTTCTGGTTTTGACCGAAATGTCACAGTTAATCAAAGTTTCTAAAATAACTAGACTAAAATCTGTCACTTTAACATTAATTTGGAATGTTCCTGAGGGTTGGGGTTTTTAGTTAATATAATGCAGATTGATGTGATATTTAGAATAAGTTAATTTTAATAAAGCTAGCCATGTAGGACGTGGAATAATTATTGTGCTTTTTGACCACTTGTATGTGACCAACTAAATTCCTTTCACCAATTGAGCTGTTATCTCTTGGATTAAAATCTTCCCTGAATAATGCTTGACGTTTTCTGTCAGGTACGATTTCTCAGAATTTAGCTAACAACACAGCTAACTTTACCTCAACATAGCATCTGAAATGACAATTTTCCTTACTTTAACAAAATGCACTAGAACTTACCTACATGCAGAATTCCCCTTGATCTTACTGATGTTTTTGTGATAATATGCCAGGAAGCTGAACCTCCTTCCACACCCTTGGCAACTGAATTTCACCTCAGGAAATGTTATTCTGATACCTACACAAAAAAAAAGGGTTTTATTTGTAGAAACTGGGCAGGTGATACATGCCTACAAGGCAAAGGAAACCTATACATGAGAAGTTCTTTCACAGTGATGAAAAAAAGTGAGGACAAACCAGAAAATCTATTTCTTCTGTAATGTTGTGAACCATTACCAAATGATACACTGAGATGTTGTACACTATTTCACCCTCCAGACACCCTTCAAAGAGGCAGGGTTGCAAAAACAGATACCTAGTGTAATGCTAAGTCTGGGTACTAACTCTCTGGATTTTTTCTTAAATGCCTAGAATTACTACAGGTCTCATTACTACATTCCTCTTCTCACACAGCCTAATTTAAACCTGTGCAACTTCTTTTATTTACGCAGAAGAGAAATAATGTATGGAATCGTCTTACCAGTACACGCTTAACTATATTAAAGAACTTTCTGAAAATTTAACTCAAATTGTTTCTGAAAAAGGAATGCATATGGTATATAAGCTCATATGGTTATTGTATATTAGTTTCTCCTACAGTGGAAAAAAATTAAGGTAGAGAAAGATGCATCTTCTATGATTCTTTATATTAATGTTATGAAATACTTGTATATAAAAATATTGGTGTTTGTAATTTATTGTGTGCTCTGAAGGTGTTTGAATTTTGTTGAGTGAACATTTTTTAAGATAGAGTGATGCATGTATTACTGTGTATGTTAAATCAACGAATATGTAAGGAAATCGTGAAAATCTCTTTTGTTTATGTGGTCTTGGAATTTTCAAGGAAGGTAATCAAGCACACGTGCTGCCCTGTTTCCACTGGCATTTAAACAAGTGAAACAATTGTAAGATAACAGCCCCACTTTATGATGGTTACACAGTAAGAAATTACTGTGTTTATTCCTGTATTTTCAAAAGGAACCTTAATTTTGATTGCTTCAAGTTTTTAGAGTTGCCTTGAGACATAACGTGTATGCCTGATTTTCACAAAGACTAGTCTCCTGAAAATCTGGGCTATTAAAGATATCTCAAGTCAGGCAACAAAATTATAGTAACTAGTTTTTGAAAAGGGAAGCCATCTTCTTTAAAAGGATGAAAGAAAATGTGGTAGTGAGATTAGTTTAAAAGTCAGAGAAAATGGTTTAAATTTAAATATATTTTAGAGAAAAGTAAAATTGAAAATAACTAAATTTTATAAAGGATTTATTTGCCAATGCTGAAGATTACCTAAGTACTGATTTTCTTGAAGTTGGCAAAATAATTCCTGTTTCAAATACTGATCTTGTTTATTTTGAAATCCTTCTGTTACTTGTGTGTCTGTTTCCGGTTAAAATCTGTTTGGTTTGTTGCAGTACATGGCGTTTGGGAGGAATGGTCACCTTGGAGTTTGTGTTCATTCACATGTGGTCGAGGCCAAAGAACTAGGACAAGGTCATGTATACCTCCCCAGTATGGGGGAAGATCATGTGATGGACCTGAAACACAACATAAACCTTGCAATATTGCACTCTGCCCTGGTGAGCTCATATAGCAACTCTCTGCTTTGTTACGGTGAATTCGATGTGGGTTGTTTGTGATTTCTTTTATTGCCCTTTGCACGCAGAAAAAAAAAAAAAGGTTATACAAAGTGCGCAGGCCAGGTAATGTTGATAATTCTGACTGTATAATTACAGGATATAATCAGGATGGTAATACAGTTGAAGATACTACACAAGCAGACAATTCTTAGTTTCTTCAAGATACGCTCTCTGTAGGGCACAGTATGTTCTGTAGGAAATCTTGATTCAGGATGGGTCTTGGAGAACCAGAAGGCAAGCACCTTTCTGAGTGTGGCATAAAGGGAGACATTCAGAGGTCACACAGTTTGTGTCCTCCATGTCTGTTTGAATTATGTTTGCCTGGAAGGTCATTGTAATTATTTATTCATCGTACAACAAACATACTTGGGAAACCATAAAATTTTAATTGTTATTAATTTATTCAAAATGCGTATTATTTACATGTGTGCAGAAAGAAAGGCTGATGCAAGCTAGGGTATTATTTGAATCCCAGTTAAGCCCTTATGGTAAGAATTTTAAGTGCCTCATTTCTGGAAGTTAGTTGCTAAACCACTTTCAAAAAACTACCGCTAACCAAGTAAACAATGTGTGGGCTTCATGTTAAACCTTCCATCCACTGAAACTGAAACTAACTCAAAAAAATCATCTGCTCTTTTAAAATTTTTTGTCCATAGGTGATCATTAATTTTGGCCAAACTCTTAAAGATGTGTGCATATATATGTATGTATACACATATGTATGTATATGTATATAATACCTAAGTATTACAATGAGTTCAATAACCATAAAGAAGATTATATATATTATTATTGAACTCATTGTAATACTTCAGTATTAAAAAGGTGTCAGGTAGCTGTAAAGTGAGAAATTTCTTTCATGAGTTCTGTCTGACAGCGTGAAGGTTGCCCTTGCAGTGGGCTTGTTTAATATCCACAGTGCACAACACTGCTGCAAATAGATTCTCTGTGACCAGAGCTCCTCCTGAAAAGGGCTGATGTTTGGTTGATGATTTGAAAACAAAGATGAATAAAAAAAGTGGAACTTACTGCTTCACAGAATTAAAACAAAATTTCTTAAATTTTTATTAAACTTGAGCTTTGCTTTTCTTCTGGTTAGCAATGCATACTCAAAATTCAGGACAAAATTTGTGGAAAAGTTTTAGTCTTGAATGTAACTGCAAAAATGTTGAATTAATCCAATTTTTGGCCAAGTTGGCAGCTGTGCAATTTTACATGTGCCTACACAAAAGTAATTAACATGATATATGAGCATGAAGCAGAGTTGACAACAAGACAAATGCCAAATAAAAATAGCAGTGAAGAAATTAATGCATTCAGTTCACTTCAGTATTGCAAAGGAACACAAAAGATATTACACCTAACCTGTCAAAATAAGCAGTTATTTGAGAATTCTGGATTTTGAACAATCATTTGTACCTAAATGACTTTCACCAGAGGAAGTTATATACTGGTTACATTTAAAAGTAACAGTTTAAATCTTTGCTGAATGTTAAGACTTGCTGCAATTTGAATGTTCAATTTTATAAGGGAATCTTCATGTTGAGTTCTTTAGGCTTGTAACGGTATTTCTGAAATACAAAACTCACACCCTGTTTGCTCCGAAAGATAAAGAAGGGAGATGTATGAAATATATATGAGAAGCCACGGAATGAGTTTTCTCCAAAGACACTATAATAATTGATTTGATCTTTCCTACCCTAAATAATACTATATAGCAATGAATAAAACTGAAGAGGGTGCATTGAAATGTAATTTCCATAATGTTTTCCTCTTCACATAAAGCTTTTATGATTAATGAATGCAACTAGCTTCCATGTTTGGAAAGATTTCCATTTTCTGCTGAATAAATTATCAGGGCGCAGCTTCATAGCTCAAGAGGCATATGTATTGAGAAGTGGTTCCCAATCAGCCATTACATAGAATATTTAATATAGAACTTTAGGAAGAAGCCTCAAAAACTCTCTTCCTTTAATTCACTGGTTGCTGACATCCTGGGCGTTAGAGATACAGATAGTATCTTTGAACTGTTAGAGATGTTCTGTGGATACTGTAAACAGTAAAATAGTTCACCTCCATATTTCACTGAACAGTGGTGCACCCATACAGACACAGTATGTTAAATCACTAAAAGATTCTGCTTCCTGTTTTAATTATTAACACCGTCAACTTAGGAAGCTGCTATTCCAACCCTCTTTTCGAAGAATCCTGAAATCAGGGATTGGCAAGTGCGCCAAGTGAAGTCACTCATTTTCAGTGTTGGTGCTTTTATGGCAACAGTAGTTATAAAACTGGGTTTTCAAGGACGAGTATTAATCAAAACTGTATTACAACCTACATTTTGAGTTTATATTGGGTAACTGCAGGTGCAATGAGGAACTGATGATTGCTAAAATCTGTATGAACACAAGATTCTGAATTAGCACAATCAGTAATAGAACATTTCATAATGATATTCATTTTCAAAAATACTGTCTAGTCCTGTTATCTATTATAGACCATATAATTTTTCATTTGTATGAGAACTTAATTGGTTTATATTTTTTATCATTTTTTTAATATTTTCATTTACCTCAAGAATCTTTCTGAGTTATAAAATTAAAAATAACAGTCTTAAACCTTTACTCATGGGAATATTAATCCAAACTCAAATGTATGGGCTAGTACAAAATACTAAATACAGAACTTGTCACCATATCTGTATTGTTTAAAAATTCAACCTGCAAATGCAGAAAGAAGATTATGCAATATGCAAATACAGAAGCAGACTGAGGAGGATGGCAGGCTGCTTCTGTCCTCCTACATTTTATCTCAAAGGAATGTTGGAGAACTGGGATCATCTACCTTTACAGGGAGGATGAACGATAAAAGTACATTCAGCAGTATAAGTACAGAGAACAGAGACTGTATGTGAGGCAAAGTGGTAACTCCCATTTTCCTTTTCCTATTCAACTAAAGAGACCTAATTTCACAGTCAGGACAAATAATCATAAACAGAGCCTTCTGAGCGGTCACCACAGCTGTAATAAAACACTTTGGAGGGCTCGGCGTTTACATGATACAAGACTGGCCCCATTTTTGCCTAAAAAGACAAGACCAGTCTTTTTAATAGGGCCTTGTTTTTAATAAGGCCTTTCAAACCGTATGGTATGCGAGCAAAATCATATTTTATCTTCTGTTTTACCAGTAGGTAATTAAAGGAGATGAAACGCTCTTTTTACTTGAAGAAAAAGGAAAACAGTTTTAAATGATTTTGAAGTAGCTCATGGCGGCGGTTTCCGTGTTTGATTGCTGTAAGGAGTGAGGCCTCTCCGGACTAGGCCCAGTCCGAGGGGCTGCGTTCAGGCCCAAGTTGAAACCCCCTTACCCAGAAGGGCGCGGAGAGGCCCCTGCCCGGTTTAGGTGGTAACTCTGCTGTGTCCATCTCTTTTGTGCCTGCCGTGGCAGTGGACGGACAGTGGCAGGAGTGGAGCTCGTGGAGCCAGTGCTCGGTGACCTGCTCCAACGGCACCCAGCAGCGGAGCCGGCAGTGCACGGCGGCGGCCCACGGCGGCTCCGAGTGCAGAGGGCCCTGGGCCGAGAGCCGGGAGTGCTATAACCCCGACTGCACCGGTGAGTACCGACGGGCGCGGGGAGCTGCAGCTCCGCCTCTCCTGCTCAGGAGAGACTCGGGGGCCCATCCTGCCCGTAGCTCAGAGCTGGGACCTGAGGGAACGCCGGCAGGCTCCCGCGGGCCACCGCAGGCCCCTCAGCAAAGGGGCAGAGCAGCCACCTCCAGAGGGAGACCTGGGGCCTCGCCCTTTTTTGTTTGATGGGACACCTGGAGATAAAAAGCTAAAGATTGCATCTGGAAAGACTGCATGCCGGGCTGCATATCAGCTTTTCGGTTTTATCACCATTTAAAGGACACTCAACAGTTTTGGAAAGATGTTTGAGGCCTAAAAAACTTGATAAAGTGTCTCACAAACCTAGAGAGTGTATGAACTGATTCCCTTTTACACTGAGACTACTTCACGATCCTCTGGAAGTATAAAAGCAGCCTTCCAGGTTGAGTAAATTACATTTATACCGACTTTTAAGCCTCATTTGCACTGTCAGAGCACATAAAAATCAAGCTCCTAAAATATCACATGCAAAAATGTTTTTATTTAGTTTTTTAAAGGGTAGTTATGCACGTTGTAAATGTGTATCATTACCATACAACAGCACTATACAATTATATAAAAAAAAAAATAATACAAAAGGGACAATGTCTGTTTTACAGTCTAAGTGTAAGTTAATGTGCACCAGTTCTTTTTATTTTATCTCAAGATGCAAGTTATTTAGACAACAAACCCATATTTAGGAGCCAAGTAGAGACTTCCCCATCTTCCATGCAGCCACATCTACCACTTCTGTCACTGTTAATTATATCTGGGGGGCTTTTTCTTCTCTTACCCAAGTAAATAACCAATATATTCTTCTTTATGACTCTCATTATGTCACCACTGTAACTATATTTTTCCAAACAGCTAATGGCCAGTGGAACCAGTGGGGCCATTGGAGTGGCTGTTCCAAATCCTGCGATGGTGGCTGGGAGAGACGGATAAGGATCTGTCAAGGTGCTGCCGTGACTGGACAACAGTGTGAAGGAACTGGAGAGGAAGTTAGACGGTGCAGTGAGCAGAGGTGTCCCGGTGAGATTCAAATATAATCATTGTTATTATCTACTCTACAGTATGGCTTACTTTAATGGTCATCTTTAGGAGAGACAAAATCGATGTCCATAGAGCAATAGCCATAAATAGCCACATCTGACCTTGCTTTAGACAAGTCACTGCTGTTTTTCTCAGTAGAGTTGTGTTTATATAGCTAGCTGTAAACTAGCCTTATTGGATATAGGAGCAATATATAAATTATTGTATATATATTTATAAATATATAAATTAAATAAATCAAAATACAACAGTATAGAATGTTATCAGAAAAATATTTAATTGCCTAGGTATTCCTGTATTATTTGGAGCTGTGATGATTTGCTACAGAAATTCCCTCTGAATGCACTGTGTCTCACAATATCAGGGCTGGTTTTGTAAATCACGGGAATTCCTTTTATCCAGTGTACAAGAGATGTTTTTGTAATACATTTGGGATAAATTTCAGTGCAGTAAAGATAAAGGAAAAAGTGAACCTTACTGTACTGTATCGAATGAAAGAATACATGAGCAACATTTTATAAAAAGGGAAGTAATTTAAAAACAAAAGGCATGTCTTTCCTGTTTTAATATAATGATTAAATATATTTCTTTGCAGCACTTTTTACTTTGCCCTCATAACAAATTTAAGTCTTTCCCACTGAAAGCTGATAAAAGTGTATTTTTGAGCTTCTTCAAAAGTGATGAATAAACAAGAGCACCTGGTGAATCTGATCATATTTATCTGTAAAGACACATTGTCCTGAAGTAAAAGAATGCTTTCTTGGATAGGTGTAAGATAACAAAATAAGGTGTAAGTAATGTAGGATGTCCTAGGCATTCACTTGGGAAATTATGTGTTCTGAACTGCAAGCCAGGAAGCAGCAAAAATCAATCTAGCAATCTCTATGACTTCTGGACATTTCGATGGCTATGTTCTCTGCTAGTCAGAGAAAGAATTTAAATGGCAGGCATGCTTTGGGTCAGGAAATGGGAAATATATCAGATGTGAATTTTAGGTTATCAAGCCCACATTTTCATAGGCAGCATGTTTATCCCTTGATAGCCATCAAAGAACAACTTTCAAGGTATTTGCAGTACAGTTGAACAACGAATCTCATTGCATTTGAAGAACAACAAAAGGACTATTTGTAGTTATAAAATTATAATACTATACTGGAGAAGTTAAGCAAATTTAAATTCTTAAATGATCTCTTTAATTTTAATAAAACATTCATTATCTAAAAAGCAGTAGAAAACAGTATTTGTATTGGATTCCTAAACAAATTATAATTTCCATAGTTAATGCAGACTTCTATAAAATCACAGCACTAAGAGAAGGTTAATGTGAATCTTCTCAATAAGCAGACATTCAGATCAACCAGATTTTGCTTATAAAACCATTCTTGAAATAATTTGCATTTATATATTTAAAAGTAAAACCATGCTGTTGCAGTCCAATTTTAAAAGGTTGCCACCTGCTGTTAATAAAATATTTTACAGATGTATTTACAAGTCAAATGCACACAGAGCTTTATTTGCCATTCAGTAAGTTTATTTATTTACTTGATTAATTCCAGATTAGAATCAGTATGCTCCTAGAAACCATAACATAAAGCCCCTTTTAAGAAGCTATACTTGTGCAGAAGATTATACACGAATAACAGATTTAAGTTATCTGTTTTGAGACTGACATTTACTAAAACATCCCAGATTTAAATGTAGACAATGGATAGTTTACCAAAATTTTATAGTGTGGTATACGGATTTACATTTTATAAACACCAAGCAAAATTGAGAAGTACTATACAGAGATATCATTGAAAGTATAAGCAAATTTCATGATTTGTATGCTTTTCTTTCATAGCCCTAAAATAGTTCAGAAAAGCTGTTTTTGTCTCAGTGGTTTCTTTCTCTGTTTAAGTCATTGAGAAACATCAGAGACTGAAATGTTTTTTTTTTTCTTATATGAGCATTGCTTTACCATTAGTGCAAGACTAGATCTTCAGCTCTGTAGATCTGTATAACATATTTGTAAAGTGGATGAATCTGCACCTATTTGTATGACCCAGACTTCCATAGACTTACAGAAAGTTTAATTATAGCTGACTTTAAACTGTGGAAGCAAAAGGAGAATGAAGCGTGTTTCTATCATGCTGTCTGCTGTTAAAAAGATACTTTGCAAACAGAACTGTTCACTTGGCTGACTGCAAATCTTGACTGGACATTTTGTAGTTTGAGTTCTGTATTATGTAAATATTATACAAGATTTTCTTCATAGTCGATCAGTGATACTCTTCAAATTGTTCGGGCAGGGACTGAATTACATCAGATACTCCTGGAAGCTGAATATAAGCAGCACTAAAAAAGGCAGGCTCAGAATTATTATCTGAAAATTGGTTTATCAAACACCTTGGTTTCCAGACAAATTTTGCATGTCTGTCTTTGTTATTTATTTCTGTTCACAATTAGAAATTTTAGAACTACGGTTGTTTCCTTCCATCGTTTAATATTCTGGGAAAGAAAAAACCAGATCTGAAGAGACTTTGTCTTCAGTCATTGCTCCTTTGTTGTATTCCAAATGCCTAAAGTTAGATTTCACTCCTAGTAGGTCAGCAGTGTTAGGGATTTCTCTGCACTCAAAGCATCCTTTTGTGAAGGATAACTTCAGAAAATTGGAAGCAAATCAGAGAAAGTACAAAACCTTCTAGATTTGCTAATCAGTTAGTCACGCAGGAATCATTGCAGAAAACTTGTACAGAATGAATGAACAATAGGTCTGTCCCATAGGAATAAAGGAGACAGCTAGGTAACAAAAGAAATTGCAACCCTTGACTGATAAGGAGTTTCATGGCAAGCTCAACTTTGAGAGAAATGTGTAAGAGAAATAAGGTAAGTCCCATCAAACGTGTCAGTAAGAACTAAGAGATGTGGGAACTGAGAACAAAGTACAGCATTATTCAACAGAGAAGTCTTCTGTAAATTTATTTTTATAAAAATAGGACCATGTTCTTATGACAGTTTTAAGAACTTAGGTTCCAATAATATAATATTGGTTTCCAGAAATACTTAATTCTGTAATAATTAATTCTATAATAATTCATACAGTAGAATCATAGAATGGTTAGAGTTGGAAGGGGCCTTAAAGATCACCTAGTTCCAAGCCCCCTACCTTGGGCAGGGACACCTCCCACTAGACCAGGTCGCTCAAAGCCCCATCCAACCTGGCTTTGAACACTTCCAGGGATGGTACATCCACAGCTGCTCTGGGCAACCTGTTCCAGTGCCTCACCACCCTCACAACAAAGAATTTCTTCCTAATATCTAATCTAAATCTACCCTCTTTCACTTTAAAACCATTACCCCTTGTCCTATTGATACACTCCCTGATAAAGTGTCCCTGTCTTTCCTGTAGTCCCCCTTTAAGTAGTGGAAGGCTGCTATAAGGTCTTCCCGGAGCTTTCTCTTCTTCAGGCTGAACAATCTGGAGAAACTCTGAGCCAGCTCTCTCAGCCTGTCTTCATAGGAGAGGTCCTCCAGCCCTCTGATCATCTTTGTGGCCCTCCTCTGGGCAGGTCCATATCTTTCTTATGCTGGGGGCTCCAGAGCTGAACACAGTACTGTAGGTGGGGTCTCATGAGAGCGGAGCAGAGGGGGTAAGTCACCTTCCTCGACCTGCTGGCCATTTTGATGCAGCCCGGAGTGCGGTTGGCTTTCTGGGCTGCAAGCACACATTGGCTGGCTCATATTGAGCTTCTCATCAACCAACCACCCCAAGTCCTTCTTGGCAGGGCTGCACCCAATCTGTTCTCTGCCCAGCCTGTATCTCTGCTTGGGATTGCCCCAACCCATGTGCAGGACCTTGCACTTGGACTTGTTGAACTCTATGAGGTTTGCACTTGTCAAGGTCCCTCTGGATGGCATCCCCTCTCCCCAGTGTGTCGACCACATTACACAGCTTGGTGTCATCGGCAGACTTGCTGAGGGTGCACTCAATCCCACCATCCTTGTCACTGACAAAGATAAACAGCACCAGTCCCAGTACTGACCCCTGAGGAATGCCACTCATCACTGGTCTCCACTTAGACATCAAGCCATTGACCACAACTCTTTGAGTGCGACCATCCATCCAGTTCCTTATCCACTGAGTGGTCCATCCATCAAATCCACGTCTCTCCAATTTAGAGACAAGGATGTCATGTGGGACAGTGTCAAATGCTTTGCACAAGTCCAGGTAGGTGATGTCTTATCTACCAATGCCTTTGTAGAAAGTCACCAAATTTGTCAGGCACAATTTGCCCTTAGTGAAAGCATGTTGGCTGTCACCAGAAATGTTATACATGTTCCAATGCTTTACGCAGATTTTAGACAAAACAGATCCTCAATATTTTTCTCATAAACCTATAGTCAGTGGTAGAAAATATAATATAGGAATTTTATTGACCAAAATATTACTGAAAAAAATCACAGACCACCTTGTTTGTTAACAAAAAGATAACAGAGCCCAACTGCTGCCGAAGACTAGCTAATGATTTCCTACTGAAGGTACAAGTTTTCTTCAGAGGCAATACTAGCTACATAAGATAGAATATAAGAAGGGTGAAGATTCAAATAATTGTCAACAACTAAATAATAAAATTAAACTTTTGTGTTTTGTTTTCTCTCTGATTACAACACTATTCTACAAGATGTTCAAAAGCTTTTTTCTACTGCCTTTGTTTAAGATAATTTTGCCTGTGGCATTGAATTAGGATTCAAGAGAGGAACTGTAGTTCTAGCTCCATTTGGGAGGTACTGTGTGCCATTGGCTAACTTGCTTCACCCTTTCATTACCCGTTCCCATATTTGTTAGCTGTCCTGGTAGATCGTAAACTCTGTGAGGTTGTGCATGTCTCTTGTTTTGTCTGTGTGTTGTACACAGCTTCCTCAGATCTTAGGTGGATTGACTGCCTCTTGGAGATGCATGTCCTCTCGCCAGTAATGTCAGAGGGAGACTGTGCTTCTAGACCACTGACTTTGTTGGGTGTTTGTTCTTAGGTAGGATGAATTCAGGCCTGTCATTACAGGGGTATCGCATGGTAAATTTGAGCACATGCTCTGTGTGGGAAGATATTGCTGAATCACATCGTCAGGGAAAGAGATATCTGCTTTTTATTTGCCAATTTTAGCAAATTTACCTCAGTCTTTGCTGTTTGCTTCTAAATTTTAGCAATTCTCTATGATTTTGTAGAGCTAACTCACATATATCTGTGGGTGTGTTATGAATTAATTGTGCCATAGTTACAGAAATACTTGAACTGGTCCTGAGCAGAGCCAGCAGGACCAGCGAGGCTTTTTGATTCTGATACAGTACCACTCCAGCGTGACTGTAATGTCTCCATGGGCAACATGGGTTGGAGCCTCACAGATGCTTTAATGTGGGTGGATGCCTGATTAGTAATCTCTGCCAGATATATTTTAGCTTTGGGAAGAACTGGTTTGTTTTTTATGCGCAGCATTCCTTGATCCAAGGTACTGGTACAGTGCGTTGAAAGGCACATAGGTGCACCGCACAGAGCTGGCAAGGGACCAGGAAAATTTGTTTGCCTGGGCTAAGTGATACCTCTTACAAACTCTGATTTGCTCCCGCACCTCTCTCCTGATAACTCTGAGTCCTGGGCCTTTTACTTTGAACACAACACGCGGCTGCACAGATCATCTCTGTCAGTAGGCTAAACTTAAAATGTAATTTTGAGTTCTGAAAAGTGTGATTCAAAAGCATAGAAGTAGTACCCTTCCAAATAGATGGGAGATCTCTGATATTACCTGTGACTTGCTAACATAAAAGAGAAAATATGGTGTATATAAGTATGCATGTATATGCATGTATATATTTCTTTTCAGAAAAAAACCACATTTAACGTTCAGTATTTGGAGGGAAATAACAGTTTTAGTTCTGAGAATCAGCACCTAAAGTGTTGCTTAGTGAACACACCATGTTTGAAATGGCCACAGCTGCATGACAAATACACTTCTCAAAGAGCTCTAAGCTTTAGCAAATTTACGTAATTTATTATATTACCTCTGTATTTTGTTAATTTATGCTCCCAAAATCAGAACATTTCTTTTGTTTATAAGGTCATAATGGGATGGTAATCACATTTTGCTTATGTCCCCAGATGGCTTATGTTTATCAAAATCTGGCTTTTCCCACTGTAACTCTGGCCTGATGCATTCACTTTTTGGTCATGTCTGAAGCAGTGTTAATATTCTAGATTATGAATATAACTAACTTTCTTTGGGTTTTGCCATTAGTGGATGTCTTGGTTTTTTAGCAGCACCAAATGTCTTGATTTGCGATTCAGGAATGCTGACAGTGAGGCAAATTTAGCAAGCAATTTTTCTGCCCAACCATGATTCATATTAGTATTACTGAGCCACCTGCAAGGTATTCTTTGTCCCTCATAAAGAGAGGGTACAGCTTTGTGCAAAAGTCTGCTCAGTTCCCTTACTCACCACAGTCTTCCATCATCAGAAGTACAAAAGAGGGCAGTTTTATAGGTTAGACAATGGGTTAGGCAAAAATCTGTAGTCTGTTCCTGCCTCTGTAGAGATTTCCCGTGCAACCATGGGTGAATCATTGAATTGCTTTCTGCCTTGTCACCCCATCTGCTATGGTGACAGAATTTCCTCTCTTTTAACTTTTCTTGTTTTGTAACCGCTTTGCTGTAATATAGTGGGGTTACAAGTTTCATGAAATACATATAACTTTTAAACAACTCATTGCTTTTCTCTGATGAATTTGGAATGAATTAGATTTCAGTAACTAGCATTTGTCAATGCTTTAAGATGACTTCAAACAGATGTTTGTTGTATTAATCTAATTTACTCAAAAATCATAAAGTGAGAATCTACAACAAAAAAATACAAAGAATGAAAGGAATCTGTAAGTCATGAACATGTGAAAATAAAACACGAAGCTTTTGCAGAAGCTTCTTTTTCCCCATGCAGTTGTCACTACAGAATTGTGAAAATATTTTTTCCCTTCAAATGGTATTGCAATAACCGCTAAAAAGGCCATTTTGTTTTATAGCCACTCAGTCCCACATTATTGACTATACTTGCTTAATTCCCAACTTGTACTGAAGCACATTTCAAAGAAATAACCTGCTTTTGGTTTTTCAGAATACACAGCTCTCATTTGATACCTTTAGCACATTTAATGTTTCAGCTGTGGTTTCAGAACTGATTCTTTCGCATACAGTTTAAGCTTTAGAAAAATCTTTAAAAATTTTAGTGTAAGATAAGCATCACAGCTTATAACATTTTAAGTATCATCATATTCTGATAGATGCTTAATGTTATTGATCAAAATAGAGCAACAAGAAAAGATTCAAACCTATTAACATTGCAGCTACAAATTAAGGAGTGTTTGCTGAAGAGAATAAAGACACAGACTGTATGAAATAAATACCATCACAAAGACAGATATTTTACAAAAAATACAGGTCTTGCATTTTTGCATTTGTGTACTTTTTCCTTTAAATTAAATAAAATGATGTTAACATATAAATCTCAGGAAAAATTAGGACAAGAATGAAGACTTATTTTTCTGATATGAAATATCTGTTTTACATTAATATTTCTATTTATTTTCTCATTTCTAAATGGCAGCACCTTATGAAATATGTCCTGAAGACTATTTGATGTCAATGGTGTGGAAAAGGACCCCAGCTGGGGACATGGCATTCAATCGATGTCCTCTCAATGCCACAGGTACAGTATTAACTTGAAATATATGGTGATAAAAAAGGGGAGAAATCTTTGCATTGTGTTCTAGACATAATCATTACTAGACTGGCATACATATGTATATGTGCATTTATGTGGATATATCTATGTAAACCCAACATTTTTACATATGCATGTACATACATATAGCATACACATGTACATATACTGTGTCTCTTATAGGTTACATGTATGCATGTGTCTGTGGTGTATATATGTATGTACACACACACACACACACACACACATATATATATGCATTATAGCCAGAGAGAAAAAGCTGAGAAGAAATCTATTTGACAGGACCTATCAGGCAAAGTGATGAAAATGAAGCAAAACATAAAAACCTTTCTAATCTAGAAAAGACTGCTAAAAACCCACCAAGTGAACATTGGAATGTGTTTCAGAATCTTATACTACTCTCGATATACTGATGATCATTGCATGAAATTGTTTCTGAGTGTGCTTTTAAAATAGCATGGAATGTAGTTTAAATAAGGCTCATTCTTTCCAGTTGCTCTCACTTATATAAATATTTTCTGTCTTCTTTGTGACTTACAGGCACCACTAGCAGACGCTGCTCTCTCAGTGTTCATGGAGTGGCCTTCTGGGAACATCCAAGCTTTGCTAGATGCATATCAAATGAGTACAGACACTTGCAGCATTCAGTAGGTGCAAAGCCAGCTTTAGTACTTGCTCTGTTTATTCATTACTAATCATTGGTGTGAAAAAAAACCTTACTTATTTACTCTCAAGTCAGATTTCTAATAAGAAATGCCAGGAGGAAAATAGACCTAAGAAAGTATAATTTATATTCATGTATATTATTCTGATCTTTTATATTGCTGGTGTTTGAGTGAAAGAAGCTTTGTCTTACTGTAGAAATGGAAAAATGAATGGGATTCCTTTTTTTCATGTCCCCTGTGTGAAACTTTTATAGGGGTCAGAGGTAAGATACATATTTTGGTTTACTAGAAAATGAGATGTGAATAAATTAGATTTACTGAATGAGTGATTTGCTGAGTAATTTTATAATACCTTAAATTCTTTAATTACACACTAGGAAGTCAGAAATGCTATTTCTTTTTGCTATCAAATTCAGAATTTCAGCTTCTAATATAATAATAGGAAATTACTATAGGGTATAGCTATTGCAGTGTCTTGGAAAAAGTAAAGTAACTGTAGATGAAGAAATATTATGGGTGTATTTTTAGTATGCTTAACAATAAGTTTCTTTGCAAAGCATATGCATTATACGTTTATCTACTGCCTAAATATGTTTATATGGATAGATGTAATACATTGTATATATTGCATTATAAATACACTACCATGCTCTATGCGAAGTATATTGATTACATTCTATTTCCATAGCCAAAGCATTCAGCCAGGTTAATACTATTGTGGGAAGAGCTCCTTTGAAGATTCGCATGGACAATGGTCTTTGCCTGCATGTATTGAGTTTGCATGGCAAGGTTTCTGTAGTGGGGGGAATATAGGGGTGGCTTCTGTGAGAAGCTGCTAGAAGCTTCCCCCATGTCCAACAGAGCCAATGCCAGGTGGCTCCAAGACAGACCCACCGCTGGTGAAGGCTGAGCCAATCAGTAACAGTGGTAGCGCCTCTGTGATAACATATTTAAGAAGGGGAAAAAATAAAACCAACTTTGCAATTGCAGCCAGAGAGAGGAGTGAGAATATATATATATGAGAGAAATGACTCCGCAGATGCCAAGGTCAGTGAAGGAGGAGGGTGACACTTTTGTTACTCTGCATCCTTTTCCAAAGGCCACTGCTCCGTTAGTCATTGAGCAGAGGGGCACTAATACAGCTGTGTGCTTCGTAACTTCCCAACCTCTCAACGAAGTGCAACACTTCTGTAGCATGTTTAAAAAGCTTTGGTATCTTGAAAAGTGGTAGCCTGGCTGTCATTCCTCAAATCTGGCTTCCCACTTAGAAGAGATTTTGATGAATTCCTTTGAGCTGCATTTCTGTTTCATTAGATTCCAACTTAATTGAGGCCTGGGATTCAGTTTCAGGGTAAGCCAAAGCAAGCATTATTTTTAAAATAACACAGAGTAAATTGTCAAAGCAATTTTCCCCACTACAGAGAAACATCCCTATTTTATATAGCTGTCTGCATGTTGCTCTGTTCCTTTAGTGTTCATGCTGGAAAAAAACAATATAAGTTGACTGTAACTCTTTTGCATTTTATATTTTAAATATTATATTTTTTTGCAAGAGCTGCATATAGTACCTCTAAATGTAGTTTATGGGCATGGACAGCTATACATTTGTATTTAATTTGCTTAGAATCTGTATTTTAGTTTTGATTATTAATAATGTCATATTGCAGAACAAAAAATTCACATTTTGTCATTGAAAATATCGAGATATTTCTAAGTAAAGCAAATTACTTCTCTTTTACTTGCTATTTTTGCATTTAAATATTGCAAACTTCTGAAATATATTTAAAGGATTTTGAAATATTTTAAAGGATTTATTCACCTTGACTTGCCTGAACAGAAGACCATTCCTTAGAGTTTTGTTCCTCTGCTCTTACCTTTTTACATTTCATATCACCATTTACTTATAGCATTGATCCTCATGCCACTGATTCTTTAGTGATATTCAGCCTTTTCTTTTTATGTTATTTCTAGAAGTCATTCATAAGCAACTTAAACAGTGGGAAATACTCTTTCATGTTATTCAGTGGTTTGACTTACCTGGCTAACTTTTGGTGAGGCACTGGTATTTTTTGAAAAGCTGCTGGTCTGCCTGGCAGGAAGGGGTCATTGTTGGACAAAATAAGGCATTTCTAACACAGATCAGATTTATCTATTCTGCTACATTTCTTTTTTCAAAATATGAAATACGATTAGACCACACTGTGAAATAATCTTTTGCCAAAGAACATTTAAAAATAGCTAAAGCTTCTTTAAAATTGCACAAGCATCTAAACATCATCTTACTGCTGCACAAAATTTCAGTTTATATGCATACAAATTAAAGGAGAAAAGTGGATTTCTTTTACACTTGGGAGCTGTTCACAAAGAAAATGAGCTTGTCTTACATCTTACTGCTTCTCAAAGTGAACAACACAGCATATTTAAAGAACTGTAGAAAATAGAGGTAGAGACCTATAAGGTCATCGCCCTGCAAATGTAGGCTTGTCCCCCCACGATACATATGTCAGCTCTATAAATCTCTGAAAATAGGGCTTTATAAGGAAGCTGCTGACAGACGGTGTTGCTATAATAAATATGTGTGCTTATGAAAGCATTTATGAGATGCCACAGTGTGCTTAACTTGCCAATAATGTTATTTTACCAACTCAGACCAGGAGTAGTGAGGGGTGTCACTCAGTTCTGTGAATGTTCCCGTAAAATCAGCCTGAGCTGAATCCCTTTCATTTCTTACCTGAAATCCGTAAAACAAAAGTAGGTTTATAGTCTTCAAAAATGATATTTCTGAAGTTGATTTAAAGCAGTTGATATACATACAATACTTAATACATTAAAGCATGGCTACTTAGAGGAATACAGAGAGGTCCCTGCCTCTTTGCCCTCCAAACAAGCCACATATGATCCAGAACAACCCTAGAAGGCATGTAGTTGAATTCACATGGTGCTGTGCCCAAGCAAATACTGTCTAAAGAAAAGCATTTCATATGGTGGGAGCTAGAGAATAGTGCCTTGGCCACAGAACCTGCTAACCTGGCTATGCAAATTCTTGGACTGGAAGCTTACAGTTATACTAGTAAATAAACTAAACAGGGTGACTGTCCAAGCTTAAACACTGTCCTTGCAGTCATCTACAGTGTCTGTCTGTAAATCATGTCATACTCCTTGACATGATTTAAGACCATGCCAATGAGCACTCTCCCAAATGATGCCTAGCACCCTTTAGAGAGCATGGCAGAGAGACCATTCACAGCAGGCAATAAAACCATTGTTTCCTGTGAGAGAGGAGGGAAAGAGAGTTTTTACTTGAGGGATACAAGCTGTCTGTGCTCATTGGCCTCAGGGCTAGACAATATTCCCATGGCTATTTTATCTATCTGTATTTACTCTTTATGTAGTAAAACCACCTTGCATTTGGGTAGCTTGGACTGTGAGTAGAGAAATTCAGGGCTGCATGTGTCCACCAGTGAGGCCACACCTGGAGCACTGTGTCCAGTTCTGGGCTCCCCAGTGCAAAAGGAATATGGTGTTACTGGACCAAGTCCAGCAAAGGACCACTAAGATGATTAAGGGACTGGAGCATCTCTCCTGTGAGGAAAGGCTGAGAGAGCTGAAGCTGTTCAGACTAGAGAAGGCTAAGAGGGGATCTTATCAGTTTATATAAGTACCAGAAGGGAGAGTACAAGGAAGACAGAGCCAGGCTCTTTTCAGTGGTGCCCAGTGACAGGACCAGAAGCAATGGGCCCAAACTGAAACACAGGACGTCCTGTCTGAACATCAGGAAACATTTTTCCACTGTGAGAGTGACTGAGCACTGGCACAGATTGACCAGGGAGTTTGTGGAGTCTCCATCCCTGGAGATATTCAAAAGCCACCTGGATGTGGTCCTGGCCAACCTGATCTAGGTGACACTTGTTGAGCTGTGGGTTTGAACTAGATGAACTCTAGGGGGTCCCATTCTATGATTCGGTGATTCTATGACTCTCATGACTCCAGAAAATTGGAAATTCACACAAGGCAGAAATCCTGAAAAGTTAATTTATAGAATTCCACTCTAATATCAGTATGATTTTTACTTTATTCCTAAAGATAATCTTTTCCTACAAACGTTAACATAGGTTTTCAGCAGATGTCCACATTAAGCCAGAATTCTATGCTATATATAGTGCAGAATTTTGCCACATAACCACAGGTGATTGACCCCTGAAGACTGTTTCCTTACTATACGTAGCTACAGTAGCTTCACTGCCTTATGCACAAAGCCTCTTGTATTTTTGTAGTTTTCCTGTGACTTATGGAAGTGACATGGGACAAATTTCAACCCTTAATAAGCAGTATTAAAGTAACAGAAACCCAGCTATTGCTGCATGTTCTTCAGCTTGACTCAAGACTTATATGGAGACCAATATGGTAGCTATGTAAATCATGCTAAAATGGCACTGTCTTTTCATCTCAAAATCCATTTGGAAGTCTATTTGCAAAAGGTGAAGAGTCAGTAAAGTTAAAAATACACTCATAATGCTAAAGATAATATACTTTGCTCATAATCCCCAGCACCATGATTAATTTAGATCTTTTTCCAGATACTTGCAGAATGCAACAGGCAGAATTACTGTCTCTACTCAGGACAGGCATGTACTGGCACTTCAGATGCAGGGCGCTGGCACCTCAGAAGAAAGCAGGGTTTTCCACTGGTTAAATGGAATTGTCTAGATACGTGAACCACTTTTTGATACATATATCAATATTGTACTTAATATTCTATTACAACAGTTTCAGAGTAATTCACAATCTTTCATTAATATATCTCCTCAGCATACACTGGAGATCTGGCTCTACTACATCTCCATTTTTTGTTGATGGGGAACTGAGGGAGACCAATTAAGCAGGAAATTTATCTCTGGTCTTCTGAATTAGTGCCTAGCCACTGTTCCTTCTTAATGTTCATACCTCTCCATGTGACAGCACAGAAAATCTCTGGCATCGTAAAAATATAGTAACTACAGGGCCTCTGAAGAGACTACACACTGGAACATGATGAAACGGTAAAGGGGAATGGTTTGGCTTGTGGAGTGGAGATTGGCAGTCAGCTTGCGTCTTTTGAGGGCACAGTGCCCTACAGGATTCATGTGTAGGAGCTTGAGTAAAAGCAGTTAAGAGGATGATGCACTTCAGCTATGCCACTAATGTACAGTCTGTACTTTCGTTAGTTTATTTTAACTTGTGCACTATGGAATACAGGTCCTTTTTAAAACTAGGGTTGATAATTAGATCTCTTTGAATAATGGAACCAATTAGTCATGAATAATTTATCCAACATTAGGTACAAATCGGTCATCAAATGAACTCAACAAATACTGTTTGACCAGCTTATACAGCTGGTTGACTAATATGAAAAATTATTCACTGAACAAATTAAGGCACAAAAATGACAAAATAATGAAATAAACCCTTGGGAAATTATTTGGTTAGCTCTAATAACAGCACTTAAAGAACCTCATTAGGATTATTCTTACTAAAGCATTATAAGTGGAAAATGCAAACCGATTCATAGGTGTGCTTTGCCTTCTGGATTCATGACCTCAGCGATCAAGCAATAACTTGATGAACAGAAGAAATATCACAGATGTCAGGTTTTGTTCTGGATTTCTTGTATTGCCCTAGTGTGTTTGCAGTACCTGCAGCATTGCATTAAGAAAATGCTCTTAGTCAAGCATGGTGTTTCAGGACTGTTACCAGTCATCTTTGCAGCTAAGAAGGAATATTTTGCCCAATGATGCACAATTTGTTAAACTTGTTCTTGATAAAGAGAAGGTCACAGCAAAGAAAGTCTGCCAAGTAGCTCTTTTATTGTGGATGGAGATGAAGTAAAGTCATAAGGTTGAATAAGATCTAGTGGCAGGGGATATCCTTTCTTCAGTTCCTTCTAGATAGTTCTTGGTCACATACTTATCACCAGTTAATGGGGAGGAATTTCCCTGCTTTCTCTAATTCCATATTATATTCTCATAGTTTGGAGGTGTTTTCCCCTCTGTGGGATAGACATGGTTTGGATTTTCAGACAGTATTACCAAATCAATAGCACTACAGCAGAAGTTATGGACCTTGTTAAAGCTTATTCTCTCTTTCTAGCTTTGGCAAATAATTTTGTTTTCTGAAAACTGAACTCCTTTGGTCTAACTAGCATATTTTAATATCTTTAAAGAGTATCTGTTGATAGCCTAGTGGACTGTTATATATGGAAAGGCAGACTAGAAGATGATATAATGACCCAAACTTAAACTGTATAATATTATGAAGCATTCTCCCTATTGCTTATCGTCTTCCTTTGATCTGGAAGCAGAAAATGGTCTGCCTAATTATTTTACCTAAAAATGTTTATTTGGACTAGTATTTTCCAAGATACATTTTCATAAAAGAAAGATATCTCCAAACTATTCCAACGTATTATTCTGCATACCTGAAATTTTATAAGTAGATTAGACATCGCACAACTCCACCAACTGAATACACTCTAAAGTTAAGTTTAGCATCACCATGAGAGATTGCAAACTGTGTCTTGTGGAACAAAGAAATTAAAACAAAATACATACTGCATGTATGTATTTTGGCTGCCACAATCAAGTCAACTGGGCTGTGTAATTGATACTTTGAGACGGGCTAAACTTCAAATTTAGTCTTTTGCATTTATTTCATTTCTAGGATTTCAAGTGTATGTTAGTAAGCTATTAATTATTCTTGCTGCAACAATTGTTCAGTATATAAGGCGATATCTAACTTCTGGTTTGGTCTTTATTGCTTTCTAGATGTTAAGTCTGTAAAGGGACTGTCATGATTAATTATCATGACTTCCTGCATGACCTCTCCTTGAACTAGAATATATCTCATAGGAAGACGTCTATCTAGTCTTCACTGTAAAAAGTAATTCAATGGAGAATGCATTCTTGAAGACTTTTTTTTTTTTTCAATTTTCAGTTTTCATGTTCTTGCAAGTTTCAGCCAGCACACCTCAAATGGGTTGGATCTGCTGAGAAATTTCATACTCTGCTTTGATGCTTTGATTTATTATTTTTTTTTTTTTACTTCATTCATTTGGATAAACAGGGTAAAATCTTTCCGGAGAGTAAGAAATTAAAATATTTGTATTGGATGTGAGTGACTGCAGGACCAAGAATAGAATCAGTGATTAGAAGCCCACAAGCCTACCTCAGTTTATTTCATTTTTACTCTCCCTTGAAGCCTATCAAATTTGATTGATAGCGAGATACACTAAGAATCAAGACCGAGCATTAGGAGTATCCTGCGTCATCCTTTGTATGAACAACTGCTTCTAAGAGGCATAGCTAAAGACTTCTTCATATATTCTTAATCCATTCTATGGATGGTAGAAAAAAACCAAACAAAAGAAACAAACAAAACCAAACAAAAACCCCAAACCAAAACAAAGAAACCACTCACCCCCTCCTCCAGTCACCCAAAAAATAAAAATAAAAAACAACCAAGAAACAAAACACTTGAAACAGAAGTAATGCAGAAAATTAAAATGACATTGAAATAGTTTGGTATGGGAAAGCAATGAGTTTTCATATCTGATGAAATCTTTATGAAATGAATATCTGAAGCCTGTATGACCATTTTTAATGAAAACCATTAATGAATAAGATCTTACCACAGAGTATTAGAAACTGATTTTTTGTAAATGGAGAAAAAACTTGAATATGTAGGGCTATTTCTATTTTCTACTCTGTTATGCATGCATTCTGAGTGGTAGGATTTATTGAATCAGAAATAAGATAATTTTGTGAGGGATCTGTTAAAAAATACAGGTAATATATCACTGACTCACCACACGCTGGAATAGCCCTTTTCCCTAAAGTGAGACTTCCTCTAAACGGCTTTTGGACACTCCAGTTTGGAAGAGATTTGTACTATGCTCATAAATAATGAGGAAGACTAAAGCCTGTCATCAAGACACTTTGTTTCTGAAGGCCATCTCCAATATTATCAGAAAAACTGTACCAATACAGGTCATTTTCTAAACCTATGTAGCACCTGGATGATGAAATTCTACATTTAGTCACTTTGATAAAAATAAGGTACTAATTTGTGCCAATTTGGGTGATACAACAGCTAAATCAAACACCCGTTTTTGCAAACTGGGCTGCCTTTCTATTAGAAAGGGGAAGTTGGAAAACCAAAAAACCTCTTAACTCTTCAGAGTTAGGAAGGAAAAATCTGCATATGAAATATCACACTGGTGTCAAGATATTAGCACTTACGAAGGAGTATGGGAACTTATGCAGGTGAATCTTTTCATATCAAACTGATAATATAGCCATAAAAATGCATTTCTGCTGCTTCCAGTTCATACTGTAATTTCATTTCCTCTTTTTCCACAGCAATGTTATTCACAATTTTGCAAGTGCTTGGCTAAAATATAATTTGATAAAAAGAACTCTGAGGTGAATAATGATTTGCTCAGCTGCAGCTCATTAGAGATGATTTTGTTTTTCCAAATTATATTACAAGGGCAGCATATCAGCCTGTCCATGTCCTCCTCAGTGAAATGACTTCTGTACTCTGGGGAATGAAAGGCTTCCTCCTAAAAATTTTACTGCTCCTTTTTTGCTAGTTTAGTGCTTCATTTCTTTTTATATAGCTGCAGAGCAAAGCAGCCAGGCTTAGTTTTGTAGATTTGAATGTACAGGCCTCAATAACAACATCTTTCTTCTTCTTGGTTCTATCCTTACACTGGTATATGCCAGCTCTTCATCTTCACCTTCGCGGCCTTTGATATGCAGGGGAGTTTTATCAGTGAATGATCTGCTTTTCTTGCCTTGCCTCCTTTGTAAGACCAGAATCTGCAGGAGTCAGGTCTGTTTTGTCACCTCCGTATCTTGACAGGAGGATGGCAAACTGTTTTCTCTTATCAGAAAGCAACTGATCAAGAGATTGTGGCAGGCAACAGTTTTCACCTGCCTCACCAACGTTTTCCTATTCTGCATGGGAGAAGATTAAAACTTTGGAGAAAAGCTAATGACTTCAGTATTGCTGTTTGCTGGATGGTGGTGGCACTCATTTGGTTATGAGAAAGCTCCATCTTCTCTGCCCTGCCAAATCCATTGCACAGACTGAAACGTTGTTTTTTTGAGTGCTTTTAACACCATGTTATAAAGTTAGTATGGCTTTCTAAGTGTCCTAACAGATCTGCTTCACTCTCTGTAAATAAATACGCACTTTGTCAAAGAGAGGAAATAACCCAATACTTAAGCCACTCATATGAAATATGTGGGCTCCATCCCAAATGAATGGCTACTTTTTTCATAACTGTCTGTATTACAATAGGCACCAGAAATGAGCAGCTTAAGATGAGAAGAATGAAATGTGTTTATAGCTACCGTGGTACCTTCTTCATTCATGAAATTATAGTGCTTGATCAGCACATGCACTCCAATCTTAGAGATGCTATACAGTGGCACAAAACATTTACCTGCGATTCTGCATAAGCACATCACAACTTAATTCAACTGGATAAGTTGCTTTTCTTTCTTTCTGCTTTTGAATATCTGCTTTTTAATAGCCAACCAATCACACTTGTTAAATTCAAAGAAAAGTCCCGCTATCATCTCAGCATCTATAATCATTTTTCCATGTCTGGTTTACCAAAGAGTAATCTGCGTGTTAAATGAAATGTGCTCCTGTGGTTTCTGCTGCTGCTGTGTCTGCTGCAGCAGTGAGCAGCTGAGTTTTCCCTGATCACATTGATATTCCAAACCAACCAACACTGCAGCCAACAGGTGAACTCCACTAGGGTATGGCCAGAGTGAAAACAAGAGAGGAAGGCCATTTAGGGACTCAATAAAGAAAGAATTCATGTAATTTTCCCTTAAAATCTACCAGGAACCTTCACTCTCACACAGCTGCAGAATGACTGCAGGAATTTGTCTAGGCGGCTAGCTGCAAAGCAGTGGTCACAGCATCTTACCCTTACAGTCATTCCCCTGCTTTTTTGTCCACAACGTCATTTGTTGCATTCCCCCACCATGTTTAAGCTTAGATATGTTAAGTATGTGCGGCACAAAGGATTTTTCTCTTGCCTATTACTTAATGCAGTACTCCCATGCAGAAATTAGGGTTCCCCGGTAGTGCTAATTTCCTTGAAGAAACCATTCTGGTTTGTCCTGCAAACAGAAGTGCTTGTCATTGGAATGACTGTATAGAAACATAAAATCAAATAAATATAGAAATTGGTTAAATCAAATAAACATATAAATTTAAGCAGTTAATCAGAGCTTTATGTTTTAGGGACACATACTTAGCAGGATGACCATGTACTATAAAAAAAGAAAGACAACTAATTCGTAGTATGTCCCTTTGTGACCCCCAGCCTCAGCCATTCAGTCAGTATGGGGAACCAGGAAACTTTACCTCAAGCAATGTTACGTCTGTCATAGAATGAAAACAGCCCTCACGGAGTCGTCATTCTCTTTTTCCTCTCAACTCTTGCTCTTGTCATGTTGCATTATGCATAGATAACACGAATCTTGAAGACATACCCTCTGGTTAAAAAAGGAAACAACAATAACAACCACAAGATCTCTCACAGCATGCCAACGTGAGCAGGATTTAATCACAGATAATTGGAGCATTTAATAGCAGTACTTAATAAAAGAATAATAGGAACCTGGTCAACAAACACAGTGATAAGTATAAGGAGAAAAAAAAAACAACCAACCCCCAAAGAAGTGATCTGTTTAA
>VYZM01003890.1:0-11624 GCA_013398915.1 Dromas ardeola | reverse complement strand
GTGATCTGTTTAATAATTATTCATTTCTCATCTCTCGAGCCATTTGTTGCTCTGCTGAGGAGCAGTCTTATCTATTCAAAATATCTACTAAGATATTTTGTTGAATCCATGCAGAAATCAAAATACTGAACTTTTATAATTACTTTCTCTGTCACCTATTTGCTGTTTGTATCTCAAGGACTAGAATAAGTGAGAATATGATGATAATAAAAAAAAAAGAATTATGGAATGGGTTAAAGTGACAAAAAAATCTCATGAGCAAAATAATAGGAGTCTTCTTGTGAAAGACAGAAGAGAAAAAGGGTACAGAAAGAACCAAGGATCCCTCTGAACTGTTCACATCCTTCTTCTAAAACCAGACTTTCACAGATTCTAGATTATTTCTTTCAAAGATTCTCCAATACACCTCTTCACATATAGAAGAGCACGTACAATTTCTCTGGCATCTGTGCAGAGATTCAGTTTGCTTGAGATGAATGTCTAGAACTGGCTCCTTTTCTCTAAAAACAAATCACTGGTTTGAGGAGTGTTTTGCCTAAGAAAATTTAGAAGTATATTACAGTGGGATGATTGTTTGTATACAGTGAAACAATCCTCATTGTTCTTTTCATCAATATAAATTTAGAATAAGTTCCTTAAAGCTCAGGGTTGCAGTGATTTCAGCTGAGTGCACAGAGGTAGATTGAGGCACAGTATCTGCAGGAACTTGGTGCGGCACATTGCACACCGTGACAGTGGATAAGTGCAGGAAGGTAAAAGTTTACATTCAGGGCACTCCTTAAACTTTGATGTTTCTCGTTGCTGTAAATTATAGGAGGCATTTGTTTGGTTTCAGAATGTTTGTAGGGACCTGTTACAGAATTATAGAACTGAAAGGAAATTAATGAGATCATCCAGCCCAAACTTCTGTCCCATCAGAATCAGCTATACTTGCGTTATTCCAGCATTTTGTTTTTCTTGACTGTTATTAAGGCCTCCAATATGGAAGACTGCATAGTCTCTTCAGGTAAACTATGGTACATCATTTCCTTCACAGTTGAAAAGTTTTCCATAATATGTATCCTTAATCTTCCTTGACACAATGTATATCAGTTACTTTTTCCCTTTTCTATTATAGACAAAGGGAATATATGATTTCCTTCCTCCCTGCAGGAACTGTTTATTTATTGGTATGTTGTCATGATCTAGATTGAGATTACTAACTAATTTAACTAATGACAAAGTGGAAAATTATTTTGTATTGCTTTAGCAATCTCCTCCATGAAATGTTGAATGTATAGAAAAGGAAAAACACTCTTATATGACATTAGGTTATAAATATTCAGATGCATACCTGAAGACGCATAGCTGTATCCTACTCTGTTTCTTTTAAAAGATGGACGAAATAATATTCTTGAACACTGAAACAACCTGAAAATAAACAAACAAATGGTAAATAATTAATTATATTAAGGGAAAGTAAATGAAACCTATATTCTCTGCTAAAATAGTTAAAGGACTGTCTGATGATAATCAGAACAAACAGCCTGTAATGAAGTTTTTCTCAAATCTGAAAGGAAGAGCTTTCTCACAATGACATCACATTATAGGTTAAACATCAGCATGCTGCATGAGTCCTGTTCAGTGCAGGATTATACCTATGGGAATATTTCAGCTGCCAAAAATATATTTTCTGCCTTTTTAATTTATGTGTCTAACTTTAAGCACGGAGACTTCAGCATTTTCATTCCAACCTTTCTGGACCTCAATGCTGGTAACTATAAAAGTAGGGTTAATGCAAAATCATTAATTAATAGTTATTGAGGGGGTATTATCAATTCCAGCTTCAAGATTAGAAGCCACTGAGGTCAGGTAATGTGATTCAGAGCATTCAGGATAAGATTTCAGGTGCTCTGGATTGTTCTCTAGAAGAACCAACACTCTCAAGATCTTCTAGGTTTCTAGTTCAGTTGCGTAATTCAGGTGGCTATTGTAGGTGATGTGAATATTCCTTCCTGTTCTGCACCTTAAGAGCATCATGAAAAATATTTTATAAAATATTGGTGTTGGGTTGTGGAGGGGCAAAGCAAAGCGATTTGCAGATTATGGGCAATTTCAGGATATATTTTTATTTCAAACTATCTTTCCTCACTTCTATCAAAGGCTTCTTAATTCGGATTCTTATAGTCCCCACTACCATAAAATGAATTAATGGCATCATTAGTAATACCTAGCCACGAATCCAACATCATCCTAAAAAATAATGAAAAAAAGGATGATGGTGTAGTTACTCTTCGAATTAATAATTCTTTTCAATCTTTTATAGGTTTCTTGAGGGTTCATTGTTTTCTGTCCTTTTAAACCATGTCTAGCTGCTAAGTTTGCAATAATTATTATGCAGTAATAAATTTGTACTCCAATGCCAAAGGCCTAGGAGCTCTGACTTTGTAAAGAGGCATTTTTATTATATCATACTTTCTGATGAATCGAGGGACAAAGGCAGTTGGACCCTGAGTCAAAGTCCAGTTAAACATTTCAGTAATTTTTCAAGTATGCAGCCATATAGTGCAGGCGGCTAGAGGTTGGGCTGACAACTGAAGTATCACTTTAACAGCTGCTTCATTTCACTATCTCTCGGCTCATAAACTTTATTTTTAATGAGCCTGCCTGTAAGACCACTAAAAAATGACCTTCACAGAGAACCACAAGGACCTAGAGTGATGACCAAAATAGCATTCTTGGACAGTGCACAGTATCACAGTGACCATAGCATAGAAAATAAGCAGTATGGTGAGAAAGACATTATACTAACTGCTGTTGAAAATATTCTGTATTTTCACACTGAAAGATTCTTGTGGTAGCTATGCAAGTAGTCCACTACCTTCAACTCATACTAATCTGGACTTCTTCATTGGCTTTAATAGTTTCACCAGTTTACATCAACTGAGTGAATGGCCTGTGATTTTAACGTTGTGTTTAGGACCTGTAGGCTATCTTTCAAGAAAATACATTATCTAATAAACTGAAAATAAAGAGGCTGCTAATTCTTACCTGGCCCTGCACGTTGCTTGCTGGTCTGCAGTCCAGTCTTTCTACTAATTAACTCTAATTTTCACCCACTTTCCTCACCTAACGCACATTGCAACCTTCTTATTTGTTGTGCTACTTCTAAGGGTATGCTGCTACTCTAACTCAAGGCAGTGTGGGCCTGGAGGGGTAGCTAAGGATGAGGGAAAGGTACTTCTGGGTCGGAGCTTGAGAGGGTGAAGACAAGGTGCCTACCAAGCTGTGTACGAGTGGTGTGGCCCAAGGGAGGAAGGGTACTTGTGCTGGGAAGCTGAGCTATCTGGATATGCCATTTTAAAAAAAAAACGGTTCCAAATTGAGCTGTAATTTTAAGAGCCAATAATTCTGAGGTACTTTAAACCACCTGCACCACAACTCTGGCTACTTGTGAAGTAAGTGCAATAATTTAGTCCTGTGGTATTGGGGGTACTTGCTAGACCTTTTTTATCAGTGTGTCCAAAAGCAATCAAAATGTCTCGCTAAAAGCACTATAGGGTATACTACAGCTCCCACTTCTGCTGCTAGAGATCTGTAAATTTTTTCCCTGAAAACAGAGCTTTACTTGCTCAAAAGCCTAAGAACCAGTCAAAACTGGGATCATTTTAATTTATTATTTGCATTCCAAAAGCAGTTGAGACCAAGACTTCTGTGTGCTATGCATGGTTCAAAACCAACATCAAATTGGCCCCTGCCATCTTTAAAATGCAATTTTAAAGTCTAACAAGAGCATGGAAAAACAAATGGGGGGATGAACATACAGATGGAGAAAAAGGAAGCAAAATAATCCAATATAAAATTGCTAAATAGTTCAGCAGCTTTCCTACCAGTGTTTTATACAAGCATAAGAGTGCAGTAGAGTTTTTATGAGGACTGATCATTTTGCTGTTGTTACTGGAATCAAAAGAACCTCTTTGTTCTCTCTTAAACTCTGCCTTCAAGTTGTGTGATGCCTTTCCCACAGTACATCCTAAGGCATGTGTTAGATTTGGGAGTTCAGCTTTGTGGACTGTCTTTTATGTTGTATGTCTTTTGGCTTGATTAAAGACACACTGAACATTATTAATCCTCAAAATCTGGAAATGCACTCTGGGGTCAATGACCAGCTGGACGAGTTCCAGCAAAAGTTCTGCTATTCTGTGTTACCGTGCTAGCAGATGAGGCAAATGGCAACATTTCACAGGAAAAATTACAAATCAAGTTCTTGTTTGCTTTTGCTTGTTCCCAAGAAAGTAGTTCATAATGTTATGTATACAATACCAGATCCCTGAATTTACTCAAATGAATTTTCTTCCATTTTCACACTGTTTTCTCCACTCTTATTTTCCTACAAGATCACTTTCAAAACCTCCTTCTAAAGTGAATAGAAACTACACAAAAGGATTTTTGCAAGCAAGCTTCTTGCCTGATTATTTATTACAGTATTATGAAGACTGAGGCAGGTATTTCTGCTGAAATATTTGTTAAACAAAAAATCAATTAACTGCCTCAGTTCTCCTAACTGAAATTTTTGTTGAAAATATTTGATTGTACAATTGTGCTTGTACCTCTGTACTCATGGTATAGAGTAGATTCATTCCCTATCCATGCGGCACCGGGCAGGTGTTCTACCAAGCCTTAAGTATTTCTAGGGATTGGGCAAACCTGTTGTGGTCCATAATAATCCCCAGCTGCTACAAAATTTACTTCAGGCCATAGACACAACTTGAAGCAGCCCCATTACCCAGCCCCAGCTGTGTTACGTATATCTAGTTTAATCTCAAGACAGGTTGAGAATGTAACCAAACAGCATGATCCAACAGCATGAAAAAAAGGTATTTATAACATGTATGTCAGAGGATGATTGCATTTTTTAAATTGCTTTCATGAAAGTGATTTTGAACCTTGTAATCACTGTACTCTTTTTCCTGCATATTCTGTCCTTGTATTTATTTATTTATTTTTAATGAAGCCCCACATATCCAAACAAAGTGGCTGGGGAGATCTGGAAGTGACAAAGGGTACATTTACATTCTTCTTCCACTTCACCACCAAATTATGTTACATTAGTCATCCTGCCCTCTGTATGTCAGTAATAAGGCCAAGTTAAAAAGCAATTGAAGGTGCGTTTACAGAGATGGTGTCAGCATTTTGGTTGCCAGTTGCATAGAATTTTCTCTTCAGCCCTCCTGCTTAGAGTGAGGTCTGTCTCAGGTCATTTATCTTTTCTTTATTTTAGCTTCAATTCGGAAGACTTGGATTTGTATACATAAATTCATACGCATATTTTAAAAAAAGGCTCTTTAAACCATGCACTCTCTTTTAGTGTTGGCTGGCTTTGTGACACCTTTGTGATACACTATACTTCCTGGGATGCAGAGTCAGCTTTGAGAATTAATCAGATCCACAAGTTCAACTTTTTATCAGGATGATTCTTCTACCAGAACATATGTTTTCGATTACGTTTATCAATGGCCCTGTGCAGATCTACTGGGAGTGCTACCACTAAAGTATGCTCTCTTGGCTGATACATAGGAGAAATTCGTAATTTATTTTGCATTTCTTAAAAAAACAAACAGGATTGTTGAAAGTTAGCAACCTTATATTGTTAGTACTACAGAAGAGAGCACCATAATCAGCTTCCATCTAAACCATTGCTCTTGTATTGACTAGCCAAGCTGGGCTGGCAGAGATAACGGGTATATTTCTCTATAGTAAACTATATTATAAGAAGGACTGCCTTGGCATTTAATCTTTCTAGAGCTCTTGGTTTTTTAATGAGTGGCAACAGTGGTTTTACAGCTGTTCCTCTGAGGAAGACCAGTTCCATGCTACAACATGGCAGTAGATGCGGTCCAGACCATGAAGATCGTTTGAGAACATGGATGTTGAGAAATTATTGGTGTCCAAAGAGAAGCAAATGGGTGAAACATGACAACTTCAGAATCATTCAGTATAAAATCCATGATTCTCTGATAGACATCATAATTCTGTCATTATAGTCTACTATTTTGTCTTCTCTTTAACAGGATGAACTTTTTATAATGGCTTGAATATTTAACACTCTAATAGATTTAATGTTTAATATTTTTGGCTGTGTTTAGAACTTATCATACCTTTTTCTCAGTAAAGTAGGTTCTGATACTCATTTTGTTCTTCTGGTACAGATTAAAGAGCACCTCGCCAAGGGACAGAGGATGTTGGCTGGTGATGGCATGTCCCAAGTAACCAAGACACTATTGGATTTAACTCAGAGGAAAAACTTTTATGCAGGCGACCTTCTTATTTCTGTGGAAATTCTCAGAAATGTTACAGACACATTTAAAAGAGCAAGTTACATACCTGCATCTGATGGTGTGCAGGTAGGTAAAACATTGTAAGGGTAGTGTTTCAANTGTTTCAATTGATGGAGTTTATGTCAGTATACTGCCTGTCTCCTATTTTACCCACTGAGGAAACTAAATCTTCTGAATGATGGACATAAACATTGTTCACATAAAACTAAGATACAAGTGTAAAAAATGAAAAGACCCAGCTATATTTAATGAGACAATTATCCAAAACAATGCAGCAAGTGAAAAATGTAAAATCCTTTCTTTGTAAAATTTTCAGTATCTTTCTCTTTCAAGGTTTGGTTTGATTGGTAGGGATGTGTTGGCATTTTTGTTGCAGTAGCCAATTCACTAGTGTTGTTTGTTCTAGTTCATTTCAGTTCAAAAATCTATCCACAGTGTTTAGTTATATAATTCTGGCATTGCTTCTTCAGTCCAAATAAATAAAGCACATTAAAATTGCACAGGATTGATGGATAGTACATTTGGTATGAATTTTCTATTTCACAAGTTAGATTAACTCTTTGTGTGCAAGAGGCCAATTAAAATACTACAGGGATAAAACCACTATAATTATTCCTACATAATGGGCTGCACAATTCATTGTGCAATTGGTTTCATCTATATCTGAGAATTTTAGACACTTCTCAAAGACTGTAGACATACTGTAAAAGAATACTAAGAAGGTAGATGTATATATATTTATGAAAAAGAGTTTAATGATCATTCATAAATTAATAATGAAGTTATTAATGTGTGTCATGTGTACGTATTTGTTTGTGTAAAGGTAAGCATAGATCATAAATACACTTTGGAATATCTGCATGCAGATAAATGGAGGTGTCTTGGAACTTTCCAGTGTTGAGATTTCAAGAGCTTGCTGCTGTATTTTCAGTTTTCTTGTTTTTCTGTGCACAAAACAAAATGAACTTCCACATAAAACCGTTTGCTGTGTTGACCTGCAGCCGGCTGAGAATTATATTTTTTGAACAGCGCTTGTCAAAAGGTATTTTGGCTGGACAATCCTTTTTTTTTTTTTAATTGTACAAGAGTCAATTTCTTTTCCTACTTTCAGTAAGTTTTACTATTAAACAGGGTGTGATTTACTGAAAATTTTTAATGCAATCAAAAGTCTGACAGCCCAGTGTGACTTCTTCATGGTTCACAGACACTACAGAAATCTGTAGTAGAACCAGCCTTGAGAAACTGCTTGGCGCAAGTGATTTTGTTCATGGGCTTAACAGATCAGGTCATTTGCAGTTTACATACATTAGAGACAATTTGATTCTTTTCCCACTAATGACAGTGCCAAAAGTTCTGTTCCTTTCAGCAATGTAGACCTGTTTCCAAAATACGTAATAGTATTCTGGCAGAACTTGGCAAAATGATTAGTACTATTTTAATAATTTTGATTAATCATTTTGAAGTGACGAAATGAGAAAAGGCAAAAACTGGTAAACCATATTTTGAAGGAAATAATGAAAGATTTCTCAAAACAAAGAAATAGCTGTAATACTGGCTTATATCCAGTATTAATATTCAGGAATAGTACAAAATATGTGATTCAGAGACTCCATAACAAAAAGAATGAATAGAAAAGTGAGATCAAAAAAAATGAAGATGCCGCTACATGATATGCTTGCATGTCTAGTGCCAATTTATTTATTATACGACTAGGGTTTTTTTTGCATATTCTAACCTTTTTTGCAACAATATTTATGTATACATTGCATATATAGCGTCAGGAAGAAAAATAACTATGTATGAGGCAGTTAAACAATATGGAAGGTATCCTGCATCAGTGACTGAAAACAGCAGTACAGTAGCAGCAAGAGCAGAAAGCAAGAGTCATGCAATTATTCTACAGGCAAGGTCTTTCTCTTAATATAGGAATTACTTTAAAATAAACTGAGGCTATGAGATGAACACTGTGCTATTACTTGTGTAAGAAGGATGCTACCTGGAATATAATTAAAATTTTAAATAAGCATAATGTAAACAGCATTTCATGTCACTTTCCATAACTGGTCTAAGAGTGCTTTAACTACTTTCTAAGGTCAGGATGGCAGGAAAGGAACTGCCTTTCAGGACAGGATGAGTTCTACAATCCCCTGATCCAGCAACCAACAGGAAACAAGGTTTCTCCCCAAAGAAGTCAGAGCAGTATAATCCCATTTGTATTAGCCACAGGGACCATTGCTGTCAGTCAGTGATTAACAGGATTGCCCAATGGTTTTTTCGCCCCACCTTCCCCCTCCCACACACACACAATCCCTATGCTGAAGTCCAAAAGTGGGGGTGACTTAAGGCTATCCATTAATTCCTCCTGGGGAGGAATTCTTCTCTAGCTGTATAAAAGGATTTATGACAGCTTTATTCCTGCAGAGAGGGTCAAAGAACTTGGACTGAAACAGAGAACTGCAGCCATTGTACTACAGAATAAAAAGACTGAAAGGAAGGAAATTAAATTAGGAAAATATAATTGTCCGTTCCTGACTGTAACTGGCATTATCCTCAGAAAAGCCTGGGCAAAAATAAAGGACTTCAAAATTTGGCTCCAGCTCTCACAACATTTTCTATAGTGGCCAGTTCAGTAATACGTAAGCCCTACCATGAGAGGCTACAAGGAGGTCCAGTGTTTACTGCAGTAACACCATCGGATAACATCCATAATGCTTCTAAAATTTAGCCTTCACACCTGTCAGTGATTTTACTGAAAGGCAATGTTGTTTCTTGCAGCATTAATGCAGTGAGCAAGAGAATAGCGAAAGCAGGTGAAAGACTTTTTAACCCCTATTCTCCTGTCACATTTTTGGACTGTGCCTCATGTCTATTCATTACTGAAGCAGCAAAGCCATTTAATCATCTCTCTGTTTAATTCACAAAGCAACAGTATTGGTGGCTGAAAAATCTTCATACATCTCGGCCTCCACTGCCACCATAAATATGACATCAACCAGGGATAGAAACAGAGAAAAAAAAAATCTCAACAAGCAAGATATTCTTGTCACTATGTTCATATACATCATTTATGGCTTATTGGCAAGTACAAAGTATATATTAAATCAGTTATTGCTCATCTTTTGTTTTTGCTTGAGTCTAGGATTATTTATAAGCTTTTTCACATATATTTCTATTAAATATTGGTTATTTTAATGCTTAATGCTTTAATGTAACTAAAATAAACATAAAATCTAATGAACACATAACTTTATTAGAAAAATCATGTAATTTATCATCTGTAAGAAACATTTATACCTCCTGAGTGTTTTTCAGGCAATCTAAGCTACTTTCAGATAGATCTCATTACACAGACATGGATACTTTTGCAATTAAGGCTTAGACTTTTTCTGCAGGGGAATCACTGGCTGCAATGTAGTGGAAAACTAGCTTTGAACCACCCTGTTAGTGTGGTAATTTATCCCACACTGAGCTCCATGCTGCTGGAGCTAGGCTGCTGCTGGCACCCTGGCAAGTTAAAGTTAGCTAAAATTTCTGTCCACTGCATCTCCATGGTTCTACACTGGAAAAGTGCAGAACTATTATGCTTTGAAAAGTGTTTTCCTCAGGCAAAATCCCCCCATGGCTGACTCTACCTAGTAGAACTCTTTGCCAAAATCATAATGTCCTAGAGTAGATGTGGTTAGAGTGCCATGAAACTGCTTTGGCCAGTATAGCTTATTTCACCTGGGGGACCAATAAAGCTGTACATTTTTCCTAGCTGAAGTTGCATTTACACAATTATGATTTGCCAAAGTAACTCTTTTCATTATCCTTTATTTTGCTACTGAATACCTGAAAAGGATGAAATGTATTCTTGGTATATAAGCAATACATAGCTACATTCTCCTCTTCTTATCTTCAGCTTGGCTGGAAATTTCCCTTCTGTATCACTGCAAATTGCATGAAACCATAAGAAGATTTTTATTTTATGTCCTGTCTTTAATCCCCATCATCCCGTCCCAATGCATACTTGTCATTTTCACAGGAGCTCGATGAGCCGTTTCCTTTCTTTTCATGAAGTTCTGTGTTAGTGAAACTTACGGATATTTTGCTACTGACTTCATTGAGTGAAGAATTATGCCCTCATTAATATATAGGATTATTTTGCCCAAGTTCAGTGAAGTGTCAGTCACCTCTATAATAAATTTGCCAAGCTAAAGCAACTTCTATCTGTGTAAATTTTATGGTTAACATAATTAGCTTCCTAATGATAAGGCAAAGATGGATCCTCTTGCTTGTTAAATAGTTAGTGTTAGGACTAGATTAAACTGGCAAAAATGTCTTCATGTAAAAATAGTTTTCCAGTAAAATAGCCTTCACAAGTTTTATTCAATTTTGTATCCTACGATGTTTTACTTACATGGTTTTGAGACATCAAAAGTGTCTGTGATATCCCATATTTTGAAATTAATGTCTTTTCAAGCACAACCACAGTATCCATAGCACACTAAGACTGGAAGTTATTTCTGCTCTCATTTCAGTCACTGCGCAATCGAAGGCTTTGCACTTTCATTAATAGTGAGTTAAAGTTACTTCTTACTTAGACTTTACTTAAGCCCTATTTATCCCCCTAAAATGGCTAAAAAGTAAGTGCAGGCAAGGGAATGACCGTTAATCCAAGTTCCAATAGGGTCCTATGATTGGTATTCCACTCAAAGATTCTTCAGAGGTTGCAAGGATCTTAATTGCACTCTTCAGCTAAGGTCAGTGGAAACTGCATGTATCTTTTATGAAGGAACAGATAAATTATAATTGGCAGGCTGTAGACAAAATTGACATTCTGCACAAAAAGTGATACAGAGCTGAACAGACAGCTCAAATTCTTAGCTTTTAAAGATGAAAAAGTTGGGAATACAAACTGGTAGAGAGAGCAGACAAAATTAGAAAGGAAAGTTCTCCACAAACACTTGGAAGAAAGTGATTTTTAAAATGTGTGATTTAAAAGCTAAATGCCCTGGCTTTTATTTGTTTTGGGTTTTTTTGTTTTTTTTTTTTGTGTGTGTTTTTTTTTTCCTTATTAGTTAAATGAATAGGAGAATCAGATAAAGAAATTAACAGTTTAAGGTCAAAGAAACAGAAGTGAATTATTCCTTTTCTGTTGAAATTACTAAAAGGACAGAGGCAAATGTAACTTTTTAAAAATAAGTCATTTTACTTTGTCTTTTATTGAATTGATTTTTCAGAACTTCTTTCAAATCATTAGTAACCTCTTAGATGAAGAAAACAAAGAGAAATGGGAAGATGCGCAACAGGTAAGATTTGCATTTT
>VYZM01003888.1:1004-39903 GCA_013398915.1 Dromas ardeola | reverse complement strand
GATCAGCACGAAGTTTTCATGTATGCTGTTTCTCAGGATGTCGAGGATAGGTTTCTGTGAGGATTCCTTACTTGTTTTTCTCTTGCAATCAAGCAAAGCCTATTTTGTACAGATACAAGGTTGACTAAATCCTTCTTAGACAGCAACACAGAGCACATGGGCAATGCAGCACAAGGAGTATTACAGTCTGCATAATAAATTTATTGAGGCCTTTATTTTCCCGTACATTTGAAATCTTTTCTTTTCCTGCTGAAGATTATATTCATCCTGAAACATTACCCTTCAAGTGTTAAAATGACAAGTGCTGATGAAGGTAAAGCTGATCAGCTGCAAGACTCCCACTGCTGAACATTATAAAGTTGCTGTTGTTCAAACAGCTCAGTTAATTATCCAAATGTGAAGGATATCAGGAGGGGACCTGCTGAGCTTTACAGCTGACTTCCAAGGAATTATCCATAATAGAGCTGTTATAAGAAAATTATGACAGACCCAACGTACAGGGACCTCTGCTTACCTCTCTTGAGGATTTGCGCAGGACCTTATAATCAAACAGAGTTAGGACTTTCCTCAGAATCAAAGGGAAGCTACATTTTGCAGGGGGAAAAGCAGTCCAATCAACCTCATGGTGTTTTATCACATAAACCCAGAGAGGATTCCAGAGTCACGCATGTTAATTGCCTGCTGTAAAGATGACTGGTATTCCTCTGGTGCCAGGGACTCCTTTCTCAAATTTAGGTTCTTAAAATGACTATCATGCCTTGTCCACGGTTAAAAATGTAGTCCTTGCTGCCGCTATGCATGTTTTTTGAGAAGCCATATGATCTCTTTACAATAAGCACTCATAATGGGTGTTTATGTGACTGTAATTTTAGGGGTTTTTTAAGCTATTACAATCAACATTTTGTTAACCTGGGACATACAATTCCACGGCTAAAAAAGTCAGGGTGAGGAAGCCACAGTGGCTACTCAACAGTGTGAAAGAATCAGCAGCGTTGAGGTGAATTGGGCAAAATGTGGAATCTGCTGGTATCAGCTGCTAGAAAACTCAGACCTTTGATAAATCTGCACAACGCTGGCGGATACTGCAGCAGCTGAAGCTCTATGACTCTTTATTTCATGATCACAGTCACTTGGTCTAAAACAAAAGATATTAACTCCTAACTCTTTCTTACCCTCCCAGAAACCATAATTTGTGCACAATGCTGTACTAACACAATGCTAGCTAGCTCAGGGACTAGAAGCACAATAGTCCTCTCATCCTATCTCGCTTAGCAAGGGTAATATGTCTTGTTATTTTTCACTGGTTCCAAAAATCGCTCTCCAGTATAGCTGCACAGTATTGCATGCACCTACATGAGTATGCCCTGGCTGGAGAAAATAGTGCAGACTTGCGATTAAGCTATGAAAGAGAAAAGTGAAGGCATTAAGGAAGGTCCTACTGAGGACTTAATACTTGAGAACTAATGTAATCAGTTTATCCAAAGTAAATAGTTAATTTTCCATGACACACAGTGGGAAATAATAGTACTACCATATCTTAAACCAAAGTTCACCATTATAATTATATAAGCCTTTTTGAAAGGCCTATCACCGTAACATCTGGACACCATCAATTAATCATTTCTAGACATTCATATTTTTTCCAGACATTAAGTATCTCTCTCTTTGAAATATTATTTAACTTTGCGGTATAAGTTCTAAGCAGGTGCACCTAACAGCTTCTATAAAATAATGTGCAGCCAAATGAGCAATTTTGGGTGTGATAATATCAGTGAAAGTTATGCCCTGCACTTATTACCATAAAGTCGTAAGTGGGACGGTATAATAATGGAATAGTAATGGAAACCACATTTCCATAATTGAGATAATCCATATTCTGTAGTACCACAGGTTAATTTGCAAAATTAATTTGATGTGATAAATGGTTATAAAGTTGTCATGCGACTAACCAAAGCCAAAATCACTGAAAAGTTTCTCTGATATAACCATTCAATTTATTCTTTTTCTTCCTTCTTTCTGTCCATACTTTTTTGCAGGCTTAAAGACTGAAAACTATATAAATTTTCCTACCAAATTCTTCAGCGGTGAGACTGGAAAAAAGACGTCATTATCCTGGCTACAAAACTGATGTAGCTATACCACTTCCAGCATGGCCACTTGCATTGTGTTGGGAACACCATTTTTCACAAGAACCTTGGCTCATGAACCCTGACTCCAGAATCGGTTCAAGGTTCAATAGCCGAAGCACGAACAGTATTGCCTGTGCCAGTCTTATGCCACACCTAAGATTAGTTTTAGTTAGTTTTTCCGTCTTCTAGTCATGTTTCCAGGGCACTTTTGCTTGCCCTGGCAAAAAGTTCAAGCCTGGGAATGACCATATTCCCACCCAAAACAGAGTTACCTCTAGACCACCTCTAGAAAAAGAGAGTCTCAGAATCAAGCCAAACCCAAAGAGCAGTGGTGAAATGCATCAGAAATTTGCAGTATTCAGCAAAACCTGCAAACCTTAGTAGAAACGGTATCACAGTTCCCTAACAGTATTATCTAAACACATGCTCACATCTATTTTTGAACTTAATTTAGTAAAACACGAATATGACAGTGACACATCAAAGCACATACATAGGAGTTTTACTCAACTCTTTCTGTTTCTGAGACAGTTTAATCTGACTCAAAGCTATGCCTCTAACTCTGAGCAATAGATTCACTAACCTCGTGCCATAACTGCTCCTCCCATATCTGCGGTCTCACCACAGATCAATGAAGAGAAAGGCTGGAGATGCATGTCTCTAGCCAAGACATCACTGAGTATACCTCTAGCTATTACCATGCATCTGAACGCCCAAATGACAGGCCCGATGTATTTATCTTATTTTCATAAATTAATTTGTAAAGAGTAGGTCTAGCTCCTTCAACCCAGAGGAACAATGTCAGCTTGACTGACTGCAAACTCTTTAAACGGAAAGCCCCCTCAAGTGTAATTGCAAGAGCATGGCAAAGGGTTTTAAAGCCATGACTTTTCTAGGAGTAACTCCCCTCATGCTCACGTTTATAGGAATCCTTTCCTTACTTTGCTTACCTCAGTCTCTTCAAGGCTTCAGTCTGTGGTCCTACTTGTGCTTGAACACCTTGTAGCTGCTTGTCTTTTCTTGCTGTAACAATTCTGCTCACTCCTTTACTCATCTGTTTGTTATTATGCAGTATTTCATATACAGTATTTGCATATAACACCACTGAGGTATTATATACACCACTGTTATAATAGCTGTTGGTAAAAGTCGGTATTTGCTGGGTGTTACTGCCTGCTTCATGGATCGTGCAGTATTTTGCTATTCAATTGAAACTGTAGAATCACATTTGAAGAAAAAAAAAAGTCACCTTTCTGGAGGAAAAAAAACCAGCACTGAGTTTTATAATAAATAATTCTGGGTGATTTTAAAGCAAGATGCTTTTCAGATTCTATGTTACAAGCCCCAAAGATTTTAAGAGTTTTGTTCACTAGACATGAAACCTAAAACGTTCCTAATGCTATTAAGGATATCTTGGCTGTTTTGACAGTGCCTAATTGTAATTGATGTCTCTTTAAACTTCAGCCTACCATAAAGAAATATGATCAGCTGTTTGTTCCCTGAGCCCTATACCTGAACTACTGCTCCTCAATAACTTTTTATTTAGAATTGCCTTGTCAGACTTCTGTTAAGTACGTTGCAAAAGCAAACTTCTTGAGATATACATATACATTAATGCTCCGTCAAACACAGGATCTGAAGCTGATGTAATTTGCAAAGAAACACCTCAGCTGCCACTGTAGGTTAAGAAGCCGAAGTTCCAGGTTCAGACATTATGAAATAAGAGAAGGGCTCACAGCAGGAAGGTTTTGGTCTATGAAAGAAACAGTCACACTCTACTGTTACCACCTTGAGCCTGGGAAACCATCTAGCTAACTAAAACTTACAGTTGTCTTAAAGGTAAAGAACAAGCTTTAAATATTTGGAATATAAAGCCACAGCTAAAAGCAGTAACATGCTCTCATTCCGTTCCATGTTCTCCAGAGCAGTAGCTTGCCATCCCACTTTTTATCATTAAGTTTACAGGATTAATTGAGTCTTCTCTTCAACTGTTGGGTCAAAACCACAAAACAAACTACCCCCCTTCCCCCCAAAAAAGGAGGGGGTGGGGGGGAAGTCAGGACAACTGATTTTAAGAAAATGCCATGTATTTATTGTTTCCTAAATGGAAAACTGCGTGTTATATAAAATATTCATATTGCTCTACAGTTAATTTTCATTTCAAACACTTCACAAGCTGCTTTCATAGAATTTACTGAATCTCTGAAAATGAATCCTTGGTATTTCTATTCAATAGCCCAGTGATCCAAATATTCATTCACTCAGAACACGAGGCCTTGGAGTTCAATTCCTTCATCCACATTAGTGAAATAGAGCCCAATCTTTCAGTGGTTCATGAAAGTACTTTAACCACTGAGCTACTGGTTATATGCAGATCATAACACTGGGAAGTACTGTCTTAAAAGCTGGGCAGACAGAATGTCTTTGCATATTACAGTTGTTTTGTACTACTGAAAGAAAAAAGAAAATTTTGACTCTACTACCTGCAGTCTGGCAGATTGCACATTCCTGAGCAGTAGCTATTATTAAGACCAAGGCCACTCAGCTAAAGAAAAAAATCGCAGCCCACACTGTTTTCCATTTAGCCAAGGCCTACAAACATCAGCCTTCCCTGTCCTACGAAATTATGAGATGATACCTTTTTTTTTTTAAGAGAACACCCCCCTTTGACTTCAGTGATATGCTTAGCTTACTACTGTACTCTTCTCAACTTGTTCATTTCGCATAACTCAAGATGGTTCCGGTGTTCTTTCTGTGACCACAAAATTAATCCTATTCTAACAGGAATGTCTGCAAAGTCATTAGTGTTTCCAGGAAATGCGTCTTTTTGCTCCTGTTTTTTAGAAGTATAATTCTTTATTGTAATCTGTCCCTTTTGAACTGAAACACCTCATTTTCAAGCATCAGTGTAAGCAAACAGGGTCTTCTGAAGCAAGACAAGGCTTTCATGAGAAAGGATTGTATGGCTGGTATATTTCCCAAGAGACCACACAAACTATTTCTAAAATACACCCAATATCCACCATCCAGGAGAATAAAAATCCAGCAGTTTCTTATGAAACAAGGTCTCTTGAGGGCCAGCTCTCAGGGCTGCTTCTGTGCTGTCTAGCTAGTTTTTCATACTAAATTCCCAAAACTGAAATTGATTTTAATCAACTTTTTTTCAACTCATTCCACATTCACTCACTCTCTATTTTTATTTATTTATATTTTAAAGTCCAGTGATTTTGAGATATTGCCTTTCACATTTATAACCTCAAGGGCATTTGAAGTTCTGATGACATTGTGATCACTAGACTTTAGATGACTCTCAACTTTTACCTTATTTATCATCCTTGTCTTATTTCCCAGCGATATTAGGAGTAAGTACAAAATAGCCTGTACTTTTACTGGGTAGTCCACAAAATGTATCAGAAGAGAGTCCTGTATTACCTCCAGGAAGAGGTACCCTTTCTTATCAATTCCATAATTGCCAGCCCAGTCAATATTAACTAATTGAATTTCCAATGATTAATGATCTATCTTTTTTATAGGCTTTCCTTATCTTCCTTTTCTTCCTAAATCTTGCCTAGGAGGTCTATACCAATTTTCAGTGATTTTTAGGTTTTAATTTGCCTATCTTTCATCTTCATCTAAACTGTCCCTACTGAGGTGTCTAAACTACATATGCCATTTATTTCTTTTGTCAAGTAAGGTTCTTCATACATATTGCCATATGTCTTTCTGTCCTGCTGTGTCTATCCCTTTTACTATATATATTTATCAACGGGATTCAACCTTTATTCTGTTTCTTGGGACATATTTACAAAATGGATATTAGGAATAGGACATATTTGTGTATCTAATTAACATCCTACTTATAGAGATCTGCTTTCGTAAGAAAGCTGGCAGCTCTGCCTAACTGTCATAAAATGTACTCTGAAAATATACGTATACCTGAAGAAATGAGATATTTCAAAAAGTGTTGTTTCACTGGATAGTCTCAGTCAAATAGAAGCATTGTGTTATTCAGTAAAAGCTGTAGATACTCACCTCATCTGAAAAATTTGACCCTAAATTGCTTAATATTAGGCAGTCATATCTGAAAATGGTCGTTTCCACAAGTCTATGCTACAGTTTCTTTGTGTGCATGATGGGATTAAGAATGCTCTTCCACATCATCTGTAAAGTTACATTTATAATTGTTAGAGAACATTGAGGATATTTTCTACATGATAGCAGCACTATTTATTGAGCCAATGACTAATGCAAATAAAGAAGTAGCTATTGTAACAGAGAACAATTACACTATCATCAGACATAGACTAAGCTGGAAAGATCTGACCCTTCTGTGTGTTTCTGCTATTTGGTGCTAGTTTTACCCTAATGGCATGAACCAAGATTAAGTCAAAGATAAAGATTTTTCACTATAAAAATCCCATTTCATTCAGAAGGCCAAAAGATAATGGAAAAAATCAAGTCTGTGCTGCCATACACGCCGCGAGTATCCGAGGCCGTCAGCATTGTTAAGCATTGTAACTTCTGCTTCGGTGCAGCATCTAGGCTACTTTCAGCAATGCATTGAAACAGTCTAACCTGTAGAGCTCAAGCAAAGCAGAAACCTGAACTCTTGAGACTACCGGCTTGCCTCTGATAGAAATCTTTTGAATGTCACTAAAAGATTTAGTGTTACTTACCAGAGCCACTTACATAGCACTGCACAATGGTGCCTTGATTTGTTTAGCTGAAAGCTTTGATACTTTTGATATCTATCACCTTGGAAACAAAATGTGAATAGGTGGTTTTTCCTTTTAAAACCTAAGAAGTGCAGGATTTATAGCCTTGACGGCTGACGCACTGTTCATAGTCATTGACACGTGCAGTTCAGCAGTAAAATGCTGGAGCTTTCTTCCGCTGTCCTGCCAAGATGTCTCAGTCCTGATCTGGAAAGAAACTGCAGATGAGGGCACACACTTCTCTCCACCCCTGCAACTTCTTCCTGAGTAGAGTAGTACTATCTGTGATCTTCTTGTAGTTTTTGTGACGTAGGGGTAAGACCCCTATTTCATACTTATGAAAGTAAGTGGTCGAAATGAAAGTTTAAGAGTTCCAGTATAAAGACTGTCTTTTTTATGTGCTGTATATTAAATAAGCCAAAATAAGTCTTCTAATGGTGGCGTATCGTAATGTCATATATGGCTCCACTTTCACCATCAAATATGATGCTAATGGAAAAAACACCTGGTAATTTTGTACATCATCAAATTATATTATATTCAAACTGACAACTATAATTTAAGAAATACTTAACCTATACTCAGTGACCAAAATGGAAACTTGCTTTGTTTTGAAATTACTTTAATCACAAATAATATTCAACAGGGAGACGTCTGCAAGGTTTGCTGCTTTATATCCTGTACAATAGGTGGCTGGAGAGATAAATATGTGCACGGAGAAAGGGAAGGAGTCATCCCACATGATTATTTTGTGCTGTATGATCTGGACAGTCTGGACCAAAGGCCTGCTCAATCACCCAGGAAGCCTCACCTCAGAGCTTTTACTGGAGATTTTTCACTTCTTCCTTCTGTTGATGTAGCAAGGAAAATAAGGCACAGCCAGATTCCTCCTTTGCCAGCCGTGGGTACATTTTCAGTCACTTCCAGCAAACGGTGAAACTTAAAACAGCCCTAAGGTCTGAAATGCAGTGCTAGGCCAGCTTTCATAGAAATAGCAAGAGGACAAAACAAGCATGAAGATCGATCTTTTGCATAGAGATCACCGAGTTCTCACTTAAGTAACAGATCATTCCATAATATTTAGGACAGCAGAAGGAAATATGAAGTCTTCAGTGTTTAAATAGTGCCATCAGTAGCATAGGAATATATATTAAACATCCTGGGAACTGCCAGTAGCCTTTGCGTACTTACCTATCTCCTCTTTACCTGAAATTAGTGTGTAATAATAAGCAAGTTGCTTGTTGGCTAGAGTTTTTTTTGATTGCCATATAAAATCTTAACTCAGTTGACTTTTAGGAGCAATTGCAAAAGAGTACAGAATAATAATCAGGATCCCCTTGAGCATAAACACAGACCGATCTGGGCACAAGGTGCACTCGGGAGTAAGGCACACTCCAGTGCAGAACACTTATTGCCAGGTGTGATCATTTTTACTGATAGATATGCAAGGTACTCTTTAATAACAGAAAAGGTGATCAGTGCTCTTATAATCCAGCTGCCTTAAAGTAAAACAACAAAAAAAATTGAGTAGACTAGATGCAGGTCAAAATTTTGGAGGTGATTTGAAAATGTATTCAGTTCCTCTAGCGAAACAAAAATCTGTGTTATATGTGAAAAATCACTCACAAATATTACACATATATTAAGTATGCACCTAAGTACCCAGACTAACAGCTCCTTTTTCCCCATGCCCAACCACTTCCCCCCCCTAAACCCCATCAGAACAATAAAATTAATGCAAAACTACTTGTTACTAAATGCTTATGTTTGCAGACAGCAATCCACGCAGTTCTGGAGGTCTGGCAGCAACTTAATGAGGTCTGAGTATTCAATAACTGAGATAAAACTGACCCAGAGAAACAACAGAGCTGTCAGGCTGTCATTTCTAACAGGCAGCATAATGAAACCTATAACAGGGGACAGTTAAGAATAAATGCACAGTAATAATCTGGTTCGAAATTGCAACCTAACAATCATTTTCCTTATTTAAGGATAGCCCTTCTTAACTCAGTGAATTGTTTATGTATTTATTTATTTGACATATGCAGCAAAGGCATTACTGTGCATGTATTTAGCATTTTTTTTGCAGGGAACAGCAATATTTAATTTTAAAGAAAAATTCTCCAGGAGAATAATTAAATCCATGCAAGTCAGGTATTATAGTAACAGTAGCTCTCACAGGGTTGAACAATATTTAAATATATACTGTTTGAATTCTGACCTAAGTGCTCTCAATAGGAAGATGACAAAAAATAAAAGTACATAATTGCTGAAAATTGAATCTATTGTTTGGATGCACTCTGGACACAAAAAACCCATGCATGTTCATTATAGAGAGGATGTGAAAATTGCTCTCCATCAGAAATTAATTTCTCTTGCAAAGTCTAAGTTGAGGGGACGAACCTAAATTCCTCCTCTCCTGAAAAGGAAAATGTGCACATCTTTCCTCAGGTGTGCTCAGCATTCAGTAAATGTCCCAGTGGGTCCCGAGGCATCAGCTCCCCTAACCTGCCTCTATATGCTCTAGGGTTTCTAATGCACCCAGCATCCAGTGTGCCGCAGACCGTACAAAAGCCTGGATGAGGGTTTCAGGGGACCCGTACTCTGGAGCGTGGCACTGGGGCAGCCCCTGCACAAAGAGAATTTGGGAGTGGTTGCAGCAGATCTAGTTGATTGCTTCAGTGTAGTGGCAGTCATTTCAAATATCCAGCATTTAACATTCAAGGGGCTTTTATACTCTCTTATTCAGCATAGATTTGAAACAAAGAAAAACAAAGAGAAGCTGTTACAGCATTAATCTAATTGTTTCTTGCTGTAAACAGATATTACTGATTCTGTTTTTTCACCACAGACCGTAACTCACATCACTGACAATGGATAATAATGCCCTTCGTCTCTGCTACAAACTAAGAAACCATCTTTGTACAGCCTAATTCCTACAACACAAATAAAACATGGGAACACAATATTTAATGTAGCAGAGCTATGTATTTAGCTGAAAACGAATTCTGCTCGTGCATAACATGGGAAGTGCATGCAGATGTTTTCAAAGCAAGAGGCAGTCTTCTAGTCCCACAGCTTTTACTGGAGTGAATGAAAAGACACGTGGATTATCACCGAGCACCGGAACTGTGAGACTGTATCAGCGCTCACAGGGCCTCACATCCTTCCAGTTCTAACAACAGAAATACCCTTGCTGATTACGCTGCTACTCTGGGCTCCCGTTATGTACAGCGATATTGAAAATAATGGATGAAAAACATTATCGCTTACTAACATTGAAACTAGGGATTCCTGTAGACTCTGCTTTTAACAGATATGTACAGTTAAAAATTGTTTTAATTTAAATGAACTCTCTGAAAATTAGCGGAGAAATATAATAAACGTGGTCAAAATTTGTTGGGTTTATTTATTTTTTTTTAATATATTATGGTGATTTCTTCCCAGATACTGTAAGAATGTCAGGTTTTTGTAAGCAGTTCCTTATGCCTGCAAATATCAGGGCTTAGAAAACAGATGTGTGCTATCTTTTTAAATCTAAGAAGGATGTTCTTGCAGTTCGTACTTGGCTTAACGTGAAATACCATAAGCCAGTATGATCTTTACTTGTGCACAAAAGTGCTCTTGAAATATGTGGTCTGTTTGGTTTCCATTGTTATTTCCATTATTGTTATGAAACACATCTGTTATGTGTAATGCTATGTTAAGTAGAAAAACAAAGTACAAGATATTTTCAGAATTGTGGTTTCTGTTGGTTTGGGGGGTTTATTTGGATTATTGGTTCAGGCACTGCATAGAATATAATTTACAGCCTGGCAAACAGGGACCAGTGTCAGAAAACTGTTCCCACATCCCTGGAGTTGGAGAAGTCACAAAACAGTGTTTGCCGTTGCTGCCAACACTAGTCATTTGTTTTAGTTTAGCTGAATTTATTTTCCCCTTGAACAAAGTAACAGCTGCAACTGCACGGAGGTTTCTTTTCCCTTCCAGAACTTAAACGAGCTGAATTTTGAACTGTAATATGCACTGAATAAAGGACAGTAACATCTTCCTTAGCCACTGCTGATTGGAATCTATACCTTTCTTCACAATGTAAAGGAAAAACTGAGCTGGTATTTCCCTCTACATGATATGGGAACACTTTCAGTGTTCCTTTGCTCATCACTCTTACATGTGGTGACACCTTTATGTGCTTTAAAAAGCAGTAAACTTGGGTTTCAGGTCATTGTGAAATGCCAAAATAGCTACTGAGAGTACTGAAATTCCTTTCCTATACCAGCAGGTTATGCAAAATTTGTTAATTAAGGCTACCATGAATATTTGTGGGTCTAATTTCATGTGTCCTGAAATGGAATATTTAATCTTTGAGCATGTTACAAATTAAGAAGCTCAGAAAAATAAGAAAAAAAATTAATATCAAAAATTTAACCTCTAGAAAGAAGAGAAATAAGGACCTTTGTTTTCTCTCTCCCTTTTTACCAGAAGCTTTAAAACTACAAAACACTTAAGATTCATATCCTTCCTCTGTGTGAGATGACCCACCATAGTGCTGTACGCTAGACTGAATCATTCACATATGCACTGATAGATGGAACTTGGTATGAACTACTTAAATAGTAATTGTATCAGATACCAAAAATAAAAATAACGACAATCTGGAGCCTAGCACATTTGCCCGGTAGGTGGAATATGATGGGTAAAAGCTGCTGAAAAGAGATCTGAAACACAGTCCTCTATTTCATAGGAGAATACCCTAACCTATGAGATATTGAGGGAAATGAGTATAAATTACCATTTTCATTCTGCAGCAGTTTTGTGAATGTAGTCCTTCATTTCCTTGGCTTTTATTGCAACTGCGGAAACATTTCTCAGTATTTCAAAATACTGTTTCAGCCTTGCATTCTCATTTCAGCTATTCTGAAGGTGCATTTCTGAGGGACAAATAATGTAAAAGAAAAACATCACTCAGCTCAACTTCTAAGTGATCTGATTGCCTTGTATCAACCCCTTGTCTGGTCAGCATCTAAAATCAGTTTCCAAAGTTATATAGCATATACAGTTTGGGGTGCATACCAAAAGGTTAGGAAGTGTATTCCTTACAGTTAACTTCAGAGCTGACGATAGAGTTTTTGACATTGTTAGAAGACAGTATAATATGATTTCAGTGAAAAAACTACAACTTGTCATGCTGGTCAAAGCATTCCATTTTCAAAATAATTGCAAAAAAACCCAACAATGTGAAGACCTCCTAATGCATTTTAGTATTTAAAAAAAACCCTGAAACTGAAAAAATATCCTGAAATGTGAAAATGGCGTCCTGCTCCCAAGATTAATAAAACCAGCCAACCACCCCCCTTCCCCTGCCCTTTTCCAAAATGATAAGACTGCATAAAAAGAATATATGTTCATTTGTCTGTCACTCTCATAAACCAGTTGTTTATCATGGAAATTTATTTCAACTTTAACCTAGCTAAAGCTAAATCTATACTATCAATAATCAGAAAGCTAGAGAAATACTTAATTCTATGCCAGAACATGTGGATGGTGTTCTTGTACAAATGCTAGGAACATCAGAATTTCCATTAGTATTCCCACTCCTTTTTCATTTTTCATCTGTGTCCCTGATCACTTTCCTCTGTCCTTTATTAACTTAATTTTTTCAGGTTTTCTTCCTTTCAGGTTTTTCTTCCAGGTCTCTGCTATATTTTGTGTTAAATTCTCCCTTAAATGAAACAGGAATTAGGTCTTAGCTCCGGATCAGGGAATCTTAAATGTTCACGTCTGGAACTCATAAATATGTTTAAGACAATAGAAAATGTTCTAGTATTTATTTATTTTTTCTTTCTGTTGAACTATATTAGTAATCCAACATGAAAAATCATGTCATTTAAGATTTCCACAGCAACAGATGATACAGTTTCAGGGAAGAATACAGACACTTTTAAGGTCTGTAGCTATTTCCTCCTTACTTATTGACTTTGTTAAGTTCCACGTACCACTCTGAGCCTATGATCTTGAGGAAGCATCATGGAAAGAGTTAAAAATATGTTGAGATCTTTTCTTCTGCTATAATCTTAATACAAAAGGGAGCATTAATATTCCTTTAAAGGCCTTTTACCTTGTTTTGACAAAATCATTCTTGGAGCACTATCGTCAATTCTATTTAAAAGTATCTTATTGCTGGAAAGGCAAAGAAAAAAAGTAATTGCATTGATCTTGGTACTGGAAATATGAGCGAGTTATGAATGACAGCCTGAGAAATCCTAATCAATATAAGAAGAGAGCTTTAAAGATCATTTAATTGAAGTGGAGTAAGTAGAATCTTACACGGTTTAAATAATGTCAACAGAAAAGTTACTGTTTTCAGCTCAGTACACATGATAAGACTTTGAGAGTCATAAGCACCTAATACCATCTCAGGAATTTAGTAGTGGGTAAAGATTAAAGCTTACTGTCTCCACAGGGTGCTGAGCTCTTGATTCATGTTTTTTATAACATCAAGTCTGGATTATTGTAATACCCTGTTTGTAGGCCTCTTTGATACAGTGGTTTGCCGTTCACAAGCTTCAACATGCACAGATTATAACAACTCGGATTGTCAGCAGAATTGAACTGTATCAACATCCTACCAGACTCGATTGCCTTTTTGTCAGATTTAAAATGATTTTTAAAACGTGCATATTACCTACTTTTTTTCTGGAGCATTCAATGACTTTTTTTCAACTTTACTTTTTTTTTTTTTAGACTAACTTAATGATTTCTCATTTTCTCTGCTTGCTGCATGTTATGGTGACAAGTGTACTATTGGATACAGGCTCTGAAAGCAGAGGCGCCCTCAACGTAACATGGAATATGGTGAGAGGCAGTACTTAGACTGGGATAAATATTATAAACTCTACAGAACAGATTTCTTAACGCATGTTTTGCTTGTTCTCTTGTTCCATGTTTCAGAGTGTGTCTGGCTGTGGTGAAGTAACACTGAAAACTTGAGAAGTATAAGACAATCTAGTCTTTTTAAATATACTTTTAACATTTGAAAAGTATCACTGGAGAATAGTAGATAATACTTTATGAATCTATACAAATTAGCTATCCCAGCTATGTATTCTAATGCATGAAGGCAGTAAGTTAATGAGTTCACTGTACTACTCACAATTTCTGAAAAGTCATAGAAATGAGAACAGGTAATAAGTGACTGGAGAAAACTAATATCAGTTGGTAATGGTGATACCTTAAAGAAAAAAGAAGCGGGTAATACTTCTAATTGTCATTCACTGTATCTATTCCCATCATGAAAAAAATATTTAAACTAGAAAAAAAAAAATCAAGTATTTAGGCTAAATTTCAAGAGAATTCAGCACCCCAAAGATGACTGTAAATTTCATTACAAAGTCCTTTAGTTAAATAAATAGAAGTTACCTGAATATGCAGGCAATATCAAATCAACATGTACTGCAACTCCAGCTCTGAAAAGAAATGTACGTTAACAGGAATGTGAACAAGAATGGAGTGAAATTTAATATGAAAAATTTAGTATATTAAACAATTAATTACAGTATTTCAGTGAGTTGAAAGGTTTCAAAATCAAAATGTAGGAAACTACTGTGTAATTGATTTTGTTCTCTGCTAGGTAAGTAAAATAAATATGTAGATAAGTTAGAAAAACTGTAACGTCCCAGAATGTAATGTCAATTATATGTAAGTATCTGAAGGTATAAACAACAATTGGGCACATAAATTATTCAGTTTGGTCTATGGCAATGCAATTACATTTTTGCTGAAAATGGAGGGAAAGGAGTTATTGGAAGCATTGCAAATGTCTCACAAAATGACAGCAGCCCTGTCTACTGCAATGGACAGAACACTAGGAACTACAAGAAGAACAAGCTTGTATTATCCTAAGAATTAATTGGAAGTTAATGTATAATCCCATCTCTAGCATCCAAGATTCTGTTACGGCTCTGAATTTTCCCATTCTTGAAAAAGGACTTCTCTCTCAATAGCCATCTGAAAGGATATTCATTATAGACGTATGCAGTATTGCAGATAATATACATTATAATCTTCTTGATCAGAGATTTTTCTAATACATCTAGTAGAATTGGAAAAACATATACAAATCCTTCAGAAACACAAAACTTAGAACATTTAAATACCTACAGCTAACCAACAACATCATTTGCGGAGCCCTTTTCCTTAACACAGAACTTTTTAAACTACAATGCCAAAAATTACCTTGAGGCAAAGATATCTTAGACAAAGTCCTCATCAGCCGCTCCGCTTTTTTGCCATGAGAAATTTTTCAGAATGATTCTTTATTATCTGTTTTTAGAATGTATGATACGGGCTCAGGTGTGACTGCCTTTATGGGGAAGAGAAGGCATTGCACTTCTGATTTTTCCTTGCTCTTAATTAAAATGTAGGCATATTTTCAAGACTGTATGTACTATGAAGACCATGAGATCTATAATAAGTAGCATGACCATTCACATTTGTGAAACCCTAGTATAATGAATCTGTGTAAACCTGGAAATTATGTAGAACTATGTATGGAATATGAAATAATTTGCCTTTTAATTTTATTGGAAATTTTTCAAAAAATACCTACCTGCAAAAAATACATAAGCAAAAAAATAGGGGGGTGGGGTTTGGTTTTGCCAAAAATTTGTCCTTCTCATAGTAATCAACACAAAACCCCCTGAATCTTAAGCAAAGTTTTTCAAACAGCTTGCGTAAGTTTCATTCTAAACCAAAACCAAACATAATAAAGCCATGACTATACAATTAAGGTCCCCCCAGAAAAAAAGAAAACTATTTAGTTTTGCATTGCAGTGTAAGGGTTGTGGACCAAGAGAAGTCATCACATGCAAGAGAGTTGATTTAATTCTAGATTTGTATGTGGATTTACCCAATTGTCTCACAGCTTCAGGTTTTATTGGAGAGAGTTCACAAGGCCGGTCTCAACAACAAATCCCTGACTGTAATTTATACATAAACACAACCTCGTAAGGAAAAAACAAACAAACAACCACCACAGTATCAGTTTGTAAATACTTTCTGTTAGTTACTCAGAGACAGTGTTCTTAGGGAATCTAATCTGTTTTCGGAAAATTGCAGCAAGTGTTAGAAAATGAATTCCAAAATCCAGTCATGATATATCTATATAAGCTGATAATATGTAAGTATCTACAAATTTCAACTGTTTCACAAACCAACTCATGAATTATAGATAAATGTTATCCAAAACTGAGATAATTTTACTGTCCTATATATGTATTTGCAAACCAATGATAGCCCAGTGACAGCATCATCGGGTGACTAGGAAAGTAGCTACCTGAGGCTGACATCTAAGGAAATGACCCTCAACCATCTGGGCATATATTAATTGAGTAATGTACAGGCAACATGTTAAGAACTTTCAAATTTTCTTTACCTTTATCCAGTCAAGAATCTGTTTATCCACATTTAGAAAGCTAAAGAGAAAAAGAAACAGGGAAAGAAAGAAAAAATTAGCAAAAAAGAAAAAGGAGAATAGAATAGGGATATAAAAAAGATTGGGAAAGAAGTTCCTACTGAGCAATCCTGCATTCTTACTCATTTAGAGTAATATTTATTATTATTATAGGTGATCACTGGAATTTAGTATTCTATTGTTTATCACTGAGTGCTGACTCACTAGGCCGACAGAAATCAATGGGGTCTTCAAGCTTGGTGCAGCAAGCCACTGAAATCAATGGCAATGGTGTCTTTGGCTTTAGCTGTAAGAATTTTACACAATATATCATGGGTGTAAAAATTCATGCCACTGGAATAGAAAGTCTGTAATTTGGTAGGTAATATTAAACAGAAATAGTACGTTAAAATGTCATTATTTTGTTGTTACCTCACTCTCATTGTCTGCTCATCTCCTCTTGCTCCGTTCCTCCACCTACTCATGGTGCCATCATGAAGTGAGACTGAGTTCTCCGGGACAACCTCTGCTTTTTTCTTATCTATTTGTAAAAGCCTTGATAGAATTGGAACCTTTGCTCTGATTTGGGCCCACGGAAAAAATACAAATAAGGTGACAGTAAGTATCAAATTACCATGGGCTTTACTACTTTGCAATCTCTAATCAATGTTCTCTTCTATAGTGTGCTGTTACAAAAGCAAACCTTTTAAAGCTTTCATGAAGATATAAATAAACATAGTATTTTAATTTGCTACAGATCATCAAATACAGTCTTAAAATCTAATTTTCTGCTAACCAATTACATAGCATCAATAATTTAGATTCAGCTCCTCTTATTTGCTTCTCTTCCTCTGTTTGCAATGGTCTGAGAGGCCATTCTACCTCCTTTATGATCAGACATATTTTTCTTCCCAGCAATTCCCGTGTAGAAATACCTTACTACCTTATTTTTTTTAATAAGGGTTCTTATTTTTTGTCCAGATCTGCTCATTTGTCTTTAGCCTTTAAGTCTTTCTTTTCCCCAAACTATGGTAAATATTCTCCTGATCTAAGTAAGTGCTCTGCTTCAGACCTGTATAATATTTGCTGAATATTCGGATTCCAAGGAGGCTTTGTATATGCACTGCCTTGTGTGCGAACTATCATCTTAATACTTTTGTAGCCTTTTAACTCTCCCCACCACAGAGGCAAACGGTGAATATATCTCTGAAATAGTTGTGTTGATGGAAGACTGTTGGAGAGCAGAGAATAACAAGATCAATTTTTCTTTTCCTAAATTCCAATAACATTATAATGGTATTTTTTTTTTTTTTTACTCAATACTAGGGAAAAGATTCTATCTTGGAATGATTAGCATTTAGTGTAGATGAAAAAGGGCTTCGTCCCAGCTGCTGTGGATGGCACGCCAATCTCATGGTGAACTAAACCCTCTGGTGCCATCAGCCCAAAGCCACCAAAGGAGTGGCCGGGCTTCAGCCCATAGGTTGAGGTTGGCGTGACAGCAGTTACATGCCATACAGGGATTCCCCAGGAAGGATGGTGGCTTTATCTGTCTGGCCTGGCTATATAGAAATAAACATGAATCTTTCTTATCCCCCATTCCCCACCACCATTTCAGTGGGGCCATTGCGTCAACCCAATTAATTAGAGGTGCGGGGATACAGCAGAGTATTATGTCGCATAGTTTCAAATGCGCAGCCTTTTTTAGTATGATTGCTTAGCTGCTTTTTTTGTCTTACCAACTTTTACATTTTTTGTGGTTTTATTCTGATTGCATCAGATCCTAGCTCCTATGTGGATAAAGCACATTCACAGAAAAATGCTTTGTAGGAATTCCTTCATGGGTGTTTCCTTTCCAGATTAGTCTCTCCTTTAAAACACTAATTCAGTATGATAACCTCAGATTTACATTAGGGTAACTGTACAAATTCTTTTTGTAGTCAGTATATGTGGTGACTAGGTCCTGACTATAGACAAGCAGCTTCTCCATATTGATTTTCTTGGGCAATCCCTTTTCTCTACCCCTCAGTACTTGTTTTTATAAAAATACAGAATTCCTCAGAAGTTTTTTGTTCTTTCTCTTTTTTTGCCAGCTCAACTGTTTTTCTTCGCTATAGCACTGAATATATTTCAAAATGGTTTTCATTGATGTGTCTGCTGGATCTGCTGCTTAGACAAACTCAGGTTATTTATTACCTTCCTGCACTGAGCTGGACAAGCCCCTGAGTTACAATGTGCTATTAAAAATGATGCATAGGAAGTGTTTTTCAACCAAAGTTTTAAAACATCTGTCTAAGCATTGATCAGCTGATACAAAAATTGACTTAAGCAAACAAACAAACATCCCTCCCTTAAGAGTGATGAGACTTCTATTAAAGTCATTTATAAACTAGGTATTTCACAGGATCATTCAGGATTTTTTATTTTGTTTCACATAACACGATACCAAAACTTTTTAAGGGGAAAAACAAAAAAGAGAAGAGAGAACCCTGCCTGCCTGCCTTCTCTTCTTGACATACTTCAAAAGGTACACACTCACTTTTTAAAGAAAACAGTAGGCTCAGTACCGAAAATCCCAATTAAAGGAAGGCATCTCCAGGAAGCATTGTATAAGATGCCTAAATCCCAGAGAGAGGCAGACACATCCCTGTCCTCACCATTTCCTACTGGTTGGTTACACTGCTTTTTAGCTGGTTTTGTGTCTTGCGTGGATGTATTAGACACGGATCTTTCTCGCACTGCACAAAGAGTCAGCGTGAGAGAGTCTACTTACAGATCAAATGCCTAAAGAAGGGACATGATGACACTGCACACTCTTGCACTAAAGACCCTTTGGGGTTCTAGGTATTCAGTACTCATTCTGTATTATTCTATGCACCTGAGTTTGGGATTTATTGTTTGACAGCCAAGATAATTTACTAAGTGTCTCTCTGGTTTTGAAGCCAGCGCTCTGCTTTTGTATCATTTCAGCTGCCAGCACTTTAAATGATGTAAATATTAACATGAAGTGCTACAGTAGAGGAAAGCCAGAAAGAAAACAGATTCTTCAGGCTTCTAGTAATTTTTTTGCACTTATGAGGAAGATTGAAATGTAAAGTCCTAGACAGGAGCAAAGTCTGCCACTCACAATCCATTGCTTACTCAGCCAGCAAACCCAGAGAGCTGAACAGTGATTGGACAGAAGTAAAGCTATCTGGCTCTTTATAGGAGATACTCGGGCATATTTTTTTTACAGCATATATTGTTTCCTTTGTTCAAATAGTCACTCTTTTACATTAACGGTAGTATTCAGCCTGAAAACCTGGAAATACACAGACACTTTCTCAAAAACAAACCCCCCCGATACAGTATCTCTCCTAAAATCTCTGTGTTCATGAAATTGAGCTTCTTATTACTGCCATTTAAGTTCCACGTGATAATTTCCCTTTACAAGTAAAAGGTAGAAATTTTTCCCCAAGTGCTTTTACTTTTGCAGAACTCATATTCATTTTTCCTACTTAGTTCAAAAGAACAGAAACAGATGGAATTCAAGGTAATTTTCCTTTTGGGCCTAGAATGCCAGGTCTGTAAAACTGGACGAACCATAAATGTATTTGTACTATTATTTCATATTTTACAGTGAAAAGAGTTATATCCTGCAGATATGTATCTGATGAATAGCAATAAAACAATTAATAGTCTTGACAGCACATGAACTAAAGAAAACCACAAAACAAAATTAAATGAGTCATCAAATATTAAGATGATTTACTTTAATTACAACATTCAACAAATTTACCAGCCACTTACAGGGAAGATAAATCAAACCATAAGTGACTTACCTTTAAAGTGGGCAGAAACTTACTCCTACTCTGGAACTTCTCCTTAGAAACTATCGTCATCCTGTGGGGTCGGGCTTAGAAATGAAACATATTGTTGTATGATAAGGTAGTAAACATTTCAGTGCTAAAGAATACATTAAAAAAACATTCGAAAGAGCATTGTGATAAAGACCTTTGATTTAGTTTAGTATTTGCTCTATAGGAATCCCAAATGCTTTTGCTCTAACACACAATATTATTTACAGAGAAGGACCCCAAATCATAATGCACTGAGGACATTTTTTCTCTTACGTTTTGTTTCCAGAAATCACACCTGAAGCACGCCATCAAAATTATGTGATATTGATGTTACTCAAGGAACAGATAACAAAACACCCTAATGTCAAAAGTCATTTCATTTTTCCATCAAGAAGAATGAGGCCATCTCTAAACATATTAAAATATTATTCACTTTGACAATAAAACTAGTTCCAAGACATGAACTATTGCTATATTAGAGAAGAGAAGCAATCAGTATTTTTCATCTTCTAAGAATCTCTATAATACAAAAAATCCATCATGTCTAATGGAATCGGTAAGTACCTGGAAGGCAAATCTCTTTTCTTATTTCCAATGTGAAATCTGGTTTGAAACAAGCACTTACAGTTAACTCACTTCTCTAATATCCAGAAAAGTTTGACCAATAATGAATGAATACTATCCTTTTTTTTTTTTTTGAAATGACATAAATTATTCATTACTATTCCATGGTGCATTGTTGTACTATTAAAGAGTCCTAAAGGAACGTGTATGTGGCTGCACTTAATACTCAACAGTACTACAAATAGTAAGATTTCTAAAGATTTTAACCTAAAGCAGTTAATATTTCAAAGTTGTTAACTGTTATTTTATTGCTATTATATTTTTTCTTCTAATCTATTAGAGTTACTACAGCCTGTTACACTAACAACAACATTTGTGCTACAAACACTAGCAGCATTCTATGTAAGTACATACATAAATGTGCTTCATGTCAGATATCAAATCAAGCAATATGGGTGTTAAGAATACAATTTCATGCATTTCATTATGAAAAGCTCCATTTTGACTGAGTGATAATTGTCCCTCATGCATTTAATGAAACCATATACTACAAAAGAGAAATGCACAGGAAAGTTGAGTAAACTTTTAAAATTACTTTCCTGTGTACAGATCAAAGAACTTAAGCACTGAAGCTGTGCCAAGCCGGCCCTTTCTTTGTCAATATTTAAGTCGCTGCTGCTCTATATCAGCTGTAGGAGCTCAGTGATCATCACAGAGACCATTACAGTTTCGTGGTTGGTATACTGTATCTAATCCCTCTAACTTCATCCATCAAGCAGCTGGATTATTGTGGTGGAATTTCTCTTTTCTCAGGAAAAACAGAATTCTCTCTGAAGTAGGGACAGTTATTTACTTTTTACTTATTTAAGACTCAGTCAGAACAGCCACTCCATATGGTTTACTTTCTTCTCCACTGAGGAGCAACCTGTGGATCCATTCAGTTCACCCTCCCTTTGTTCCTAAAAAAAACCACTGCTGTGCCACATATCTAGTGGAGGCGAGTTCCATATTTAACGCACAAGCAAGTCTGCGTGAGCTTTTTGTATTATATTGTTTTCAGAAGGAGTGAAATGCGACTAAAGGCCTTAGTTCTCTCACAGTGCAGCTCTCTGGCCCTGCATAGGATGGGGAAAAATACTATCCTAATTTAATTTGCAGGAATCGTTACCATTTAAGTTTACTGTCAGTTTTACTAGCAATACTAATTACTTAAGGCAATGTGACTGTGTGAATCATAATTGTAAGCAGGTTGTGTTTCACATGTTTAATAGGGTTTAGAATATGGAATGTATTGAGACTAGTTAACAGGAGGCTTTCTTGTGATGCCAGAGATATACCATAGAAAGCATAGCACACGCACACCTTCAGATTGGTCCATTAGAGAGACTTGGGCCAAGGTTTCTTAGTTGCATATTGCATTATCTTCATTCCACGTTCCTGTCACCATTACTGAAGCAGCCAACTCATTGCCATTAGAAATAAATTTTAATAATAGCTAAGCATCTACTGCTTCCTGATGATCACAAAGACATTTTACTAATTCAGCTAAATCTTGAAACAGCTTCCTTTTACCACCAACCTGAGCTGTATTTGAAAGGACATAAGTAGATGAGTGTTTCAACATCCTAGTCAAAGCCCCTGAGCTATCTAGCCATTTTTTTAGTTAGGCTTTTAAAGGCTGTGTAATGTTATTATTTTTGAAAACATGGATTTAAATAAACCATTTTTATGGTGTATTCAATCATAATTTTCTTTAATTTAAAATTGCTACATTCTTTCTTTGATGCATATCGTTTTGCAAATATGCTCTTGTTAATGTGACTTTACAAAGTGCAAAATTAATGATCAGTTTTCTTATTTAAAGACCAGTAGCTAATGTCTCTTTTCTGTGTGAAAATACAAGCACAAAAGCACAGCATTCAGACTGAACTCTTAGTTACTATGGTGATATCATGAACCATGGTAGCAAATGTTATTTTAAAGCATTCTTCCATTTCCTATTCAAATGGTTAGTACAAAGTATTCTCCAGTATATTTAGTTAATAGCAGATCAATGTCTTTGTTCCTCTCCTGCCAGGCGAACTATAGACAAAGAGGAGTCATACTGCTTAACAATATTGCTATGGGAGACTGGATTAAAATAATCAATATGGTTTTTAACACATGCTTTTCATTTTAAACAAAACTCTAAAATTCCAATTCTTGGATTTTCTCCTGCCAGTAATTGTATTGGATTACATTATAACTATTATTTCCCATAGCAACTAACGGTAGGAACATAGGAATTACTACACTAAATCAGATGTGTGGTCCATCTTGTCTGACATCCTGTTTTTCAGACCGCCTGATCATACATGCCCTACCAAAATGCACAAGAAATCTCAGATATCACTAGGAAGAGGTCGGTGAGGTGGCCTCTATGTCTTTCATGCCACATGGGGCTAGCAAAAAGACTAAGTACGGTTCCAATGCCAGAACTGTGTTGGGTAACCCACCATGGGGCTGTCGGACTAGCTGTTAACTCTGAGCTATATTAACTTTAGAGATTTCAATTCCCAGGTGGAATCTAGTGTTTAAATTACATAAATTCTGCTGGAGTTGTAACCTAAACAGCAAACATTACAATGAAGGCCTTCCTTACTTGTAAATTCGATTTAATTTCTCTGAAACAGTACACCTCATATCTCAGGACAGGATCAGGTAGTTCTTGTCCTTTCAAATTCATCAAGTAAAGTAAAATTGTTGCTATATTTGTGTGTATCGTGACAAATGTGGCACTGCAGCTTTGCACTAGTTTTCATAAATGGAACATATTGGCCACAGTTCCATTAACCAGAGCATATTTGCAAAATGACATGCCAATGTTTAAATATCTGTTGTTTTACTCGTGAAGAAGATCAGCCACAGGGAAAGACAGATAGTCTGGAACAAACCCAACACATTTAAGTGTCTCATTCTACAGGATTTTTTTCTCTAGACTCCTATTTACATTTCCTTAACTCTTTCTGCTTTAGTTTGTAATATCTGGGGAAGCGCCATGTCTCATTATTAAAGTGGCTCTGACTTGAGAAAATTTCAAAGATATTACTGTCAATGAATTACCATTTGCTTTCCAGGATAATTCCTTATATACAATACTAGCCTTAATTAACCTTATTTTAAATAATTTAAGAAATCTACACTCCATCACCTTCCTCAAACATTTCAGGATCTCATCAGAGAATTCCAAATCTATATTTGAAAATATGGTGTATATATTCAAGGCACTCCAAAAGTCAAGTTTGTTGATGATTCATCTCAGTTCAAATGACCAACCGCAGACAAACAGCTAAAGCATCTCTCTCTGGCAAATCATTTAACTGATTACAGGATACACCTGAGAAGAATTTTCTCACCAAGCTTTTGCCTTGAGGACAGAAATAAGAGGCTTGGTGCTGTTCAGTGAGGACAATTTAATTTAAAATTTTCTTTTTAAATTAATATCATGGGTAGATCTAACTGTCAAGACAATACTGGTTACAGTGATAGCTTGAACAAGTCCATAGCATCTAAACTTCCAATTAAAAAAAAGAAAAGAAAAAAGAAAAAATATTATGATTGATAACTTTCTGTGGTCTACAAAAAAGGGTAATTACGCTATTGCATTTCACATATCACTACAGAGATCAAGGAAATAGTGCCTTCCTTTGCTTGGATTTATATGTCTATGGCCATAGATTCATATATAAGTACACGTTGCCAGGATTTTCACATCTTGTCAGTCATCAGCTATTGGCTCTGTCAGAACAAGCCACAAGACTTTAACAATGAATGATATGATCCAGTATAGAGAATTCCATTTTCTCATTCTCTTCAGAAAAATTAGTATACACACCTTTTTGTTCAGCTACATAGTTCTTTCTTTTACTGAAAGCTGACACTCTACCCAAAGTGATACAATCTATAAAAGGAGAGATAATGCTCATCTGGAGAGTTTCTCTGTGGAACAACACAGAAAGCTATTAAAACTTCAGAAAAGTTCAGATTTTTTTTTTCCATTTATATACATATATATATATACACACACACACAGGTGTAACTAAGAATATGAAGCCAATTTTATTTAAATATTTGGTATATACTATGCCAGGAGGCATTATGGGAGAAAGACATGAGGCTAAGATGAAACTGAGTGGGGTGAAGTATCACAAATGTCAAAAATATAAGAACATTCTTTTACTAGAGATTACGAGCACCTTGCTATAAAGAAACTGAACTAGTGTTCTAAGCTCTACCTGATATATACTTACCTCCTGTGGCTCTCCCATAAACATAGCCATAACATTTGAATAAAGGAGGCTGATTTGCCTTTTTATAGAAAGAACCACAAAAAAGAGTGATCTTTTGTTTGGATAGATTTATCCTATATTATATTGAGCAGGATGCTATTTATTACTGTTATGTAATGAATAGAACTTCAGAAATTAGTTGTCACTGGGTGTGAGGGTTTAAGCGATGGTTCAAATAAAAAAAAAAAGCTCTTCTGCTAGGATGTGACCATGTATTACTTTTAATGGGCCTCACAAATACAGGAGATCAGCCCTCATGAGGAAAGGTTGAAACATTCCACCAGACAAGCAATTTAAATTCTAAACGTTTACCAGAAGACATAAAGGTCAGATATGTACCAGGATCTCTAGACACATAGATATGTTATCTCCTTCTCTGAAGGAAAAGAATTATTAGAGAGAGATGGTAGATGAAAATCAGAAATTAGATGCAGGCAATTCTGCTAGAAACAGCATCAGGTGAAATCTCACCCGTGGGATGAAATATCCTCCCAAACTCAAGTTCTAAAAGATCTGCGGATCAAAGGAGAATACTCAAAATAAGCCCCAAAGCACGACTATTCTTGCTGAGCATCCTTTTATTCTTACAATACCAATTATGTGAACTGTTAGGCTCACATGAATGTTTTTGGATAACATAAATAATAGAAATATGAGTAACAGCAAGTCAATAGCCAGGAAGTAAAGATGCTGAAAGTTCATCAGAAAGACTGACTCTGGCTGTGGAGGCCTGAATAATTGGGATTCCACTATCTTTTTCCTTTTCAAAAATATCCAGAATGCTATCTTACTTCGGAATAATGAAAAACAAATGAAAGCTACACAGTTAATTTGATTTATTTCAGCCTCCCTCCAAAGCTTTGTTTCTCCAATCTGTTCAGTTCCTGCTATTGGTTAGAGTTGATCTCCCTCCTAAATGAACCTCTTTGGAGGGATAAATCTATTTATAAATAGAAAACAAATCAAGCAGACAGGCAGAGCAGTGTCTCTGCGATTGCTGAGCTGCGACAAAGTTTTTTATCTAGAAAAGAGAAAAGAACTCCAATAAACTCTTTTTAAAAATGCCCGGAGTTCTTAGTGCAATCGCTAAATTAGGAGGTGTATGACCACTAACCCTGGCATAAATTTAGCTTGTCAATGACTGGCAAATCCACAGGGGCAGAGCACTAACTGTGGAGAACGATGCAGCACAGAAGCAGCTATGTTTTATAACAAAACCATTTGCATAAATAAAAATAATCAGGATTCTGGTTCTCATTCAGATCCTGCTAGATTCAACCGTGTAGTTGGAAGACAATAACTTTACATGTTGTTAGGAAGTCTGAAAATGTTAATGATTTTAGGGGAGAAGGACTGGGGATGGAAAGAAAAGAAGGGAAGGGGATGAAACTATAGCTTTTACATATCGCATGGCTCTAGAGCTGCAGGTCTTAAAATCATAGCTTGGTCGAACTGGAAGACATGATAAAGTTGAAACCCTCTAAATTTTAGCAATTAGCACAAACAGAAGAAATGAAAATGACTCTTTTTTCCCAGATACTTCATCAAAACTTCACAAGACATCTTGTTTAAAGTAATTTGAGCTGAGTTTGGTTTGCATTTGTTCAAAGTTTGAAAACCCAAAAAACTAACCCCATCATTGTGTCTGACTTTACAACAGCAGCAACAAAAAGCTCAGTAATTAGGGCACTCTTTCACATCCCTAACAAAAAAGGAAACTTTGGCTATATACACGGCTCTTGTTCAGATGCGTTTTTAAAAAAAAGGAAAAAAAAAAAAGAGCATCTGTGGCAAGATAGAAGAAACAAGGAAAAAAGGCAACTAAAACAGACAATAGAGATACCTTCCTGAACACAGAAATACAAGAGAATGTGATAGATGTACTTCACGTTAGCTTTCCTTAATGACTTTAAGACATTGTTGCCTTTGTCCTGGGCCCTATTAGTTATTTCAGCTGCAGACAATAAAGACATCTAACAATACTAATAATATACAAGATGTAAACATACTGAGGAAAGAATTTAGTAAAGGACCTCACGTTAGAGACAGTTTTCTGGCTGAAAACACCATTATCTTCAGGCACTCTTTCAAAAATATTATGACCAATTTTTAAATATACCATCTTCTACATAAGTAATAACATCTTACAGTTGTTACATTCTCATTCCCACGAGAGATTCTTTCAGCCCAAAATTATTCCCCATCAAAATATTATTTGGGGTTTTTTTCCCCTTTGTCCTCCTTTTTTAGTTCCCTTTCTATGTATGCTTTAGCATCAACCGATTCGTTTCCCAGTTAAGTCAACTGTAAGTACCTTGAACCTCTTCATAAATATTCACAGAGCTCAATAGAAAAGTTGCCCAAAAATCAAATTTGAATGAGAAAATAGGACATCTGTCACATAGACAAGTAACCCTAAAGAGGTGTTTTGTTGGAATAAACTAAAAGAGAAAAGTTAGCTGTGAAAAAGAGATTTGCCTGGATTTTTAGTCTAAACAGCAGGAAAAGTAAGTACAAATATCTCTCAAAAATCGATATATATTGTTGTATTTTCTGAAGTCAATACTGTCATCCTTTCAGCAAAATACTCATGCTGTATGTTGCTTATGCAAGATTCCCTGCAAAAAACATCAGGCATTGAAATGGTTTTAGAAGGTCTAAGGGATGTTTAATAAATTTTAGTAAGAACTCTTACCTATTCGCAAGCAGCCTTGCTGTTGACAAGGCTTCTTCTACACGAACAGGCCCTGGGAGAGGATTTCCAGACAGCTAGGGCAGGCTGCACAGCACACTACTCTACTGTAGCCATTGTATAACTGCAGGCAGAGCTCCTATTGCAAACTATGTTCACTAATATTAGAATACAAGGAGGCTATTCTTTACCATATAACTCAAAGGTTTCAGCCCCCATTTTTTCTTTTTATTAGCACTCCATTGCTTCACAGTAGCAATTTGAAATTAAGAAATAAATTAGCCTTTACAGAAACAGGCTTTTCCTACACCCACGGAAATCTATGCAAACTCAGGCCAGTGCGACATCCACACCTTGCACATGCTCTGCAAGACTTCACAGAATTTCACAGGTTATTTCGCACATGCCCATCAGGGCACAACTGGACTTCTCCTAAATTACAAATTCCATACTAAGGCCATAGCCCACCATTTTAACTTACATGAACAACATCAGGACTTTCCAAACAGAAAGAATGCTGTCTGTTCTTCCTGCTGATGTGTCAGTAGTACCAAGGTACTGAGCTGCTCAGTTCTCTTCTCCATGCTGCACAACTCAGGGATCCTATGAAACAGCTACAGTGTGAGCATGCTTTGTAAAAACATGTGCATATTTCATAAGGCATATGAAAAGGCTGGGGTTGAGCAGGCTACTTCAATTTTGATTTTGCTCAATTTTAGAATACTTGCGGGCGTAATTACTAACAACAGTAGGCATGGCATATCAAAGTCAATATAATTATTTTTAAATTTATTAAAACCTTTTAGTATTAGAGAAATGATGCTAGTTTTCAGAGAGCCAGACTTCTGAGCATTTGATCATACTTTGGACAGAAAATATTTTGTACTTTTAAATGCTCACTTTCCATTTCTCATCTATAAAAAAAAAAGTTCAAAGAAAATATTTGAGCTGTTCCTTCCTAATCTCTGTTAGTACATAAGTTCCTTGAACCTGAGCTATCATATCTGGGTCTTACCCAGTGAAGCTTATAACTTGTTTGATCTGGAGCTATTTGGTTTTGGGCCTCCTGGACCAAGTCCCTCTGGATCCATCTGACCTTAAAAGAATTGCTGTTGACTCAGATATCCTTAATTCAGCTGTCAACTTTAGCAGTAGCTTGATTGAAGCTAAAGTTAAATCACCCTTTATCTAAGCTAGTTCACTGGAATCCACACAGTCTAATTGAGGCATCCTTTTAATAAGAGACCTTTCACTAAATACAAGAATACATCAAACACATTAAAATCCTTATGTGTTGTAAGGCAAATTTATACATGCATTTTAAAAACAATGAAGGGGTTTTTTTTCATACTTATCTTCATTTTTAAGGCTCAATACAACTCAGATTTGACATTCAAAATAGTTATTTCTGAGTTATTTCACGGCAAAACTCTGACCATAATGTACATGAGAAGGTGTACTCTGTCACGTTCATAGAACTCATGAACAATTGCTTCAGTTCCACATAAGCAGAAACCAGGAGTGATTTGCTAGTGCATCAAGGATATTTGCTTCTCCACCCACATTAGAACTAGCTAGTATAAAGTAAACCACTAAGTCATGTAGCACTGTGGCAGTTTATATAGGTTGAACTTGCAACTCTCCCAAATGAGCTTGAACATGCAAAATTTTGTTCCGAAAAGAAAACTGTGCTGAAAGGCTCATTTACAAATTCTGTAAACGGTATAGAGATCAGCGGGATTTTCATTCTATCTATAAGATGTCCTGATTATGCTTGAAATAGGCTGTGAGGATTTATACAGCAGACAATAACCAGGTACAGCATAATAGTCCCATCCAAACAACAGCCTGAGCAACAATCTTTCTTCTGCCAGTCATATTCAGTATGGTTTTTCCAATTAAAGGCTCTATGGTAAATATAAAAAAAAGAACAAAAAAACCACAAACAAACAAAAAAAACCCACAAAATGTTTTTAGAAGTTATTTATATTATGTGCTTCACTAAGGCAGTGAACTGCCATTATATTGCACAACTAATTAAGCACCATACATTTAAAATTTATCTGACCTTAATGTTGTACTTCTAAAGCAAAGATTATAGGTCATGCTTTCAGTACTATTCTGGTAGTGATTCTGGAAAAAGAACAGAAGTCTTTCTAAATACCTATTTTCAGACTGAATTCTTAGACGATTGTCTAGCTGGAAGACTTAATATGGTCTTTAGTGGTGTAAACAGGTGGATAACTGGAAAGTGATGGTATTATTTGAGATGTTTACTGGAATAATATATCCAAATCTATTCACACACTTAAAACGATGTTGCAAAATTTGAGAGAGTAACTAACTGCAAGAATGATTTAAAGACTGGAAAATCTGCCTTACAGAAAGAGATTTAAGAGGTTCAATCTATTTAGCTCATCAAGGTCAAGCTTAAGGGATCTATAAGTACAGACATGGAAAGAGGATATCTTACACCAGAGGGCTTTTCCCCAGAGCAGGCTAAGATAGGACCATATGCCTTGACTGGAAGTTAGAGCTCAAGAAATGCAAATTAGAAAAAAGGTATGTTTTAAACAGTAAGAATTATTAACCAGTGAGGAAACTTAATAAGGGATGTTCTGGATTTTCTCATATTTGAAATGCTTAAAACAAACCTAGATTTCCCCTTTTGTTTCTTAAAAGACATGACATAGCATGGCTTGACGTTGAGCTGGAAGATTATGAACCTATCCTTGCAGTTTCCTGAAGATAGCTCCAAGTGTTGTTCCCTCTCTGGACCAGCCGGTGACAAAGCTTGTGTCTGGTTTGTTCAGTGCAGGCAGAGAAAGCTTTGGGCCATCTGCAAAATCCCACTATAGTCATATCCATTAAATGTCCCTGTGTTGGTCCACCAATAAGTTGACTCATTTTCTGGTCAATAATAACAATTAAAAAGGCACTTTCTTGGTGAATTTATCTGATCTACTGGATGAGAGGAATCTCCAGAACAAGCCTCCGGAAAAGAACTTTCTCACTGTCAATTACTGCTACACTCGTAATCTTGTTATGAGAAAAAGGGAAAACAGGGTGCATGCGAAGAAATTTATTATCAGCCCAGTTAATGATTTAACGGGCTAAAATTCCAAGTTATCTAATAAATTTAAGAAAGCTTTATTGATAATACAGCTTTAATGCAAAACATTTCTGGTGCGGTCCTCTAGTGCTCCTCTAGGTACTAATGTTGGTAGTTTCAGACTTCCTCGAGAAGAGTGGGGGAAGGTGACAAAGCACCCAGAGGTCTTTTTTTGGGAAGATTCTAATGTCCCTGTGTGGGGGTGGGGGTCGTCCTTCTAAGTGTTGGGGTCACTCAGGGTTATTTGTATATGTTCTCCTTATGACAGTATGCTTCCTTTTTAGCAGTGCTCAGTTAAAGCCTGGAAGTTGCAGATTTCCCCCCAGCCCAGTGAATACAAAGGACTGTTGCCTGTTATGAAGGGACAACTAAGGGGTGCCAGGCCACCCCCAGAGCCAGTGACAGCAGGGGAGGCAGTGAATGGGCACATGCCCCCTCGGCAACCGTTATCCCAGCTAAGCCCAGACAGGGCCATGGCAAAGCCAAACAGCCCTGAGAGCTGGTGCTGTTAGGTCAGTTCAAAGCCTCTGGCGACCTACTAGTAAATGGCAAAAATTGCTTTTCCTGGACTACATTTGTAGAGATTATAGAGTGACTACTTTAGCTGCAGATACCAACATTTCATCAGACTGCATCATCCATCCAAATCACTTTGCATCAGCAACTTTTCATTAGGTCAGGAGCAGAGGACATCAAGCACTGTACAGAAGCAACTGAGATCTAAAAGAGTTGAACCTTTAGGTGCTTTTCGAACTCATACCATTAGTTCTAGTTTTTACTTACCTGATAAAGACACAAGTTATTAGTTTCTCTTATGTAACCTTCTTAAAGGTCTTGGTTATTTAGTTTAATACAGAAATATCTTCTCTCCCTCTCTGTGTGTTTTTTTAAGGCAAACACACCATCTAAGCAAGCAACCACATAATGTTCCATCTAATCTCCACTAATAGCTACTTTTCGTTCCCAGAGTAAAAGGCATAAACCCCTTACCCAGAAACCTGCTTACTTCTCAATGTTACAGCTTTTGGTGAAATTTATTCTTGATCCCAATTAGTACTCATTATGTGTCCTGAACCCCAAGGATTCATTAGCTTCGTAATTTTCATCACAGTTGGTATAACTGTAAATGCTATTATTCATATAGAAAAATCAGCCTTTAAAGGGTCACAGCTGTATTATTACTTTTTGAAGCTTAATCAGCACTTCACTGCAAAGCTGGTATTAGTGCTCTGAAGGGCAGGAAACTTCCTATCTGTATGGGGAATCTGAATGGAAGGTAGCTGCATGGGACTTCCACCAAAAGCAAACGTTAATTTACATTTCTGTCCAAATACTGATTACTTCAAACATTTCCTAGAGTAATTACTCACTTCTAGTCTATTCCACGGATGAACCAAGGCACTAAGAATGTTCTCGTCTTCCTTTGGTTATTTTTTAAGTTTTCTCCCTATGAAAGAAGCAATCAGTATCCTTCAGTAGTAGTTTTCGCAGCCCACCTTCCCCTTCAAATGCTGCAACTTCAGTCTCTGTTCAGCTGCTTCTTATAAACCCAGTATTTAATCATACATTTAATCTTATGTTTCTTTAAAGTACGTTTACTAAAGTAGTGAAATGTAGGAAAGGGTTTTCTCAACAATGCCTGTTATATTGAAAGAAATCGTGGGCTAATTTTCAAATGCACCTTATAATCATTAAGCAGTTCAGGCAATATTTAGATACTTAATTTGACCTGATGGCAACTGAAGGCCTTCAGAAGCTCTTTGAATTCTACCCTGTAAAAGCATCAATAAAAAAGAAGCATTGTGAAATATTAAAATGTATACAACAAACATTGAAATTATCTCTAATGCTTGCATTAAAGGCTTACGTAGTTGAAGGCCGCCCGACACAAAAGTTGCAGTCCACATTAGTGCATAAGATGAATAGGAGGAAGAAGTTAACACAGGCGGAAAATCAGGAGCACAAGGGGTAGGTAACCTCGGAGGAAAATCTTTCACCAGTAGAGTGGGTGGGAAGCAACTATGGGGGAAAGGAAGAATGGGAGGACAGGCCGGAGAAAGCAGTGACAAAAGCAGCATTTTCCAAACAAAGCAAACACTGTGTTTTGTAGCTGCTCTACCTACCAATAACATTTTCTGTTTGTACGAAAAACCCCACCATTCATGAATTTCACAAAGTTGGGTTCTCCTGTTAATTTATTGGACACTTTACAGGTAACATGTAGCTCTGACTTTACTTTTGGATAGGACAGACGAGTAGTATGTTTCATATCCCCCAGTTGGCATGCCACTTGCATTTTCAAAATGAGGTTTAGAAGGCAGTATCCTTTGAGGCTAGATTTCACCCTCAGCAAGGACAGCAAATTTATGCACAGATTGTAGTAGAAGCAGTGATTGTTAGCTGCTATGAAAAGGCATATGGAAGGGCATTCTAAAACCTGGATACAAACACCATAGCAGTGGACTGGATGTAGAAAACTGTGAAAAAATATTTCACAGAATTGAGTGCTGGCAACCAGTAGAAAGCTGCAGTTCACCAAAACATACCTCTACATGTAAAATTATCTTAAAGCTCAATTATACAATTTATGGCACAAGAGTTGGACACACACACACTGAGTCAGCTCTTACTTCACTTTCCTTTGACTTGTTTTCTAGTATCAGATATCAGTCCTGAATCTGCAGATCCTGGCAGTTTAATTTTTTAAAGTTTTTCTTATTTAATCCTGACATCAATGTGTTTGTGCAATATTTAGAGTGCTCCTCAGGAAAACTCAGTAGTCAGGCTTTTTTATGAATAGCATAGTTCAAAGAGTGAAATAGACAGATGTGTGCAGACCATTTGGCATTCCTTTATTTCTTTATATCATGTATTGATTTTTGCTACAGAGGTGGGGAAAACACTCTTTTGTGAGATAAACTTATTGAAAAAAACCTCAGGTAAGGCTCTGGAGTTTCTCTGCCACAAGGAAAAAAGAAAATCAGCAAGCAACAAAAAAACCCCACAAAGAATATTGTTACATCAGAAAATCAAGCTTCTTCTAATTAGGTCTTTTAAATCTGAAAGTAAGAAGCAGGGCAATCACATACTTAAAATTTCTGCAAAGAAACAGTAGCCACCTTCAGCTATTCTGAGATTAATTTCCATCTGAATTGGAATAGACATAATTCTATTTTGGATCAGCCACACAGACCACAGTTAATAACTGGTGGTTGTAGGCCTGAAGTGACTTGGTTTTTAATCTCAAAGTACAGTTGCTTGGTAAATGCCCTGCAATGACCATTTGCCTGCAGAGAAACCACACTAACAGCCTGAAGCACCAGTGTTGTTGTGGACCACTAAAATAGTGCAAATAGGAACAATGATGTACATATTTACACAGAAAAACACCTTAAATCTAATCCAGCCTCCTTAAAACCCAGTATCGAAACCTTGTTGATTCCAGAGGATCGATACCGTCTTTTATAAAGACAATAGAATAGCAGGCACCTTGCAGAATTAAATACTCTCATATGAAATACTTAATGATAAAAAGTTCTACTCAACGATGTAAATACAGAAAACAGACCATAAGGAACGTGCTTTCAAAATTTATAACTGAACAGGATTAATTTATTTCAAGAGTTTTCACTGGGACTTTTTTCTTCTATGTTATTGCCAGTGCCAGAACCATTATTTAAGAATTGCTACATTGAAAGTACATAATTAAAACCTTTATTATGCATCAGAAATAGTTTGTGCTTTACTTCCAAGTTATAGGATTATTGCATTTTTTTCTCTTAATTAAGCATTATATGTTAATTCTGCTTTCTTCCTGTAGAGTCATTAGCATATAAATACAGGCACTGACTCTATCTGCAATTCTCCGTAAAAGATTAAGTTTTTAAATTGCAATGGACTAATGATTTATTAAAAAATAAATATGCTTCATGAAATTACTGTTGCCCTAACATTTCCATTAATAAATGCACATGTAGAACTGAAGTGACTCTAAAACTAACTTGGAGAAGATGGAGAAATTAAATTTTAAATAATTAAATGGGTATTTACTACTTTAAATGCTATACTTTGTTTAAAATATATGCCTTTAATTTAGAGGCTATTTTCTTTTCCATTTCAAATCATTCAAGAAAAACATGGTTAAGCATTTCTTGGTTGACATTTCTTATCTTTTGTAGCAAATCAAAATATCAGATGATATAGTCTCAATATTAATTATGGAAGATTATGGCAGTATTCTGAAGAAAGTTGCTGAATTGGAAGAAGGCTCAGAAATATGTTTTTTCTTCAAAATAGGAGAAATGAAAAATTCAATTGCCAAAAAAAGCAGGAATCTATGTTCTTCTTCACATCCTATCCATTCTTGGTACCACCATCAACTGAAATTATATATATATATATCTCTCTCCATATCCATTTTTCTTATCATAAAACAGGCAAAGGCCATGCCTTCTACCCAGCGGCATAGATAACACTCACAACATGGTGAGTGGCGAAAATGAAAGGCTGCTGTGTGAGAGCTGGTATGTTTGTTTTCAGTTTTATATCATATTCCTCTAAGAGGGGTGATAAAGAACCCCCTGGCAGAAGAGGAGAGTGATTCCCACCTCCTGATTTCTCGCCCAGCTTCCAGAGCGTGGCAGAAGCAGCTGTGACAGAGTCACAGCAATGAGCAGCATTCACATCTCAAGCACGGAGCCTACAAAAAGATCAAGGAGCACACGGTCATGGGGTCCACAACTTCGGCACTTTTTTCTTTCTGTCTACATTTTGGAAAAACAGGACTGATTTGAAAGAGAATTCAAAAGTAACTAACATAATCTCCTTCCTATAGCTTGCCAAATGTTCGTGTCTCTTCTGTCTTATGTTGAAAGCCTTTGTAAACTGAACTGGGTGATGTTTCTTAATCCATAGGGAATTTCCACATGTTCCTTTGCTTATGAATCAGATGATGAGCTCTTGGCAGCTGACCAGAAAGATAGTACCTTTTCTCTACTGCATTATCAATTGGAAAAGTTTTTTACTGTTCTCTGCTGCAGACACATTCTTTCACCACTTGCTAAATTGTCTCAGGTGGACCTATTGTAGTGAGGTTAATACACTAAACCCATTTGGCTAGATTGCATAAAACTCTTTATTACTACACAGACACAGTTGCTTCAGCTATTCATATCTTTGAGGGGCCTAAAGGAGTCTTCTGTATGGTCGTTTCAGTAGTTAATATATGTTCTGCAACAGCTTCTCTAGCAAGTTTCTTACAGGAGTGCTCTATAGGCTATACAGACCACTAAAACAACAAAATATCCTGATGACAACAAAAGGGGGCTCAGATAAGACACATGGGAAACAAGCAATTCAATGTTCCACATAGCCTCAGTTCTACTCTGCAAATTCTCCATCCAACTCTGTCAGAAAATATTGGCAAATCCCACTGAAATATCATACCAGAGCAAAAAAACACTCATTCCCTTCCTACCTCAGGCAAGACCTACATAAAAACCACCTAATTCGATCTCAGTGGTAGCAGTTCTCAAGTGATGTCTCAGCTCTCCCTGTAGCCTTCTCTAGCCACCTCCTCTCTCTACAGCATTTTATTTTTGTTTACTTATTTGCATTTTTTTTTCCTAATCATACTGCTTTAACATGGTAAATTATGTACTCTGTACAGTGAAGGGATTCAACCCATCTCCCACAGCACACTGATTTGGAAAGCATGAATGTTTGGGCTGGCCAAGCAGACTGTTAGTGGAATGTGAACTGTCTGGACAACTGGGTCAATGTCCCAGCACCTGCTGGCAGCTGCTAATAAACCAATGTTGAACATGGGATCCACATTTGTCAACATTTTCAACACCAACCTGGATGATGACACAGACTGAATGCTCAGCTACTTTGAAGACAACAATACAGTAGGGAACTGGCTGACATGACAAATGGCAGAGTTTTGATACAGAAATACCTTGAAAAATCTGAGGGTTGGCCAACAAAAATCTCATGAGGTTCAGTAAGCAGTGGCAGAAAGTTCTGCTGTGGGGTAGAGTCACCCGAGACATTGGTACAGGCTGGGAAAATGAACACTGACCTTTCCATAAAGGACCTGGCATTTATAGTGAATGCAGGAATGAATATGAGCCAACTCTCACTGCAAGTAAGACAAACCTCAGACAGGGCTGCATTTGGAAATCTGTGGAAAACAGATCAAGAAACGCTGTTACTCCCTTTACTTGGCTGGTGGTGCCACGTCCGGAACACTGGTGTCTCCTTCATCTCCACCTCTGGGTATGTGGAGAAGCCTGAAAGAGTCCAGTAGATGGCTACCAAAAGAATAACTGTTGAGGCAGCTGGGCTTGTTTGGTCAGGTGAAGGGGTGGCTAAGGCACAATCTATTACCAATCTGCAATTACTGGAAGGGTAGTTACAAAGATGATGGGACTAAACTCATGCTGCCGAATCTCTGTCCTTCAATGTTTCCAAGACAGCCAAAGAAAAACTGACTTTGGCCAAACACTGATATGTAAAGGTATTGAAGAACGCTGAGGAGGAGATACATATAGCATACCTTTCATTCCAAATGGCTGCTCTGAACAGCAGTATTTTCTATGAAATATATAAAAGAAATGTTCTCTTAATAAATATCTGATTATTTTTTTATATGAAAATTATTTGGTTTTCCTTTTCAAGGTCAGATCTGTGTAGAAATATCCTTCTAAAAATCCAAGGGAATCAATGCTGAAGAATAGATTCAAAAACAAATCCTTCTAAAGATCTGGCCTCTAAGAGATAAAATTTAGACCATAGCAGGGAAAAGACAAGTTTCAGATTTAAACTCCCTCAAATTTCATCTATGTTAGTGCTTCAGATGATGCATTTAACTCTAGTAGAGTAATACCAGTAGTTGTAAAGAAACTGGTATTGAAGTGCAGTCTTAGCCTATTAGATATTCTATTCTCTTCCCATATAATATATAGGCATGTTAAAAAAGCTTTGATTAATTGCCATCTGAAAAGGAAATAAATCCTCCTTAACCCCCCAATATTCCATCACCCCAGGAAGGGATGAGCAGAAAATGCTATCAGGGAGAGGAACATTGTATAGAATATGGTATTATGAATATATACATTTTGCAGATCACAGATCTGTGTATACAATCCTTGTGCCAGGCAATACCTGTCACTTCATAGCAGTGGTCTGGAGCAGAAAACATCTGGCTGTAGCTAATGAGCTGTTCTGCAGCCTCCTTCAATGTTAATAGCACTGAGCAAAGGTGATGGTGGAAGACCATCCGCTTTACTTCGTAAGGCATTACAGGGAATTCTGCTTCATAGTGCAATGCCGCTGATGTTACAGACTACAGTGTGTTTAATTATAGTCCCACGTATGGCTCTCTTGTGCATTATTAATGGCTTATTATTAATTTCAATTAATATTTTTAGATATACCACTGGTTTTCCAAACTTACTGTTTCTCAGAAAGCACAACAAAAATGCAACCATATAAAGATATAGGAAATTCTCAATGACCAATAAACCTGAAGAGCCATAATGGGATTCATAAATATGATCATTTATGTCATTATGACTTCTTTCTAATATACACATTCTAAGACTGCTAGCAATGATGAGGCTGCTAGTAAAATGACAATGAAAATGCCTTTTTTTGTCCACCCACTTCAAATAAAATTTTACAGGACATATAAAATAGTGCAGTGTTGTGTTTTTTTTTTCTAAACCAATGCGCTTACACCAAATGCTCAGTAAGGACCACAGAAACTATTCAAATAAGGAGGCAATGAATACTGTGGGATTTAGTGGCAATGAGTTTTGCTATCTGTGTGAAATCAGAAGGAATTTCATTTGGGGAATTACCAGCAGAAGCAACATGCTACTGGCTTTCAAAGTTGTCTTAAGTAAGAAAATGCAACTTTTTAAAATGCTTTTATTTCATTCACACCAAAACATGAAGATGGACTCAAAGAGATCTGATGCATTATAATAACTAGGATTGTTCTTGGCAAAAAAAAGTACGTATTGACCAAAGACCCTGTAAAGCCTGTTGCTAAAAAATTTTTG
>VYZM01003884.1:0-12045 GCA_013398915.1 Dromas ardeola | reverse complement strand
TGGCTCCCTCACCAGCTGTGTTATCAAAGATGCTATCAAAATTTTCATAGAAGTAGCAGACCATGGTAATTCTCATCCAAAATCTACTTATGAGGTATTTAGTAAAACTAGAATTCATCCTATGTATTCCTTCATCTGCATAATGTTTTTTGTTTATATATCTGCAGATCAAAGTAATGCAGATCATTCTGGTGAAAAAAAGTCTCCACTTCAAGCTTCTCAGTATATGACTCCAGTAACATCATATACGGCAGATGAAGCACCAAGAGCTCTGGTTTGTGAACTCCTTATGAAGAAGGCATGACCATGTAAAAGTCTTCAGATAAATGTTTAATCAGCACAATAACCATCTCTCTACCATGACTGCAGAACAGAAGCAGCACCATGGCTGAACAGGAAGCCTAGAAGCAGCAAAACATGGTAGAAAAACAGTGGCAGGTTTTGACAGTCTTGCAACATGACATGTTTCACATGCTCACGCTGCCGTGCCCTGCACCACATCCATACTGGTTTTGGTGCAAATAAAGTTGCAATATTATTTAAGTAAAATGTCAATCATAAAAGCACAATTTAATGCCAGATAATTTACAATAAAGCATTCTAATCTGGGTATAAGACATCGTAAGGTGAACCAACTCAAGGTATCCCACAACAGATTTCAAATGTAGACAAACCCTAATGACCTCAGAACTAAGCATGCTCTTACATATATTTGTCCTTAATCTTTAGTAGTCCTATAATACTTCTATTAGTTATATATTATCACGTAAGTCTGAGCAAACCAACAGACTCAAAAGGGAAATACTCAGAAAGGATTTTGTGTTCAAATATGGAAAACAGGTGACACACTTGTAATGTACATAATTACATGTCAGTTATGTGTTAAGTATCTATATATGAACATACTTGGTTTTTACTGCTTTATGTTTATGTAGTGTACTATGGATGGGTTAATTTATCAGCCAATAAGCAGCTACTGCCATCTATTGGATAAATTATTAAAATACAGAAATTACATTGTACTGCCAGCAATATCCTTTCTGGAAATAAATGCTTAGTATTTTATCACATATGAAAACTGTTACAAGAATACTATCGGGGCTGTTAGCTTAGATATAGATAGATTACAGGTAAGGAAGTATAAATGAAAGAAATTTTGTTCATCTCTATTTCAGAACTGTTGTTAAAGCTTGCTTCTAAGACACCAAGTAATTGTAATCAATTTCATGCCCATACTCTGGGCACACACAGCTGTGCTGACTGCTGCTGTGATGCCTACCATCTCTACTCTTCCACTTGACCTGTGACAGCTCTTTACAACAACAGCATCTGTTGCAGATGTCTTTTAACATAATTCAGTTCTGGTTTGTGTCATATACTATTCGCATTGAAACTTGTTCCCGGGGCCAATAATAATGAACAAGAAACTTACAGCAGCCAACCTCAGAAATTGTTCTTCCTGACAATGCGGACTATAGAATCAGCAGAGGCTGAAGGCATGGACTAGTGACCCCAAGCTGCTGAGGTACTAGATCATAGCCAGTGACCACTCACCAGCTAAACTGTGGTAACAGAATATGTGTGTGCTCTCAGCCTCCCCTGAAATACATTGTGAAAGAAAATGTTATCTCAAATCCTACTCTAAGACTTGTTGCAAGCCAGGAAAATAAGATTAATCTCTCTTAATTTTAGAGCTAATGTGAATACTCTATTCACCTACAAGATCCCCTTTTAAACCATAGAGAGAAAAGAATTTAAAAGGTTACTCTTACAATTTGTCCTAGATATCTGTCTTACAAGATGAATTATCATGTGGAGAGGTCTGTCTTCACAGTACAAAGAGAGTTTAGATTTGAAGATCCAGTTTTGAGATGCCTGAGTATAAGATAAGGTAACGTGACAAGCACTGCTCCCCACAAGTGAATTTCTGCTTCTTTCTGCCTATAACCCACTCAATTTCCTGTCTCCAGCATGTCCCATGTCTTCTGCTGCCTGTGGTGGATTTTGGACCTTTCTATGAGCATCTTTCACTGAGTAACGTAACAGAAACCCAGCTTAGCAAGAAAGATGTCAGTTTTCTGCCTTGCTAGTGAGTTAAAATAGCTCACAGGAGAGTTTGACAAGCACCAGGCCTGCACAAAGAAAGGGACAGTAGCATTTGATCTGGAACAAGGGAGGACAGTAAAGCAGAGCAAGAGAAAAAAAACCTGTAAGACACGCTACCCTCAGGAGCAAGGAAACATCTGATCAGCTCTGCCAACTATAAAGCTTGAGATTTACAATCTGTTTTCACATAAACCTTTGAAAAAGTCAGTCTAGAAGAGAAATGTCATTTTTTACTTACAGTTCAATTGTCTTTTTTTAATTAAGAGATGTAGGCAATTACTGTGAGAAAAGATTAAAGGCTGTGTGTTACACTTAATAGACATCTATATACAAAAAATAATACATCTAGAAAGTATTTGGACAGAGAAAAACTGCAAATAAGGTTGGTGGTTCTCTTTCCAAAAGTAACACTGATTTCCTCACAGGTCAAGAGTATATCTGGACCTTGGGTGATTACTGAGGGCAAGCTCCACAGAGGTAATTTTTGACACCTACTCTAGGGCTTGAGTAGAAGTTTGGTGCTGAAGTGCAAGACGGTGACCCAATGACCCCAACATCCAATGGTCAAAAAAAATCAATGAGATATCTTAATATGTTAGTACCTATCTAAATATGTTGGTACCCATCTCTTGCACTATAAAATTCCTTACATGGCCAAACATCAGTTTCTACAGTCTAAACACTAGCCAACACATTGGCTTAGTTTTTAAAATTCTGTTTATTTTCAATTTTTGTTTTAAGTCTGTACTGTACAGACATGTAACACTTCTAAGTTGAATACTATTTTACTTCAAAAGTTGAATCTAAATGTATCAATTAAGGGACCTTAGGGAAATTAGAACAGACTACAGACACACTGTTTTTAACATTATACCCTGTAAGTCAATGAGACTATCATCAGAAATTGGAAAATACATTCGGATTGTAAATTTATACACTGAAATGTTGCAGTACCTCAAATGTACAGTATCCCAAGGAAATCAAGTACTTAATTTACTAACTCTATGATACTCATAAATGGGTTTCTTTTTGGTTATGAGTGGAAAGTTTTCAGTTGTCAGCCCTACATATAAGAATCTGATTATTATTTTTTTTCAGAAGACAGTTTCCATTTTCTGATCAGGTTTAACCAGGACCTTGGCTTTGTTTGAGAAAAAAACAAGTGTCCTGACGTGGCACTGAAAGAATACAAACTTAAGAAAAGACCACCATCTGCTGAGTAACCATCACTCCTTGCTAGAACATTTAAGGATATTTGGAGATTTTCTCACAACTTCATTATTCTGATAACCACCAGAAACACCATAAGGTAAAATACAACGGTATGAAATGATTTCATGTCATTTCATTTGCAAAACAAAAGACACTGAACACAGCATGCCCCTTAGTGTTCCGATTACAGGTTTAATGATAGTTTATCTATACTTGTTATGAGTGCCAATTCAAATGACCTTACAGTAAAAAGCAGATCAGTTACTACTTTCCCCCCTTTTTGTTTAGTAAGTATGAAAAAAGTGGAGTGCAGTTTCTTATGTTTTCAAACAAAGTTGAAAATTGGCATGTTCACAAGTAATTATTTTAGGGCAGAACTATTATGTGATAAATATTAACAGGTAACTTCAAGGAAAAGTTAATTGCTATACAAAAGTTAATAATGTAATAGCTCCAAGAGTTGAGTTATGCAATATTACATGAACAAGTTTTAAAACAAATTCTGTTTCTTGTATCTACGTATATACAGCAGTATACCACATCTATGTTTAACTACTTTGCTTATCAGCACTTTCTATAAAGAATAAATAGTACATAAAAAAATCAAATTGAGGTATTTGAAAATCAGTTTCTATACTGACTTTCCCTGACTGTACCAAAATATCAAAATACTGCAACTGAACTTTGATTTTGAAAGTATACTGGAGAAGATGCTCTAAAAAAAGAAGTTGAAAATTTTTTAAAATTTATTTTAAGAACTAATTCTGTGAACATGATCTTCAATTCTCTCAGCAAAAAGATCAGAGTAAAGGCTTCTTTCTTTACATGTGACATAAAGGACTCGCATTTCTAAATTTCTCTCTCCAGTGAACTCTTCTGTGTATTTCGTGAGAATAGTCATATACTGTAACTTAGCATGTATCTTACTCACATGCTTGACTGAAAATATATTAATAAATATGGAGGACTTTGTCTCCATACAAAGCAGTCTCATATGCATTAAAATCATTCGATACAACCAGTTGTAATCTAGGCACTGCAGAGCACACTATTTTTTCCACTAAGTATTCCACATAATGGAGGGGATAGAGAATGCTGCCTGTTCCTTGCAGAAGTTGCATAAGAATACTCACAGCAAAACTTTAGCATGCACAAGGAATCTGTTCCAAAAGAAAAATGACAAAAGTCAGACCACAACACCCCTTGACAAGATTCGTAGCTGTCAGTATTCAGGATCCCTTACCGGTATTCCACAGCTTCACCTCTCCAGCTTGACCTTCACAGAATATCTTGCAGTCACCCACTATTTCAGGGACTTCCTTATAGAGAAAACTGAACATATACTGGAGAAGGAAACACCAATGGAGGTCCTTTGGTGGATTGTAAACAATGAGGTCTGAAATTCTAAACTGATTCTTTGTCACACTGGCACAGACAGCTGAAGACAGGCCTTAATCAGCTTCTTTCTTTCTGTAACATTTTGAAAATGAAAGAAGTAGTCATGCTTTTTTGGAGTCCCAAACTAGCCACTTTGCTCTGTTATATTAGTAAGAGCAGCCTTAGCAGCTAAAATTACAATATGATAACTGCTGGATTTTCCTAGCTTGAACACTGTAAACTACTTTCTTTTCCTGCAGCATTGGGCTAAAATGCATGCATATAAATGGACATGAATTAGAGGTTGAATATAAATGGACATGAATTAGAGGAGACAGCACTGTAACTTCCCTGAAGGTAGACAGTGTTATCATGGGGCAACTGCTCCCACCATACCTAAATAATTCAAAAACCTGAAGATTATCTTTTCTCCGGGTTGAGAAATGTATCATGTACCTGATGGAAATAGTTCCTAATCTGAGTTTCAGCTAAAAAATTATCATAATATCATTGACCTAGAAACTAAAAATGTATTGCAGCCATAATCAACGGTAATACACTTGATTTGCATGGGCTATATTCATTTTTCTAAAAAGTCTTAAGTAAAATATATATTTCTCTTCTAGTGCACATGTATTTTAGACTCGATCATTCTTAGATTTCATAACAACATACATGTAAAGAAGCATATCAGAGTCAATTAAAACATCCTTTTAAAAACCACATTTTTAATTACTATTTGATAAAGAAACATAACCAAATCACAAAAAAATAATTATGTCATACCCTGCTGTTTGTTGAGGATGCATTCCTGAAAAGTACAATGGTTAACGGTTTGTAATTTTTCCCACTAGTTTGAAGGTAAGGCAGATGTGTGTATTTCTTAATTTTCTATACAATGTAAATACACAAGGACAGTACATACGACATGGAAGATGGACCTCTATGAGCATCAATGGGAGAAGATGCTGAATTTCAGCAGCTGGCTTTTTGGAACAGGCTGGTATTCAAAAAGAACTCATCTGCTTCATCTACAAAACTGAACACTTGTAAAACATTTAGTTCTTGCTGATTAATTAAAGTCAATCAAGTCAATAAAAGGTCAAAGACAGAAAAACACAGTAATGATGATAGTCATTGGAGCATGGTATTAAATGATTGATGATGGAACTCCAAAATGATAACTAGAAAAACTACAGATAGCAAAGTGGTATATTTGTATTTCATTATACTGTGACAATAATTTAAATAAATTTTATCTAGATAGCTGTGGGACACAAGAAAAGTTCTAATTGCTTACATTTCTGTAAAATTATAATGAAAATTAATGTATTTTCTTTAGTTCTTAGAGAAAAACTCTGCTATTAATGAGAAATCTGTTTGCTGCAGAACAAAACTGGATTAATTCAAATGAGATACAGTAAACTTCGTCTGGTGATTCTAATTCTCAGGAAACTGAGATTTTAACAGTGATGAGAACAAATTCATCAGTATCTTCAAAAGTTACACACTGAATGTTGAAAAATAAAAAAATGGAAAAATGAAAAAATATTTTATTTCAACAACAAGTTTAGGATCAATTTTCAGTTCCGTTTCAAAGATGTTTTCTGGTGCTACAGTAACAATAATTTCATTTTCTCATTAGCCTGAAATGAAGTGCAACATCCTTAACATTAAAAGGCACACTTTTCAATCTCTGAACTGGCATGTCATTCAACACATTCAGCTCCTCAGGTTAATTTTGCTGGCTGCTGTGCATCAGCAAACCACTTGCCACGTTCCGAACGAAAAATCCCCAGCAAAGCTCGTATCTCAGAGTAGTATTTGAAGAAACAAGTCAGAACAGTCTACGTGAAGCTCATTTTTGTATGGCAAACAGTTGGCTACTTCCCTTTTATTACATTATGCTTTAGAGACGTTCAGGAACCAATCACACCACATTCATTATCACTCCAAAGAGGTCCATTATTATTACGTGTAGGCAAGAAACAGCAGATTACACAGATCTGTCACATGTAGATGTTTCCATTGGGTTTGTTTCTATACAGACATTGTAACAGAGTATAAAATCCAGTGTAGAACACACTTCACCATGAAACGCGCACAATGAGTCATGGAGAGAGGAGTTGTTCACTGGCTAGTCAAGTACAAGAGAGAACACCAGGACTAGCAAAGAGATATTTGCTCATTTTGATTAGACAGTTACGTCATGAAAACAGAGGGAAGCAAGTTTTCATTTCAGGAGAAGATTAAATCTTGAACTCCAGAAGTATTTTAAAGAAAAAATTGAGTATAAGGGTTAACATGTTGCACTCAGAATCTGGGCATCCCTTGACTAAGATGCCACACGTTAATGTAGGGAAAACTAGATGTCAGGCAGGCGCAAAGACAGAAACCCCTGACAGTTCATGGATGAAAGAGAAAGAAAGAGACTCTTTCCATTTTAATCTTAGGTTTTGACTTATCTGGATGAAATAAGTCTAATTCCTCATTCTCCTCCCACACAGTCACATGCACGAGGGGTCATCTGACGTCTTGGAGAGACGATTCAGTTTACTACACTTGCAGAAATATGATACATTTTTGAGAAGATAGATTATTCTAAAACTCGTAAATTGATACCCTGCTAAATATGCAACAACTGACTCAAACAATGTTTCACACATACTACCAATAACCTTTCAATGTCATGAGGGTGTGTATTTGAAATACCAAATAAGCACCTAAAAGCTCGCTTACCCAGACGAGACCCAAGAGCCACTAGGATCCAGAAAGAAATGAGATAGGGTACGTGAACATTATATCAACTGAGAGCAAGTATATTTAATCTGTGTTTAATATTACCTCTGTTACTTCTGTTTCATGCATCTGGCAATTTAACCTTGTCTCAGAATGCTTCAAACCCCATAACTGAAGTGCTGAGGGGAAAATGCCTTCATCTAGTTCCCCAGACTGCACAAAAGTAAGGTCAACAGCACAGATGACAGAGTTTAAACTTCCTTGCCTTTGTTGTCAACAATTCTGCTATAGATGTCTTTACCTTGATTTTGGACTTTACTTCACAGTTACCCTTGTTCTGCCCAATAATAAGCTTTTGCTCAATATGACTGAACTTCACTTTCAGTTATCTTGATCCCCCCTTTAAAAAAAAACCCAACAAACATTCTGCTTTTAAAAATTAAACTTAGATATTTGATTTTTAGAGCTACGGACTGTTTCTTTGGCTGAACTGGACTTGTTCTTTTCTCTAAATTCCTTAACAGTCTAGCCCCAAGCTTTTGTTTCTTGATGCAGTGCTGGAAGTAAGGATTTAACCCAGACTTATTCTACTCTTTTTCTTACCACTGGGTTTTTACCTCCCTTGAGGAGAGAGAGATGTCTTTTTTTATATGTCAACTTATCAGAATGGGAGGGGGTTACTTACATCTACCAGTATATCCCATTACAGTATCTTATCTGCAAATAGTTATGATTAAAATATTTCCTCTTATGCATAAACTTTTTGACATGAATTAAGTAGGAAAGATAAATTATAATAACCTATTGTTGTTCACAATAATTTTAATGCCATAACATTTCAGAGATTGATAAAATCAGAAACTTGCTACAGTATTTGTCCACATTAAAATTATACAATATTAAATTCTGCATTCTATGAAAAATATAAAAGTAAATAAGAATTATTCAATATACCCTATTCTCAGATCTATCCAAATGACATTATGGATTCATCTTTCTTATCTTCTAACATTAATAATTATTTACTATGCTGGTAAAGTTAGGAGTCACCCATGAAACTATAACATTGAAATTGTGTTTTGTCCCAGAACATCACTCAGTAGCGACCCTAGTGAGGAACTGTGAGTCAAAAAAAGACTTTTTGCATCATGACATAGTAAACGTGACAGAACCACACACCACACCATCTATTTGTTTGCAAAATAGTGTACTGAGAATGCAGTCCTTGTCCCAGGCAACTGAATCCAGGACAAAGATTTATGCAGCTACAGTACTAAAATGATCTTGTCATCTACCTTTGCACAGCCACAGTGGTCTAGAAAAAAAAATGTCCTCAGACTGAACTCACATAAGACAAACTCAGGAGATTGAGATCTAAAGCCTTACCACTGGTGAATGGCTGTCTTGCTCCTGCTGTACACTCAGTGGTACTTAGGTTGCCCTGACTCTAGACAGCCTTGTGCTACATTAGTAAATTGAATCAATCACAGAAAGGTCCAGCAAACAATAAAGCTGCTAAAAAGGAGTGCGTGGAAATGTGTAGATGGAAGCAGAGCAAGGAGGAAGGACGCCCCTTTCCAGAAGTCACAGTTACTAGGTTGTCTTTTAACTTCACCGTAACAGATTGATCTGAATTTTAAAAAATGGTATTTTTTTCTCCATATTTATTCTGAAAATACATTAATGAAGCACTCACTGACATTTATAGAAACAAGTAAACAATAAATGCAGTTCCTTCCCCGCTGGTGTCTTTGGTTCTATGCCAATCAAGAATTTTATCAATTAGATATTTTTTTCTGGTCTTTGGAAGATTTATTAGGAGCTCATTTTACATAGGCAAATCAGTCACCAGCTGGTGACCGGTCAGTCACCAGCACGATGACCATGAGCCAGCAATGAGCCCTTGTGGCCAAGAAGGCCAATGGCATCCTGGGGTGGCCAGCAGGTCGAGGGAGGTCATCCTCCCCCTCTACTCTGCCCTGGTGAGGCCACATCTGGAGCAGTGTGTCCAGTTCTGGGCTCCCTGGTTGAAGAAGGACGGGGAACTGCTGGAGAGGGTTCAGCAAAGGGCTATAAAGATGATCAGGGGACTAGAACTCTCTTATGAAGAAAGGCTGAGAGACTTGGGTCTTTTTAGTCTGGAAAAAAGATGACTGAGGGGGGATCTTTTCAATGCTTACTAATACTTAAAAGGGTGGGTGTCAGGAGGATGGGGCCAGGCTCTTTTCAGCAGTGCCCAGTGAGAGAACAAGAGGTAACGGGCACAAACTTGAACACAGGAAGTTCCATCTAAACATGAGGAACAACTTCTTTGAGGGTGGCGGAGCACTGGAACAGCCTGCCCAGAGAGGTGGTGGAGTCTCCTTCTCTGGAGACATTCAAAACCCACCTGGAAGTGTTCCTTTGCAACCTGCTCTAGGTGACCCTGCTCTGGCAGGGGGCTTGGACGAGATGATCTCCAGAGGTCCCTTCCAACCCCTATCATTCTGTGATTCTCTGTGATTCTGTGGTAAGCAGTACTGCTCTCCTATTAACTTTAATGGATCCTTTAGCAAAGCAGACGTTTTTGGAATGTGTAATAAGAAAAAACATCCATAAATGCATGGTGTGCAGAACTACTCTTGGAATGAGGAATATGAAAACTAATCTACTCTTTGCACCAGTCTTCCAAATCTCAGAAATTCTTTCCAAAAGCTATCAGAATGGTGCAGGCATAAGGATAGTCCTCTCAGATCATTTCTGCATAGGGAAAAGAGGAAGTGGATAGTCCTAAGGGGTAGAATTGTTAGTCCCACAGCTCATGCAAATGAGAAGGAAGAATCATATGACAAGGAATGAGGATGGAGAGGAGTTTTGATAGTAGTGAGCTATTGGATGAACTCTTGGAAGCATACAAATTTCAGTGCCAAGCTTTACATCAACTCATGGATTTACTGACCCAGAACTGAAAACCTACTAGCTGCTAGACTTAAAAACAATGTCTATTCAGATGGTTGCAAAACTTTTAAACTTTTTACTGCCTTGAAGTTAGAAATGAAAGTCCAAACCAGCCCAATTAATTTCCTTAAAGAAATTTACACCCTGTGAACTGAATCTGTCATGAAAGAAACTGCTGTCTTACAACATCCTTCTAAGGAGAACTGAATGTTAGTGAATATGATTATGTTAGATTGCTTAAAAAACAGGTTGAAGATTACATATTATGACTGTAGTACAAGAATTAATAGGAGCATTACTTCGAAAGCACAGATCATTCTAGCCTCTGTGAAAATATAAGGACCAAGCCTGTTGTGATGTGTTGCAATGAAACAACTTTGATTAAAGAGACTAACACATAATCAAATATTGATTTAAGAATAATTCTTAAACTACTTACAGGTATTTCACTGGCAAAAAACCCTATACATTCCAGATTGCCAATCTGAGCCACACATGGCTGACAAACATTTCAAAGTAGCCCTTTTACTGGAGCTACTTCAACTAACCAGTTATGACAGAGAATGCTAAGTAGTCTGAACCCCTGGCTACAGGAGAAGTAGAATCAGCAGAATCTTATGAAACCAGTAGTGGGGATTCCCCTGGGGGTCAGCCGCATGCCCAGCTGAGCTACATTCTGCAGTGAAGCAATAGGATCACCGATAAATCACTACCCTCTTCTGGAAATTACTTACTTCCAGAGTTTCTAGATTCACCTGTTGCAAGTACATGACAAGAATGTTGCAGTTCTCTGTTATAGAAACATCTTATGTAAGTCTCTAAGTCCACCTTTATATCAAATTTATAGGTTTCATAAATGAACACTTATCCTGAAATCTACTGAGGTCTTTAGAGGGGCTCCCTTATTTGCCTTCAGGGAACCAGCAATCTGGAGCAACAGCTTAAAAAAAACCCAGAAAAGCAGAAGTGACAGTCACTAAATGCATGGAAGAAAGTTTAATGGTGAGTTTCTGAAAAAAGAAAAGGTCAACCTTCTAACTGTGAATTAAAAACACGGGAAAATAGGGGAAATTTACCACAGAGATAAGCTGGAAATACACAGATAATGATCCAACATTCAAAGAGTTATTACAAACAAAATGGTATGTCATCGAGGTAATGCAGAAGTACAAACACGCGGCCAACTTCCCCTTTTCTGTCTCCCCCCTCTCGTTACCGCTTCCCCAAGGCAGGGGCCCGGTCTCTCTCCCTCCCGATGTTTCGGGCCCAGCGCGCGGCCTGGGCGCACCCTGTCGGGGCGGAGCCGGCGGCAGCTGTCCTGCGCGCCTCGCCTCTGCTCACAGCCCGCCCGCGCGGCGCGGGGGAACCGCCGGGGCTCCAGCGCCGCCTCCGCCGCCGCGGGCGGCCGCGGGGCTCCTCCGCTTACGGTGGCGCACGCCATCCCGACCTGACCAGCGCGTGAATTCCCCCAAGAGTTGCGGAGCGCTCGGCCGCCTCCCTCCGCGTCACTGCCGCGAGTGGTGCCCGCAGCAGCTGGGGCACAGCTGTAGGGCTGCTGGCGGCTCCTCCTACCCCGCACGCCCGCGGCGCAGGGGCGGAAGGAGCACCCCCACCTCAAGCCCAGAGTGGAAGTTGAGGTGGTAACTTCTGCACTTGATCATCAGCAGCTAAAGC
>VYZM01003870.1:16283-29416 GCA_013398915.1 Dromas ardeola | reverse complement strand
TCTGGGAAGTTGAAGTCCCCCAACAAAGGATTTGTTGTGGCAGTTGATTTTTCTTGTTTTAAACTTTCAGTTTACTGAGATGTGGGAACACCTAGCCTTTCCATAAGAAAAGATGTGGTGTCATTGTGTTTTTTTCAAGAGTGGAGGGATTTGGTGTTTTTGTGACAGCATGGATGTTGTTAATTTTTATTACAAAACTTCAGAAGTGTTAACAGGGAAAGAACTGTGAATACTGAACTTCTTGAGGACTTCTTTATGTTGAAAAGATTAATGTCTTACAACCTTGCAAGCATGGCTGTTTCCCCTAGTCTGATTTTTGTTATCTTGGGAAATTTTAAACCTTTAAGGATTTCACACTGTTCTCAGTTTCTTCATCTTTTTCAGCTGAATTAATTGCAAGACAATATCAAAGCTGGTATCCTTAAAATGTTAGCGTGAGAAACGTGTTTCACACACTTCGCTTTCTAATGAGGTAAAGAAAAAGAGACTTCTCCATTATGCCCACACTGAGCATCTGGGAGGTCAGATTGAGTGGATCACCAAATATTCATATTAAGCAGTTGAAATGTCAATTAATATTAGATAAAGTTTAATGGGCTAAAACGAAATGGATGCTCTTGTTCTGATGTGCTCTCAGATGCATACCTGTATATTCTTCAAACACTTTGGCCTCCAGTGATGTAAAGCAGCTTGCAGTGTTTTCTTATTTTAAAAAGTGTATGTTGGTTACAAACTGATAAAGGTTGTACAAAACCACCAGTTCCCTCCTCCTCCTCTCTCAGGCAAATGATACCCGGAAGATATCAGCAGCAATTCAGTTCACTCTTTAGAAAGCGTATTCTTCTCTCAAGCCTTCCCAGGCAAATGAAAGCCCTTTGAGAGAAATCCTGTCAAAGATTTTAGCAGTTTTGACTGTACACCAACTGTGCACAACTTAAGCATTCAAATGGAAAACTTTGAGAGTACATAAAGCTCTAAGTCATGAGAACTCCCTGTGCTGGTGGGACTTTTTTTTTTTTTTTTGAGGGTGGTAATTCAAGGTTACTGTCTTGGTCAGAATGTTTTGACCACAAGCATAGTCTTGAGAAAAGGGAAGGGAATGGTTCATACCCTATGGTTTGAGTTATACAGCCATTAGCTCATGAACCAAAATGCATCATTACTATCATCCAGTTAGTGTTATCATGAAAACTGTCAGATTCAAATGCTTGAGAGCTCTTGTAACTGTTGCCATGGTAATATCAGAGTGGGAATGTGGTTGTTTTCATCCGTATCCCATGTTCAGCTAAATTCCTTTGCAGTCGTTTCACTGTGAAAGGAAGGTACCGTATTGTACCAGGCTAGATATTTTTTTGAGTTAACCAGGGACAAATGAAGACTGGAATTAACACTTTCTTCAAAAATGATCTATAAATACTAGATAAAAGTGATCTAATTTTCTTTGCTTTTAGTTTGACTGTGTGCCGACAGTCCTAATGTAAAATACTCTCTGTGGAGTTACTGACCTGCTATTCATGCGATTGTGTCATGTCTTGCAATTCCTTTAGTTCAGGCCATAATGAAAAGCGTGCACTGCAAACACAAACTAAAAAATTTGCTAGAAGAATGGATTTACCTAACAGATTTTTATTTTCTTCAGAAGAGGAGAAGTGAAAACACTTGTCCCTAGAAATTCAGATCCTGCTTTCTGATTTGGCCTCACTTTTAATGCTTTCCCTTACTACTGTGCTTCCCCTATAGTTTTTAATCTGTGAGGTGTTGATCAGTTGCTGTGTTTTTAGTTTCACTCTTCTGTTTTCTGACATTCAAGAGCTTTTTTTAACTGACCTACCATAAGAAGTTGCTCTCCACAGCCCTCCCACAGCCTCCCACCCCAGAAAGCCTTTGACTTCTCTCTTGCCGTGGGTACAAAGCAAAGACAACATTCTCTCCTTTCTGACCTACATTTTCACAGTGCGGCATGTCAATGCTGGCGGTGCAGCTTCCCTGCATCCCCCAGTGCTCCCTCCCGAGAGTGGCTAGGTTGTAGGAAGCAGAGCTGGAGATGGGAGGCGGGATTGGATGGATTAGGGCTGTGATCTGTAGTAACACAGCAAATGTCGTGTCTATTGGGTATGATCTGCAATCTGAAATCGTTGTGGTCAGCAAGGGTGAGGCTGCGTGCCACCCGAATCACATGGTGTTCTGAAAGAGCAATCTGAAATGAAAAGGATGATAATGCTCTTAAAATCTGATAGGTACAGTTATCATAGTAGAGTAATTAATTGTCCAATATTTATTTGTGGTATTTGACAGCATAAAATAGGGATTAAGAAATGGGTTTTAAAATTGGAAAAATATGTAAACAACTACTGATGCTTTTGCAAATCAGTTACAAGCCTGTTCTTGCTAATAGCACAAATGTTAAGAAATAGTAACTTCTGTATTGGCGTCTTCCCTTTCCCTTTCATCTCCTCCTATAGGAAGTTTTCACACATTTCAATGACTGTTCATTCAAGAAATGAGATTTTTTCTTGCACTGTGGGATTATGTAGGTATTTTAGATTGAAGTATGATTGGGGATTGTGTTAAATGTATTAGGAAAATTAGTAGAATGGGGAGGCAGTCTAAAGTAGTGGCTTCTAGGTGCTTCCCTCCCCTCCAGTGCCTGATTTAGCATGGATTTTGAGACAGTGCATATCTTAACATGTTAATATATTCTGAAAATATTTTGTAAATATGGACTGACACATTTTATATTACTGCATTGCAAAGAAAAGCAAGCTTTAAATTGCTATTCCAGTAAGGTTAACCTGAAAGCCAGTCTGTTTCATCTCTTCTAGATCACTGCCATCATATAATTTTAAATTTATAGGACATAAAAATAATTTATGACATTTAAGTGAAGATCCTAATGGACACTGAATTCTCCCTCAGATCAACCACTGAGTCTTGGAAGTACCTTTATCTGTATTTTTTTTTTTTTTTCAGACTATAACAGATCATGAACTTTACCTATGAGAAATCTGCCAATGGCTGGGGATAGGATCAGTTGTATTACACCAAAACCTGTAGTTGTGCATTTTCCATGCTCAAATCTATTGATGTGTGATCTGCAAATAACCCACATCACTGATTTAATTGGAGATGTGAAAGAAACAGTTCTGTTGTTGGTGAACAACAATTTTTTGTGGGACTTAATTTTGGTCATCTAGTATCAATGTGTAAATTTTTATTTAGTTGAAAGTTTAGTTGAAAAAATACAGAATTCCAATCTCTGTTTTTGTTACCGTGCTTCAGTTTTCTAAGATTTTTTTTGTCATAATGATGGTACTGATGACGTTGCGTACTTTTTTCCTATAATAAATTTTGAGTCATCATGACTTTGTTTTCAACCTGAAGCAGACACAGGGAAGTTAAAAACACTTAAAGCAAATATTATGCAAACTTATATACCTCTGAGTGAAGTAGTTAATCCTGTCTTTTCTTTTTTTCTTCTTACTGCACTGCAGACATGTTAGACTTTTAGATACAAGCTTGTATCCTATTGCTAACGAAAATGCATTTTTTTCTTGCTTTATGGGGAAAGGAAGTGAGAGAACCTGTTAAAGATTTTAATGATATAAATAATTATTGCACTATTTTGAACGTGAGCTGTTTTTATATTCTAGTAGAGTGAGCAAATAGCTTAAACGCAAGCTAGAAAACAGTAAAAACATTCAGAGAACGGAATGTAGGTCTCTCATTCCATAATTGCATATTTCATCATACAAGCTGTCCCTACGGCTTCTGAAAGCTTTGTAACAAACTGTGCAAGAAAACAGTACTTGGATACAAATGATTTAAGTAACCTTTGGCTGTCTTGATAATGATTCAAATATATTCATACAGTAGTTTCAACTTATACCCAAGCATTAATACAATTTTTAAAAAAAATATGTTGGACCCTTAAAAGGGCATTAAAAATGGCTTTTTGTTTAGTATCTTATATTCTTCACTAGTATTTTAACTAGCAAAGTTTGATATATTGAACTGTTAGGCATTGTACCGTAATTCTGCCAAGCCCAGGCAGTTTGGCATCATGCATGAGTTCCGAAGTGGAGTACCCAAGAGGTGGTTTGGCTGCCAGACTTTATGATTCAAGTGCCAAACTATTTAAGGTTTAGTTATTAACCTCTTGGACTATACCCAGAAGCCAGTAACAGCATTTTGGACTAGCCAGAGTTGGTAAAATCCAAGTCTAGCTTGAAAGTGCTGAAGGCAGGGAACAGTGTTGAAGTCCTCTCCAAGAGGATAGACTGTGTTCTTGGCCAGCATTACTTGAGGAGAGGCCATTTATGGGATTGTACATCTTCCAGAACCAAATAACCCTTGAGTAGTAGCTGGCTTTCAACGCTTACTCTGGTTGTCTAAAACTTGCACTGTTGTGTGAAGCTTGGATATAGTTAACTTAAGCCAGGTGGCTTTCAGCTGGGGTACTAACTGGGGTCTGGGTTAGCTGGAAGGAAGCAGGCAGATGGAATGTGAAGAAAACTACAAATGGGTGTTGAAAGAACACTCCCAAAGACTTTTTCTAATGCAGCTTGCATCTCTGTGTTATATGAACGCCAATAGCCATCACGAAAACTAAATAGATGCGCTTTCAATCTAGTTGGAGCAATCTGTTCTGCAGAGAGGTACTATTTTTACGCACATTTACTTTCCCCAGAAACGGACATTTCTACAATTTGAGGTATTTTGAAAAATGCACAGAAGTGTTGTTATCATACTTCAAATACAGCAGGTGACAAGCAAATTCTCATCTTCAATAAAACCTCCTAGAATTTCTTCAGAGGTCTAGTCCAGTGTGATACAGTCTGTTCATGTGTGTAAGTTCCCGGATACAGTCAGTCTTAGGGCTGCTGAGAGTGCTCAGTAATATGATTTGTCTTTTCATTACAAAGAAAAAAAACCTGCTGTGATCTCTGTATCGTGCATGGTATGAAAACTAGGCTTTAGGAACTCGGGAACACTAGAAAAGTTATGCTAAAGGTAATGTTAAAGCTAGAAATTTATTTCTTCCTGAGCAGCTTTCCCATAAAAAGCGAAGTCTGAAGACCATAAATATAATCAATTTTATTAAATAATAAAAGTACATCAAATATTTGTATTTTATCCAATTAAAAAGTCCCAGTCAAACAGAAAACTAATCACAGTTCCATCATTTGCTGCTAAATCAGAGGTGGGTATTGCCTACCCTGGCACTGTGACAAACAGTAATAACCTGAATCTGATACAACTCTGCTGTAACTTTGTTGGAAAAAAAACTTTAAAAGTTCTGTTTGTTAAAAAAACTGGAAACCTGTAAATAGCGTTAACCTGCTTCTCACAACTTATTTTCAGTGGTATGTGTTGTGGCTTTAATTTCTAAAATTGCTCAGATTTTGTTCTTGCCCATATTGCTATCTGGAACTCTCAATCTTGCCATGACCTAGTTTTCCCCACCTATAAAGTAAGGTGTGTGGCTTAGTTTTCTCCAGCAGACCTATTTTTCACTTGACTGATCCTTTTTCTTTTTGGCAGGCAGGAAAGAGCAAAATCAACAAAGATTTGGTTGGTTTTCTCCCTCTTCCCACAAAATGGGACATTTTTGAGACTACAGTGAAAGACTTGAAGTTCCTTGAAGTTCCATTTTGCATTTCTCATCAGCCTTTGAGTTATCTTGAAGTTACGTGAGGAAATTACTAATTGAATCTGCTATTAAAGATGCCAAGATGATGTTACTTGGCAACAGATTTTTAGGAGCTCACCCTATGACTTCTAGAGAATGAAGTAACTTAGTCGGCTTTTTGAGGAGAATCTAGTTGAATCCACAGTTCAACCTAGAACACCACTTGCATTTCCAAAGGTGATGTACAAAGCGGCAATCTTCTGAACTTTGATTTCATTTATCCCTCCTTCCTAACCAAAATAAGCAACCTTCCCAAAACTGGACCTACTTTGAGGGTACTTAGTGTTTTAGGGTGAATTGGCAATGTCTTACTAAGTGTGACATTGCTGAATGTGTTGTACCTTAATGAAGTGTATAACTTTAATGTGGTATTTGAAGGTAAAACTGATCTGCCCTTCGTGCATTTCCTTAGTTTCTCATTTTTCATTTTATAGCAGTTCTAGATAACAGGAAATCATTACATTGGAGAGAACTAGAGCTATGAATGCATTTTTAAAACAAAATTTTTGTGGAAAATATGCTCAATTATATTTTATTGGCACATAAATCAGCAGTTGTACCACCAAAGTGTGCATGCTTATTATTGCACATTAACACAAAAATCCTTATATACCATCTTCCTTTTTCCTCAAATTTGCTGGGAAAACCTTTTGGTTATAGTTTCACAATATTTGTGTTATCGAGAGCTATACTTTTTTAACTTAAAAAAATAATTTTCAGTCTCCACTATGTGATGGGGGTCAACTAAAGGCTGTCCCATTAAGCTCATCCATTTTCACTGTACATGCGTTCAGCGGTATTTACAAATTGCACGTGGAGTACATCTGACAGAGGGAGCGTTGTCCTTCTAGTGCAGTTTACGATGGCGATACCTGCCTGCTTTTTCTTTTGCTGCATTGGCACAGGCATTGTGCTTATTTTGTTGTAAGTGGTTCCAGTATTTGATCAGTTCACTAGGTTGGAACTGATGGGAGGTAATTAGGTGGCTATATTTACAGCTGGAGTAAGAAACTCGCCAGTGATTGAAGACAAACTCATTGGGTGGAGGCATAGGGTCAATTCGCAGCTTGGCAAGACAGATCCCCACATATACATCCTCTAAATGTAAACGTCTGATGCTTAGGGAAACTTTAAATATTTTTTCAGCTAAATCTCCAGAAAAAACATAACCAGTTCCAGAGCAGAATACAGGATAACGTTCACTTGGATACAAATCAGGTGGCATGTACCACTTGCTATCCCTGTTCCTATTAGGTGCATAACCTCTCATTAAATAACCTGTAAAATACTTGTGCCTTGGAGGAAGTTCTGGTTTCAGAAGCTTGTGTATTAAGTACTCAGTATTGACAAACATATCACTGTCAGTTTTCATAACGTATGGAACATGTGGACAGTAAGACGCAACCCAGTTCATTCCCATCAGAGTCTTAATGGTTAAATTATAGTAGGTGTCTAAGTATTCTTGTTGAATGATGTCATGGTACTGCCTGCTTTCCTCTAGTATGGCACGCTGGAGGTATCCATTTATCTTGATGCTTAACCCCAGCAAAAAAATACGAACAATTTGGATGCCAGGTGTCAGGCTTTCATTACCCCAAGTTTGTCGAATAGCTTGTCTAGCTTCCACCTGGCCCGGCTCTGCAGCTATGAGCAATATTAGAAAAGGGGTCTTCTCCTGGCATTTCTCAGGCTCGTTGATGATGTATTTGAAATGATACGAAGCTGGATGCCCAGTACCTTTCTCATTGTAAATACTTCCGTTGGCACTGAGTGTATTTTCCAAACCAGTTACTCCTTGCGGTGACAGATCCGTGTTGTTGGAGTTGGTGACTGTTAAAGGCCTGAGCGTCTGAGGTACGGTGTCTTTCCATGTGTTCCTTAGAGAGCTGTGGTTTGTCTCACTTTTTGTAGATCTAAATCCTCGTATAGTATAAGCCATGGGATTTTCTTTGAATCCAGCCCTGCCTGGTAGCCAGTCGTGATGATTGAAGAACAGAAACATAGCAAAAAGAAATACGAGAGAGACCAGGCCAATGAGATGGGTGCGAAATAGAGACCTTTTGGTATTCCAGGTCATCTTTGCAACGCAGCAGAGTCGTCTCCTCCACTGAAGCATGTTGTAAGAATCCAACGATGGGGGTATGAGACAATGGCCAAGCAAAATGCTTTTTCGATCGTTTTTGAATCCACTGCTATTCTTTGGTATTCATTTTCTTTTGTTCATGTCGAGAAATTGTTTCCAAATGGCTCACTCTGCAAAGATTTAGAAAAAGAAAATCAGAAATCTTTAATTTTATGTGCTTATAATATAAAAGGTTACAATGAGAAAGCAGATGTAAACATAAAATTGATTTCAATTTTTTTTGAAAAATCCAGCCCATGTTAATATAAACAAGGCTTGATTATTTTTTTTTTCATGCTAAAAACCAGCCTTGTTTTATGATTAAAGTTGACTTGGTTTGTTAGCTTTTAAGAATGCTTTTTTCATGGTAGAAATTTTGACAAACATCCTGGGTACCAAAGATATAAAAAAATTAATACATTGATCATGTTAGCGGGAAAAATTGTGAAGTAGACATAAATAGCTTCATGTATAGTGATTGTGAAATCCTTGTACAGTATTTGAGAAGGACTAAATGAAAAGGCCTTGATACCAGATGGAAGGTTTATTGGCATTAATTAAAATTGATTTGACGTGCAGAGGCTAGTATGGCTCGCAGTTTAAAAACCTTTTTTGTAAAATGGTCATGTATTGGTGGTGGGACAGACGGCGCAAGGTTGATTATGGCAGAGTTGTGTTAGTCACAGTACACTGCTTGGCATGTTTCCACTGGCCCCGACTGTGTTCAGAAAGTCAATGAGAAGATGCACCTGTCAAAATTAATTTTCAGGGTCCAGTAACCTCACTGCACAGCTCTCAGATGGTAACGCAGGATAACATTTTCGGTCATCTTTCAGGCACCTTTAACCTTCTACTCCACATTGAAGGAAAATATTGAATGGAACACTTGACTGTTGTGCCAGGCTCACATGCAGTTGATGTAGAATTAAGCTGTTGATTTTTTTAGTAGGCAGAGATCTTAGGTAAATGTTCATATCTACTGGAAGGAAAATTATACAGCAATAAGTTACTGGCAAACTATCTGAGGAACATCATTTTTGGGTTTTTTCTCTATAAATTTATATGTAACTACTATAATTCTGGTATCATACAGAAATTCCAAGTATTGTTACCAGCAGCTGTAACCGTAGGAAAAAGTGCCAATGTAGTCTGTGCTTCATTTTCTCTTAAATTTTTTTCATATTCAAGAACAGAGTCAATATGGCAGCTTCATGATGCTGCATATTAAAAGCTGATCACATCATCTCGTAAATGAACCTTTCACTGCACAGTAGCAATTCGTTTGTGATTTTCAATTTGCTTTAATTTATTTCTGGGCCCCAGGGTTTTGTATAGGAAAAAGGATGATGGTTGAACAAGAGTCCATAGAAAATGCTATTTCTAATATAAATGTATAATTTATTAATTGCTTTGCTATCTTCTAAAACCAATATTTGGATTAATTTCTACATTTAAAAACTAAGTGACATGTTATATGGGAAATTACAGGATTTTACATTGTAAGGAAGTAATTTAAGATGAGATGGCAGTTGAATAATATATCATTAAATCGTATGTGTGTGACAACATTCAATTTGCCTGGTTCATGTAAAGGAAAATTTGTATTTCAAAAGGGTAGGGAGAGACGCATAACTGAGCTTTATTTTAATTACTGTATGTCAGTTTATATATAAACAAAATAACGGGTATGCAGAAGACGCCTCATTCACAATATTTGGAAGCAAGAGGGAAACAGTATTGCACCGGGTTGGAATTGTCTCTCTTGCTAACCTCCACTAGGAGGAGCAAGTAAGTGGGGATTTTAACTGTGCCTTGAAACAATGTAAATGTATCTAAAAAGGCGACACTGCTCCTTAATTCTCTTTCTGAAATAGCAAAATATTAAGCTCTTTTCTGTCGTTGTGCTGTTACACAGCCTTCATAAATTATTTTCTGAAGCTCACCGAAAGGATTTCTGATTTTTATTTTTTTAAACTGCTTGGGACTGATGCCACTTATGGAAGACTGAGCTATCTTTATAAAAATTATTTTTCCAGTCCACAGCTGTTAAACATGTGTGTCTAAAGTATGTAGCTTGAGAAGTAACCTGAAATTCCACACTACTTTTTTTATGCTGCTTTAATTCAGACATTATCCTTAAGTAAAAGAAAATAAGCCCCAAATGTAGAAGACATATGCTTATCTGACTGCTTGCATCTGCTTTTGCATGCTTAGAAACTAAAAGCCTGCCCTCAGAACTAATCGTTTTTAGTTTTTCTGCAGTATGCAGTGAGCTTTAAATGAACAGTCAGCTCTTTGTGAAGAATATCTCTGGATAAGCAAACATAAATGTCACTTCAAAGGGTACCCTAGATCTCAGGGAAATTAATTGTTTGATTCCAGTTTGGAGAGCAACAGTGGGAATATTTGATTAATTATCATTCGATTGCATGCGTACGCAGTTTAGGAAGAAAGTCAAAACCAGTATTTCATGAATGTGGAGTAGCAGCTAGAATTCAGATTAATTTTGTCACAATGAATTGTTCCACTTCTAAAACTGCAGTTATTAGATGCAAATACTTCAGCAAATCTGCACTGCACTATTAATCTGTGTGTAATTTTTAACTGAGGTAGTGTTTTGTTGTGCACGTACTTTCATATGGTAATAGGCGGAAGTGAGAATCTTAACTTACGTAAGTATTTGTGTAAACTGAAAACTGTTTTCAGGTGCTGTTTTTCCATGATACACTGAGAAAGTGTCCCAGAAAAGGCAGTTGTAATTGCTGAAACCCTTTCTCTCTCTCTTTTTTTTATTTTTTTTTAAGGCTGCTCACATTGTGCACATTAAAATAAGTTTTACAGTGAGGGATGGAACTAGAATCATAAGTAACTTAGAGTAATTTCTAACACATTTCCTTATATTTTTTTTTTAAGGTGGGAGTTTCCTAGAAAATCTTCGATCTCTGTTTGCCCTTTAAAAAGGCATTGTATGGATAGGGGAAGGACCCTCATCTGTTTCACAGCTTGATAAAACTATTGACTTAAAAAACCCAAATAACTCTGTGTCTCATTTTCTTTGTAATCCAGGTGTAAAGCATTTCAAAATGTACAGCGGGTATTAAGCATTTGAAATACAGCAATAGCAATTGCTCCTTTAAAAAAATACTATATGCTAAAATGCATTATTTAAAAGTAATGTAAGCAGCTATCAATATGTATTAAAACAGCAACAAATAGTGTCATAAAAATACTGTTTTTCTCTCACTTTTTAATTAGGGTTAGAGTGCTATGCTTTTGTCCAAATATTTAAAATTTCATTTCACAGAAGCTTGTGAACAGGTACCAACCATTGGCAGCAGATAAAAACCCCTAACTATAGCAAAAGGTCTCTATACAATCACCTTGTCCTCTGAAAGTGTGTTGTTGCATGTAGCTCTGTATTTTGAAGATATGATTTATAGTAGTTCTACTTCATTTTTTTGGCACTTGGCTGTGCAGTCACTGATGCATTATCAAATGCCAAATATATAAACTGTGAATGCCTCTTGAATTTTTATTTGTGGTGCTCTGCTTGTGTTTTGGTTCCTTGTACTTTCAGTTCTGCTCTGTAATTATAGCTTTACAGATTGAAGCATTTGACTTCCTATTCACATGTCCTGGATTTTCATATTTTGATTAGCTGTGTGGGCAAACTCTTTAATTAGAGGGAAGAGTTCAGAAGGCAGCCTGAGTCAGTATTCTGATAAACAGCAGCAGCGGTTGCATATTAGGCCTCACCTAATGTGCCTGAGCTCACTTACAAACTGTGTTAATCTTTTGCACAAAACACTACTTGGGATGAGGTTTGATGTGCAGGTTTTTAAATGTCAGATATGAAAGTCACAGCGCTAGCTAGGCATGTTTCTCCGGGAGTATTGCCCAAGGGTAGAATTTATTGTTTTAAAAGTTCTGGAAAGAGACTTTACCTTCTAAATGTCTAAAAAGTCATCTGAAACCAGTGACTGTTGTATGCTGCATCCTTAGGTATGTTAACTCTTTGCAGTTGCAGCTGTTTTATTGCATGTTAGCATTGCCTTGGGCAAAGAAAGCACATTTGTATTGACATTTAATGATCTATTATAGCTTACTGGTAGATTCTGCAGATAAGCACTTTCTTTCTGTGGTGTATTAAATTGCTATAGATTTAGGACTTAAATTTGTACTGTAAATATTCATCTTGTTTGTTTGCCACTAGTGATGAAGTGCTTAAATTTCAACAATAAACAGAAATGAATGGCAATTAGATGGAATGTCATTTTACAATTGAAGTTAAACAGTCAGTGTTTTCGTATTAAACAAAAATTGGAGTGATGGCATGAGATAAGTTACATGCTCACCATTTTGAGTGTGTATTGTTTGAAGGTTTCCTTTTGGGATGTCAGGGGAGCCTGATGTTACTTGTAAAATGTGCCTGATTGCACTGCTGATAGTTTAAATCATGTCCAATCTTTTGCACGCTCCCAGTTTGTGCTTGGCTGGTATTCGCCTGATGACATTTTGCTTATGTTGTGGGGGGAAAATGCAAGTGTAAAAAGGTCTGAAGGTACTTTCAAGATAGCGTAATTTGACTGTGTAGTCTGTTTTGATGGTTCAGTGCTCTCAGTGTGTCACATCATGTCCATTTTACCAGTGCTTTAAGATTACTTCAGATAAGGATTAATTCTGACCTAGTTTGAGAGGATTTCTTGCTGGTTTTTCTATATTGGCGGGGCTTGAGTTTTTAATTTCTCAGTTAAAAGCAATCATTACAGTAGCAACATCATCCCTTTAATCCCTCCTCTCCAGCTGCACCAGCCTTGTGCAGACTGAAAGCAATGCATTTAGTAAGTGTAAGGCAGTGACATTGTGCTATGGGAGCGGAAAACCTGCTAGAATTCTTCCTCCCTGTTCAGAGACATGTTATCTCAGGGCTCTGCAAATTAGGAACTATGGTTATCTGTAATGGCTGAAAAGGTAACAGACAAATCAAATGAATATCACACACAAGGATTTGACATACCTTCCTTGGTCAGGCCATTTATGGTGCGAGGATTATATCCACAGAAAATAGTTTTGGCACGCCATCACTTCAGCAAAAAAGATGCTATCGAACATGCGCATATCCCCCAACAGTCTGCTTCCTACGATTGCTTTTCACAGTATCCAATCTGTCCATCTGTCTGCTCGTTGCTGTGTTACCTTCCTTGCTCATAAGTGTTGTCCTTGTCTCGGGGCTTTTTGTTTATCCTTCAAACAAAAGAGTTCTCATTTCTGGTCTGATCGGGGGCGGTCTGGCATTCACAGACGATGTATTGGAGCTTTTAC
>VYZM01003870.1:3019-16257 GCA_013398915.1 Dromas ardeola | reverse complement strand
TTTACATCTGGTGTGTCCCTGGTCGGACAATGCAGTGCTGTGTTCTCTTCTCCTCAGTATCCATATTTCTAATGGTAATGTTAGCAGGGAGTGCTAGCGCGTAGTGGTTCAGTTGCCTTCAGTAATAGGATTTCCCTCTATTTCTTCATTGTTGCTAGGCAGTAATAGAAATGGGTTTGAGCTGTTTTAACCGAGGATTCTGGTCTATAAAATCCATTCCGTAGTTCTTGAGCTGCTGCACAGGCAGGCAGCAGTTTAAATGTGGACTCTGACAGATGCTGTCTTCTGACAGAGCAGAATTTAACGTCACTGCTTGGCTGAATCCCACGTGATTGTTTGCATTCATTTTGACTAAACGCAAAGGCGGCCAGAAAGCTTTACAGGCGCTTGCTCCTATTTGATAAATGATACATACTCAGTTCAAGCACAATGATAGGTGAATAGTATAAAAATTGTATGATTATTAAATGAGTGATTGAGGGGTTTTACAAACTGTTTTCCCTTTTCCTTGACACTGTAACTCAAGATTCTCCAGGGGATTTTTAATGCTAGACATTCTATTCCCGTATTCCAAAAGCTGTTCTGCAGTGCAAAGGAATTATAGGCATTTAAATACCGAAGCTTGATTTAACCCATTTGGCTCTCTTTGACTATAAATCTTTTTTGCCTTCATGCCTAAGAAAAATGTATTTTGCTCATACTTCCTTTACACATGCTTACTCTATAAAAGCTGCCTTTTGTAATGTTAGGTTAGCCAATTAAGCTAGATAACACTAATGTATAAGCACATGCTGTTAAACTGCCTTTCTGCTGTTAATGGCCTTCTTCCTTGGTAAAGGTCGAAGTCTGATATTGCAGAATTGGGGACACTTGATTTCAATTATTGATGGATCTGAAATGTCTTTTATCTGTTACAGACATAACCTGTATTATCGAATTTGTCTTTCTGGTCCTAATGAAACTTGTGTTCCTTTCATTCCTGTCCTTCTAATGACTGACCCTTCCATGCTGAAGTATCTTATTGTATTTAATATATGTTATAAATAAAACATCATTATAGATAGCTCAGAAAATAGGAAGCTAGCAGCATATTTACCCAAGTATTTATTAGTCATTCTGTGTGTCCAATCTGTTTAGAAAAGTTAATAACTAGATCTTTAGACTGTTGGTTGTTGTGAGGGTTTTTTTTGTGGTGTTTTTGTTTTTAAGTAGCCAAAGGATAAAGAAAATAAATTGCTCTATCATATGGTATCTCTGATGAGTAGGGTTGGGGGTAGGTACATCCTTCACTGGCAAATAAGGCTTCCCCAGGCAGTCAGTGTGGTTTACTATTCTAGATAAGTATTCTGATAATTTACTAGAAACATAATCAGATTTATATCCTCCTAACTAAATCATCTGTGTGCGCTAACTTTCTCTATTAATTTAGTCTTGGTTTTAATGTATGCATTTCCTATCCTGATGACAATTTCCACAAATCCTATGATCCTATCTGTGGACATTTTAGGAGCATGGGCATATTCCCTAAATATTAATTATAAATATAACATGCATATCAATAAAGACTTGTATCTCCTATGCTCTAAAAAATTTTGTATTTAAATAAAGGAGGGGGGGTCAGCAGGATGGTGGAGTGAGAGGAGACACCTGTGTCCAGCACCACTTAATTGTTCTGGGATATTTATGAATAATTGAGAATCAGCACTTTGAAAGGCTTTCTTATCCTTACCCTATATAATATACAGAACTTCACATAATCTGTTGCTGTATGTATAGAAATATGTGACAGAGTTTTGCTAGGAATATTGTCAATTTGCTTCATTCTGAGCTATGAGTAGGATATAATGTAGTTAATTTCCCTGTGTTGATTTACAAAGAAGCAAGGAATGGTTTTTTTTGAATATCAGCATGTAAATCTGCCTCTGATTTTTGAATTTTCAGATAAGACACATAACATTGTATTTGAGAAACAAGTCCAAATCTCAACAGAATGGTTATTAAAATCCAATGTGTTTCCACTTAATTTGTTCACTACTGCTTCACTATACCTGAAGTGTATCTCCTAAGGTTTGTAAGTTTTATGTAGTATGTTTACATATTGGGGTGGGCAGAGCTGTTTTTATTTTTCCATAAATGCTCATTATTAATTACTAAGGATACAAAAATCCCAAGGGCCATTTTTTCTAAATGGAATCTGTTTTAAAGTAAATTTAGAAGGGAACAGACATCAGCTTTGGCTTTTAATTATGTGATAACATCACTTGTACACAGCTGGTAAAGTTCAGGCAGAATTGTTGCCTGTTGATATGTGTAAAATATGTCATCTTGCTATGTGAACAAATCGAATACTGAATTCTTAAATCTTAATGAACAATTTCTTTTATTCATTCATTCTTTGCTTTTAAAGGATGAACAGATCTTTGCTCATCTTACAAAAAAGTAAGGAAAAGCTTTTGTTTTTCTACTACTTTCTGTCTGGGTGTGACTGATGTAGCTTTTGAGAGTCAAAGTTTCACGTAGATATTCCTTTTCTTTTACAGCACTTTTTTTCTTTACTATTTTTATATGATACTGTATGTTTCCGGGTATTTCAGGAGGGCAGAGCTTGCTTTGTACTGGAAATACGACCTGGAGGTTTGAGTAATCTTGCTGGGCTGGAGGTTGGAATGAGCTTTATTTTGGCTAAATCTCACCGTGAAGGGTCAGTGGACTGCTTGTTCATGATCCAAGGAGTAGTATGTTCTGTAATGTTACTATGGTTACATCTTAAATTAGAAGCTGCAATGTTAGTGTTTGAAATGCTGCCATCTATTAAGACTAAGAAGGAGTTACTCTGATGTGAAGATGTGCAGTGTGTGTGTAAGGAACACTACAGAGTTACTGTGTGGCCAGTGAAAGCCTGATGGTTTAGTGAGTTCTGCAAAGCTAGAAGCATGATGCAAGGAGTAAGACATCTACTTAAAATAACCTGTGCACATGACAACTGTGAACTATGCAAAATGTACTTATGTGTAACAAAGGTGTGTAAGTTTGGAATATTTTCTTCAAAAAAACTTAAACTTCCTGCATGTCATTTTTAGAGGGTATCAGTAGAATCTTGTCTTACTGGTTTTAAAATAAATCAGACCCAAAGGCTGGGCCATTAAATAATGTTGTCAAGAGAGAACTTTAACAGAAGTTTCTCAAATCAATTTAGAGTGGTCGCAATAGTCAGGTGTGTGTTGCTTGGTAATTTTCTGCCTGGTGGCCACGAGTCCCATGAAAGTTAAACTAAATACGTACATCATAGCTGACCTGTCAACTGAATGTTCCCATGTGGACCATGCTTTCTGGATACTTCATGAATACTTTGCAAAGATTATTCCATTTTATCATAGTAAAATGCAGTATTATTTCAACTGTAATGTGTTGAAAACCTTTCAAGTGACAGTTCAAAATGATTAGTGGTAACATTTTCAAGGTTGATTATTTGCTTTTGAACTTTAGTCTGGAAATGTGTTAATACAAAATGTCATAAATGCTTAGTTGCAATTTTCAGTGTTGAGAATTATTATGTATATGGCCAGTGGCCATTCTGCTCTTCTGCCACTAGTCATTTAGAGTGGAGAGGACAGGACTGTAGAATATTTGTAATTTGCTTGGCTACTTTGTGATCCCAACATGTTTCTTAACTATCACAAGCATGTTTTTAACTCCATGAAAAATAGCAATCTAGAAATGACCACAAGTGTCAGTATTGCCTGCCTTATCTTCCTTAGCAGACTTTCACCATTGCTTAGCTTGTTGAGAAACCCAGCTTACACCTGCTACACCATTTATAAATGATCAGGACTTTGCGCTCGATTCTAATCACACCCAAGCCATAACCTTAGTGATTTCATTCATCATTGAGTGTCTTAAACAGAAATACAGCAATATAGATCATTCTGAAATGGTGACAGAACACTAGAAAAGGTTTCCACTTATTGTGAACTGTGTGTATTTTTGTTTGCTAATAATAGTTGATAATTGGTGTATCATTCAGTAAGGAATATAAGCACATCCCCTAACTTTGCAAAGTTGTGAGAGGGAGAAGAGACTGAATAACCTTTTCAAGTCAGGAGGGTTCTTCTTATTTTGTCTGCGTTGGGAAACATTTCAAGGGGTGTTTCATAATTCTGAAGCTTGTATTTTTTTATTAAGTAAACTGACATTCTAGGTATCCAACTGGAATTCAGTCCATTCTCCTACCACAGCCTCCTATGAGGAAGACAGGTTTGAAGTGCATCAAAAGTCACTTGAAAAAACAAAATAAAAATGGTTTCAGTCTACTTTATTTCTGTTCTGGTTTTGTGTGTTATGCAAATTTTGCATATTGGATGCAATTGGATGTCCAGACACGTTTCTTTCCTCAGTAACGTTGTTTGCTTTATCGCATCTTCTTTCTTTTCTGTATTCTGATTTTTCATGTCTTCCCCAAGGCTTTGCATCCAATTATTGCTGGTCTCAAGTGCTAAATGCAGATTATTTTTTTCCAGGGGATGGACAACATAATTTCATTTGTATTGTGCAGTATTTTTGGTTGCGTGGTTCTCCCCTGATGAACTGACGATCCACTGCCAGCAGTAATATTTTTTGCCTGTCACAAGTATTCCTTTTGCATTCTGCAAAGAGTGGGGACTTTATGAAGCTTTGATTCAGCACAGCAGGGGAGAGAAGGCCAACCGGCAGAAGCACCAAATGTTCACAGGCAGTTTAAAGAACAACTGTGCAAAATAGACTTTTGTTTTTCCCCTTACCTTATGACTTATTTCATTCCACCTGCCTGCACTATATGATCAAAGTTACCCCTAACACCCACCCTCACACCCCTAGCGTGAAAATTTTAAATGAAAACTTAAATGCTTACGGAAAGTGAGACTTTGGGGAAGAACTGCTACTACGCATCACATCTCTTTAAGCAGGAAAGTGGCATCCTATGGGAGTTAATAGGCCACCAGCTCTTCTGCCTAAGCAGAAAAATGTGTTGTTCCAGCTGTTACCACCTGTCCAACCTCTTTTCTCTACCTGATTCCTTCCTGCAACAGGCCCAGAAAGACCCTTTTCCCTTAGGCTATCTTCAGGCACCCAGCACTTCTCTCCCAATGATTTGAAGAGTCTTGGCCCATCAGGTTCATCACCAGGATGCAGACCACCTGCCCTGCAGTATTGCTTGGACTGGTGGATGAGCTACGTAAATTTTTATTTAAAAAAAAATTTTTTGGGGGAGGCTGATTAAGAGATTAGCAGCTCCAGCTGTTCATTTATTCGCTATTTTTTTTCCCCTGTGTATATGATTTGTATGTGAATATGGAGGCATTTTGTCATCCTCAAAATTTCCTAGTTTTGAAGTTGAAATTGGTGACGCAGATGTTTAGTTAATGTTAAATAATGTGAAATTGAAGAGCTGGACTTTCAGAGCTGTCAGAATTTCATGTGTCTTGGGGTTGAGACCTGTATTGACTCTTTCCATCTGCCACATTTCCTCAGTAGCTTTAGAACATTAATTCCTACAGCTCCATCCTGCAGGTATCCTCATTTACAGCTAATTCAGTGGGACATACAGGGTTTACAACAGAAATAACAAAGGTTTATCAAGTACCTTAAATGCATGAAGCCTTTTGTTCAAGCACAGATGCTTAAACTAGGAAAAACAAAATCTGTGGAAAAATCCTTTCTCCAGTGATCCAAGAGGTCCTATCTCTGTAACAAATCTAAGCAATGTTTTTTGATAGCCAACAGAAAACTTGGATCATAAAATGGAGAATAAGTCCCCTTTTAAGAGCAGTTTCCTACTGCCCTTTCTTTGACATGTTGGGGAAACTAAAATTACTGCAAACACCCTGCACATGACCTAATTTGGTAGAACTACTTCAGCTTGGCCAACCAGTATCATGTATCTGTTTTTTCCCTAATATTGTTCCATGTTAATGATTCCCTTAATTTGAAGTAGTTTCCAGTCAGTGTGTATTAATGAAAAGCTGATTTTTTTTTAATATGTGCTGAGTTTTATCATGTAGTGTGCTTAATATCATCAAACCAATTGTTTCAAAGTTAATTCTGTTCTGTGGCAAAAATCCTTTGGAAGTAAATACTCATTTGTATATGCTTCTGATGAACAAAGAAATCAAGTTACTATACAAAATGACTTTACATCTAGTTGCCAGTCTGTCGTGCAGACTTTCTCTTTCCACTTTAGAAATTCATGTTAAACTTAAATGATAGCATCCCTTTAGTGACTTCTAAGGAAATGAAAACTATACTGTGGAAATCATGCTTTTTTGTCTGAATCAATGTGTTCATAATCCCTTCTGCAATCTGTAAGATTCTAGATTAATTTAATGGGCCCGAGGATATTTTTCACATAAATTGCTAATGTTGAGTCAGAGTCACCAGGACTCCTAGTCCTCAAATACATGGTTTAGAGGAAATCCATAAGCCTCGGTTTGTATGATGTTAATTGATAGGGAATATTGGTTCAGAACTAGAGAATTTTTTTTGTTTTCTGCTATCCTAAACTATATTTCAAAATTAAATTCCAGGTGTTTTATTTTCTGTAACTTGGTGGCTTCTAACAAGAAGAAATCAGAGATAGCTCTCTTGCATCTTGTCCATCTTGACATAATAAAAGTCATTAACGCATACTGTAGGGAGGCGTGTGTTTAACAGAAAAAAATATTGGATATATTTAGTATAATAATGCTGAATTCATAACATTTGGCTGAAAATTAAATATTATATCTCTATTACAGAAAAATATATATTCTTGTAACTCTTAATCAGCATCTGCAAAGCTTTCTATCACTGATCCATTTTACTAAAGTAGAGTAAATTTATAGGGAGCATCTGTCATCTAAAAAAAACAACCCCACAACAAAACCTCTTAAAAACACAAAAAACCCCACTGTCATGTTGTTAATAACCCCACAAATCTCATGACCTTGGATGACGGGTTGCATGTTGCAGATTCTTTTAAGTCTTCTTTCAAGGATTTGCATAACTAAGCATTCAGACTTCTACAAATGCTTTTTCTGTAATTTTTGGTTAATGCATGCTTGTGCTTTACTCGTGTGCAAAGTATTATGGTTTACGTTGCAGAAGAAAAGAAATAGCTTTTTGGAGACCAAACGTGACCTCTTTTTTTTTTTTTTCTTCTCTTCTCTCTTTTATTTCCCTGCCTTGCACCTTTGGATCTCCATCTTAACTGTATTCTTTGGAGTTACTTATTTTGCCAAATGTAAAATGCCCTGTAATTCTATTAATGTCAGTAAGAAACATAATAGTGCAAAAAAGATGACAGTTATTCTCTATTTCCTATTGCATGTCTAGGTAAGCAAGCAAAGCAATAAAATAGAATAAAAATTCCTTCTTAATTTAATGAGGCCTGGATACAATACGAAAAGGGAATCCCCTTTTTTTTGAGAATCTAGGTCACCTCATTTGGAGAAGTTGTCTTTGCTGTGAAAAATTCTTTTTTTTTTCTATTCTTTTCCTTTTTTTTACAGTTGACCCTACGCAGCGCTGTCTGGAACTATGCATCAGTATCTGTACTCTTATACTGTGTTTCCCTAATGACAAGAAGAGGGTTTTTTTTAATGTGTAATTAACTTTCACTTATCTGAGGTGTGCTGGGGGAAGGGAAGGGAATGGAATGGGCAAGGAGGTATGTCAGTAATGTGGGAAACGCTGGATGCAGCTGGGAAAGTTAAAGCAGGTCTCTTGAATCCCTGTACTTCTCTCACTAGCAGGTTGGTTGGGACCAATGCCAGATTAAAATTGAATCTGTGTATTCACATGATAATGCACACAGTCTAATAAGCCTTGTGGAATGTTGACCATTAGGGAACAGATGCATCAGCCTACTCTGAATGGTCTGGTGGAGTCGGTTCAGGTCCCGTGTGGCTGGAGCTAATAAGCTCTGATGACTCTGTGTAGAATTGCTTGCTTGTTCTTGAAACAATGCTGAGGCATACATGAGATGCTTGTGAGACTTATAAATAGTAGCTCCATGCTGTGTGGCGATGCTCCTTCTGACGCCCTGCTGGCCGGGGAAGTAAACTAGCTGTGTTTCTATAAAGCTGCCCTGAGCTCATGAAATCGCCAAATCTAAAGCATCTGGAATGGAAACTGTGCTACCTAAAATATCTGATCCCAGTTGATTGAGATGTGATGGCAATAATAAGTTGGGTTTTTTTTAGAACAGTTTTCTTACTGGTAGTGCCTTGTCATTATTTTTATCTAATTTTCAGATGTTTTTCTTCAAACTGGGCACTAGTTAGTGACAAAAATGTCTGTTTGAGAAGATAAGGGTTTTTGCTCTTCCTTCAAAATGGGCATATATTCATTTACCCAAGAATATGTCATTGTAGGAGCTGAAAAATAAGGAAGAAATATGTAGTCTGGCATAAGCTCTTGAATAGTTGTTTTTTTCATACATTTTCAAAATGCCTTTTTAGAAGAACAGGAATAAATAGAAATGTATGAGGTTTTGTACTTATTACCATCCTTTTGAGCTACACATAAAATTACTATGCTGCCCTTTCTCAAAAGGTGACGCTGCTATTTTGTTTTGGTGTTTTTTCTCATAAAAGTAGAGCACCACCAGATTAATAAGACAAGGAAGTTACTGGATGAGTCTCTGAAATTGAACCTGTTTGTGACTAGTGAAGCCCTCCTAAGCATGTACAGAAAGTTCTAGGGTGTCATAACAGAGGAATTTTGTTACTCTTTGTTGTGTTTTTTTCTTTTCTCATCAAGATCATTCTTGGCATTGGAAGCCTAACTCTCTTCCAAAACATTGCCTGCTCTTAGTGGCTTACTCAGTCTTATTTCCTGCCACCTAAGTGCTCAGTTTTCCAGTGAGGGGATCTTACTTTGCAACAGAATGCTGTAGGAAAAAAAAAAAAAAATCACTGACAGTAGACTTTTCAAAGGCGAAACAACTATTTGAAGTAACAGGACAGATGTGAGGGCTGAAGGAGAGCTGAAGAGGTCTTGCTGCTTAAGGCAGATTTCCTTCAGATAAACTGTGAAATCCGCAGGATCATTATGGATGTCTGATGTTTGCTAACATGTGCGTAGCAGAAATAGTAGTTGCGATGAACCTCACCTGTGTCTGTGCTGACTGGCATAGTCTGTCATCTTAGACATTTATTCACAGTGGGAAGTTCTTAAAGATGAATTTGTGTATGTATGTGTGTATACATACGCGTGGAGGGGGAGTGTATAGAGAGAGAGTGAGAGAGGCAGCCATTTGAAAACTTTCAAAACCTATTTTAAAATATGCTTTTGAGTCTGCTCATTAGTCAGGGGGTTATTTTTTCTGCAGTGATGGATGAAGACTGTATAAAAGTGATAGCATAATAGGAAGATCCTAAAACTTCTAGAGTTTTTGTACGGCCCTTATCCAGTCTTCATCTTTGAATAGAATGGCCTCAGACTGTAGGAACGAGACCTTGTCAGTTGACCTTCATTTAAGAGGACTGCATTTCTGCACTACCAAAAATACAGCTGTGCCCTAGCCATTTCAAAGAACAGTCATTTTATAAACCAGATCTCATAATGCATAGATAGAAGCTTGGAGATAGTCTATCTTCTATATGGATTGTGTATAAAATGAAAAAATAGAAGTTGAATGCTGTCGTCTTAGTGCTTTGAGAAGGGCTTAATTTAATCTTCTCTACTAAAGAGAGAAGAATAATGGGGAATTTAGATATAATGCCAAAGGAAGCTGAAAGTAGAGGCAGAAGGCCAAATGGGAAAATTCCTCTTGTGTGATACAGCCAGAATCCTTCCTGTATTTTAACTTAATGCATGATTTATTGCCATTAAAGTTAGTTTTTGATATCGGCATATAACATCATTGGCTTTTATATTCTATAAGGTGGTATGTATCACAAGTTTATTCAGGGTACAAATACCAATATCAGTTTGCACAATCTATGTGGTATATAAGATTGTAGCAATAATACACAAACTCTGTTGCGTGCATGCTGGTTGAAAAAATTGAGGGCAATTCTTTCAACCTAAATATTTGTCAAAAAGGACACAAGTAGAAAGCATTGTTGCTATGATGAAAATATGGTTATCTATTCTTCTGTTGTTTGTCTTCAACACATCAATCTGTGATGGGTGACTAAAATGCTTTTGTGTCCCAGGTGACTTTGTTATATGATGATTAATACTATGATTCTGTTGCTTGATCCGCATATGTGATTTCTTTTTGAAGTAAAACAGTGCTATCAAAAGGCTGTGTAACTTATGTCAAAGAGCTGGACTTATAGAACACACTTAAATGAAGACAACGGAAAGTTGAACAGTACATTGTCTATTTGCTCTTTGGATACAAAACAGGAGGCTTTAATTTGTTGTAGTGTTTGGGGGTTTATTAGTTTTTTTTAATCTTGGAATCAGTTGGAGAAGTATAAAGGCTTAATCTAAGAAATAAAGAATTTTGGGTTCAAGCAGCTTCCTGGCTGTTTCTGTAGACATGTACAGTAGTGTGATTTTAGTGCTACGTAGTAGCGATCCCTGCAAAATATTTTAACTTTTTAAACTACTTAATCTATTCACATCTGTGCCTAGGGAGGGAACTAGGTTACCTAGTTGCACTGAGTGGAATTTCTTGGAAAGGAGTAAGGGGGCAGTAAAAAACGTTATGGTCTAATTTGAGTGCTCCTTCATAATGGTAGATAAAATCATATTTTAATTAAAACAGAATTCTGGAACGAGAGTTCTAGAGTGAAAAATACGTCACTGGGAAAGCTGGGGGGAGAGAGAATTGGAGAACAGGATCATGAATGGCGTATAACAGTACTGAAAACATGGCATTTTTATTCTGGATGTTTAATTATGATGGTGTGTGTGAAACTTAATGCAGTCCAAGGAAAAGATCTAGGTAGTCTAGAAGATGGTTTGACAGAGCTCCTGTGACTGGTGTAACTGGGATGCTATTATTGTAAATTTTGGAAATGCTCAGACTTCAGTATATGCTAATGATTTTTACTAGTGGTGGAGCAGTCATTTAAGGATACTGAAGAGAGCAAGTTTTTTTTTTCCATGATGCTTTACTGGGTTAAATATATAAAGCATGGGAAGCTAGAAGCTATGTAATTCCTAAAGTTTAATATTAAGGATTGAGGTACTATTAATATACTGCTTATGAACGTCGTAGGTTTGGTTCTTGAAGTTTGTATGTCTGTTCTTTTAAATCCTAAATTGCTTCTATGCCCTGAGTGAAAATGTGGGAAAATGTTTCCATGGATCTGTTTATTTTGTTGAAATCTGAATGTAAACATTTTGATCCATATATGTGTTTTCTTTGAAGTAAAACCTACTGAAATCTTCTGTTTTACTTGATAAAAGTGTATGAAATCGCCAGGCAGAAAGAAACATTGCAATGCAATGTCAGCTCCAGTCATAATAGTTTTCCAAATAATGCTTTGTCATATGGCACCATATAGCAAGCCTGTACATCCAAAATGTAAGGCATTCTGTTTCTGTTCAAAGTGGAAGTTTTCTCTCAGATTTAGTATTTTTAATGAATTGAAAGTTTAATCACAAGATGACCAATAACTTTGTGTTTGGGAGCAGATTGTTATGTGTCATGTTTCCCAGCTTCTTGTGATAAAAACTGTGTGTGGATCAGTTCCTCTGAACACATTATCAACCTGTTGACAAAGGCTGTTATGTTGTCACATGATAGGGAGCAGAATCTGTGCTGGCAGTAGGTCCTGTCCCGCCAGTAGGTCCTGTCCCACCCCCCAGCTCGAGATGCTTTTATTGCAAAAACCTCTGTCTGAAGTTTTTGTTGCTGTTCCCATGCATTTTAACCTTGAATAATGCTGTATTTACGCATAGAGCTTGGCAAACATTTCACAGGGGCTTTTGTGATTGTACAAACTGTAAATGTAAGGCTGTCATTAGTCATTTGAGAACGGGGGAAATGACTAAATTTGCATTCTTGCCATGGAGAAGTGATACCTTTTGCTGCCATCGTGATCCAAGGGTGCTAAGCCACATTGTTCAAAAGCAAACAAAAAAGTCTGTTCGCCTATCGTTCTCTCACCACCATCTACCAAAAAACTCTACTTGCATACTGATTTGATTCACTTCCCTGTCTTCATGGTACACAACATATTTTCTTCCTTTCAGTCTGTTTAAATGAGTTAAAGCAATAAGATCTGTAGAGTGAGAGCAGAACAAAAGCAAGTAGGTGTCAAACGAGACTCTCTTGGGGTGCTTTAGCATACAACTAGCAAAGTAAAGAAATATAAAAAGAGTTAAGAAGAAAAATTGAGATAGCATAAATTTCATTACCAATATTACTTGACTGACTGTATGGATCTGTACTTTAGTACTACTAGCAGCCTGTTCCAGTTATAATATGCTTCAAAATCATCACCTCTTGTGGTTTAAAAAAAACACCTGCTTTTTTGCAGCTGAACTCGCATGGTAGATTAGCTGTTTGTTCATAAAGGAGGAAGCCTTGGGTGCCAAGACAGTCTACATTTAGAACATTTTTCTAGACTTTTCCCTGGCCTATGAAAGTTCAAAATAGCCGTTTCCATGTTGAAGTGGTTATAGTCTGTTGTATTCTTATAATAATCACTGTCATCGCTCAAGCCCTCTTATCTCTTGGCTTGTTTATTACAATTTATTATAGCTGCAGCTAAAGCTTTTGATCCTGAAAAAGCTCATGCTGGTTTTGAACTCAGCAGTTACTTTTCTAGGCAACGTAAACAACTAAGAGTTCATCACTCCACTGTTCATCTTTGTGTGTTGGCTCCTCAAGGAATACAGTTTCAGGATTTTCTCCTGATATTTTAAGTATTCCGAGGTGATTACTTGGAAAATTGCTTTCATCTCTCTGGCCATGACCACTCACGCTAACTATGGTTTCTTGTAGCATAATGTAATATATAACCATAGTGCTGGGTTTGCTAGAGCTGGCAAGGTACAGAGGAATAATATTAAAACTTTTTTTTCAGTGAATAGAAAGGAGACGATAACATCAGGATGATGTACAACTGCAAAAAAGTGGTGCTGGATAATTTGTTAAACAAGCAAACACAAAAAAAACTAAAGTCTTTAATAGTTTCCTGTGTATTAGAATTCTAATATTACAGCATCTTCTGTTCTAGCAACAGGATTCAGTATAACCAAGGAGAGTCTGGGAAGAGCCTCATCAGTTTCCGTTGCATTGAGACATAGAACAGCAT